>RJVU01027559.1:5204708-5223420 GCA_003731715.1 Anabarilius grahami | reverse complement strand
GTACGATTTTTAATGTTTTTAAAAGAAGTTTCGTCTGCTATACAAGACTGCATTTATTTAATTAAAAATACAGTAAAAACAGGAATATTTTGAAATATTATTACAATTTAAAATAACTGTTTTTTATTTGAATATATTTTACAAAGTAATTTATTCCTGTGATGGTAAAGTTGCATTTTCAGCATCATTACTCCAGTCTTCAATGTCACACGATTCTTCAGAAATCATTCTAATATGCTGATTTGCTGCTCAAGAAACATTTCTGATTATTATCAATGTTGAAAACAGTTGTGTACTTATTTTTTCAGGATTCCTTGATTAATAAAAAGTTCAAAAGAACAGCATTTATCTGAAATACAAAGCTTTTGTAACATTATACGCTACCGTTTAAAAGTTTGGGGACAGTAAGAATTTTTATTTAAATTTTTTTGAAAAGAAATTAAAGAAATGAATACTTTAATTCAACAGGGATGCATTAAATCATTCAAAAGTGACAGTAAAGACATTTATAATGTTACAAAAGATTAGATTTCAAATAAATGTTGTTCTTTTGAACTTTCTATTCATCAAAGAATCCTGAAAAAAAATATTGTACTCAAATATTTTGTACAATTGTACACAATAAATGTTTCTTGAGCAGCAAATCAGCATATTAGAATGATTTCTGAAGGATCATGTGACACTGAAGACTGGAGTAATGATGCTGAAAATTCAGCTTTGCCAACACAAGAATAAATTATATTTTCAAATATTTTCAAACAGAAAAGTTATTTTAAATTGTAATAATATTTCACAATATTCCTGTTTTTACTGTATTTTTAATTAAATAAATGCAGTCTTGGTTAGCAGACGAAACCTCTTTTAAAAACATTAAAAATCGTACCGATCCCAAACTTTTGAATGGTAGTGTATATATATACAATATACATCTCCAGGACTAGGGCAAAACAATAACATTTAGGCTATATTCAAAAGACATTTCAAAATTAGCAAAAATACATCATAAAGGCATGGTAGAAAGTTTCCAAGACTAGTTTTAATGTGACCTTATAACAAAAATAAATGTTGAAATAAAAATAAAATCATAATAAAACCATAGTGTGCTTTTACGACTATGCCACCATTACCTGCAAATACTCACACACCAGCACCATTGTGGATCCCTATATCACCAATCTGCCCGGACACATGAATCCCGTCATGTGGGCCACTGATTGATAGTTATTTACGCACACAGACGCAAGCATGCAGACAATAATATGACTCTTTGTATCTCTAAGTCTATATAAGTATTGTGCTGCTGGCTGACTTTTGGGTTTCAGGAGGGGTTGATTTTGTTTTGCACAGTGCACATACTAACAAATTCATGCGCAAGCCCAAAAAACCTGAAGTGATGGCCTAACTCTGAGGCACAATGGCATACAGAGATCTTCATTGTTTTGCTGCATTATCAGCAGGTCACACTTCTGCCATTAAGCCTGTCAGGAGGACAACAACCTGGAGACGGCTACTGATTACCACTGCACTCTTTCTGTGCAATCATGTAGAAGTTTGTGCATGTGTGGGTGGGTGGACGGGAGTGCATATCCCATGGGGTCCAAAAATGTGAGATGACATTAAAAATCTGGGATTGTTTTTATTCATTTAAAGAGCGCATAATGCTTTTTAATATTTTCACTTTCCTTTAGTGTGTATAAAGTATCTGTTTGTGCATGTATAAGATCTGGAAAGTTACAAACGCTCATAGTCTCCTACAAAAGGGATTTATTCTGTCTAACATAGAACACTGTTTCAGACCTGCCTAAAACACCTCGATCGAAGTCCAGATATTAATTACGCAAACATCTATGCCACAATTTGAAATATTAGCATAATGCCTGCCCAAAAGCATACGTGAAGAAAGAAGGTGAGGCTTCAGTGAATTGTAGTGTTGCGACCATGTCGTTTGTGTTCCAATGTTGGTTGCTTGATCATCAATATTTTCAAAATCTCTCTCGGGCTCAAACTGACACGGCAAAGCCGATGACATTATTAACTGTTTGTGTGTACAATTCCTTTAGAAGCCTTGGAGGCTGAAACTCATGTAGAAACTGGAACTCAATCAGAGCGTTTCATACAGACCGAAAAAAAAGGTGCTGCAATAGTATGTGAAAAATAATGTGCTTTTTGAACATTAAAGCATGTTAACCTATTCTAGTTCACAAAATAAACAACATAGCATCATATGGCCTATTTAAGCTTGGAAATAAACAAAGTTTTAGTATTTTGAAAAATATAAAACAAAAACCATTAATGATGCCAAATGAAGAAATGTTCTGCCTTATATTCTGCCTTTTTGTTAAAGGGTTAGTTCACCCCCAAAAAATTTAATTCTGTCATTAAAGGGTTAGTTAATCCAAAAAATTCTGTCATTTATTACTCACCCTCATGCCGTTCCACACCCGTAAGATCTTCGGAATGCAAATTAAGATATTTTTGTTGAAATCCGATGGCTCCGTGAGGCTTGCATAGGGAGCAATGACATTCCCTCTCTCAAGATCCATAAAGGTATGTGAGTACAGTGGTTCAATATTAATATTATAAAGCGTCGAGAATATTTTTGGTGCACCCAAAAAAACAAAATAACGACTTTTTTAGTGATGGCCGATTTCAAAACACTGCTTCAGGAAGCTTCGGAGCATTATGAATCAGCTTGTCAAATCAGCGGTTTGAAGTGCCAAAGTCATGTGATTTCAGCAGTTTGCCGGTTTGACATGCCATCCGAATCATGATTCGACACAGAAGAATCATAATGCTCCGAAGCTTCCTGAAGCAGTGTTTTGAAATCGGCCATCACTATATAAGTCATTATTTGTTTTTTTTGGCACACCATAAATATTCTAGTCGCTTTATAATATTAATATTGAACCACTGTACTCACATGAACTGATTTAAATATGTTTTTAGTACATTAATGGATCTTGAGAGAGGAAATGTCATTGCTGGCTATGCAGGCCTCACTGAGCCATCGGATTTCAACAAAATTATCTTAATTTGTGTTCCGAAGTTGAACGAAGGTCTTACGGGTGTGGAACGGCATGAGGGTGAGTAATTAATGACATTATTTTCATTTTTGGGTGAACTAACCCTTTAAGTACTCACCCTCATGTCGTCCCAAACCAGTAAGACCTTCGTTCATCTTCAGAACATAAATTAAGATATTTTTGATGAAATCCAAGAGTTTATGAACCACACACAGACAGCAACATCATTGCACCTTTTGAGGTCCAGAAAGGTAGTAAAGGCATCGTCAAAATAGTCAAAGTGACTACAGTGGTTCAACCTTAATGTTATGAAGCAACGAGAATACCTTTTGTGCGCAAAAACAAAACAAAAATAATGACTTTAATTAACAATTTTAACAATTTGTTTAGGTCTGAACTCTGGCTCAGTATTGGCCAATGCTGTACACGTGAGCAGCATGACCCATGCGTGTGATACTCACGCAGGAGCCAGCCAATAAAGTGTTGCCGTTCGGACGTAGAACAGGGAAACCTGCACTGCGTTCACTACATCAACTGCACAGTAACTACTAAATAAAGTCATTCTATTAAAAGTAAAAAGTATTCTCGTCGCTTCTTAACATTAAGGTTGAACCACTGTAGTCATGTAGACTATTTTAATGATGTCTTTACTACCTTTTTGGACCTCAAAAGGTGCAATGACGTTGCTGCCTATGGATCAGAACCCCTCGGATTTCATTAAAAGATATCTTAATTTGTGTTCCGAAGATGAACAAAGGTCTTATGGTTTTGGGACGACATGAGGGTGAGTAATTAATGACAGAAATTAAAATTTTGGGTGAACTAAACCTTTAAGTCTTTTGTACGGATGCTCTTTGGATCATCTCAAATCATGCTGGAGAACACGATCATCAAGTTTTACACAAAATTATGGAGTGCTGCTGTTACTATTGTAAGTTGCTTTGGATAAAGGCATCTGCTACATGCATAAATGTTACTGATGGATAACTGTCCAGGCAGATTCATTTGAAAGCAAAATTCCCAGTGTTGTTTAGAGTTGTTTTAATGGTGTTAATTTTCCTGTGTTGAAAAGTGTTGATTCATTTGAAGGACATCAACACTTAAACCAGTGTTCAGAGTCAGTGATATTTCAGCGAGTTGTTTTTGTTGGCAAACTTAGGGAATAATATACACTTACTCATATTTTAGGACAGCCGTGCGTTATTTTCCACAGTCTCGGCCCGTGTAAGTGCAGCATTGTTAAGCTCGAATCTGCACCCCGCGCACTCGAATTCTAGTGAAACCGCGTCACGGTTTCAGTACAGAGAACTTTCAGAGAACTTTCTTCTAATCCAGCAAGAAGCCTTTTGCTGAAATGAAGCTCTAGCGCAAGTTCTGCCGGGAAGACTCAATTGCTACGTCACTTATTATTTCACATCTAACCAATCATTATCTAACACTTGGAGTATAAAAGATTGGTACTTACACTTGTATGAGTTCGCAGATGCTGACGCAAATTTTCACCTCCATCCTCCCCACCACCACCAGAATGGTCCCTGTCCATACTCCCCGGGGGTTGGCTACGCCCCTGCCTTCAGCTTCAGGCAGGAAATGCAAAGTCTGCAACCCTCAGGACGTGAGCTTCGGACGGGGCCTACGCCAAAGATCATCAACTTTGTATATTCTGCTTGCTGTTTGGTAATAAATATCAGTGTTTCATTATCTTGCCTCCCGAGTCTTTCTGGTAGAACTAACGTTATATTTCTGGCCACGTATGAAAGGACCCGTTCCAGAACCAGAGATGTGTCTTACGTGCGCGCTTCATTTGCAATCGTTTGTTACTTTAGTATTTTGCAATCTCACTTTAATATATAATTTGTGAGATGACAAATAGAGCTTCTGACTGCACTGCTCGCTGGACTTAATTTAAAATGAACAATTATTTGCATTTTTCTTGACCAACAGCTGATGGTGAAATTTCGATATCATGGTGCATTCCAAGATTTTCTAAATGAAGGTAATGCTGTGGCTTTGACAATAACTAATTAAAGCCAGTCATATAGCAACCATGCTTAAAGTCCACAGGGCTTATTTTCAGCTTTGCTATTTGAGTTTGAAAAAAAAAAATAATAATTCTGTATTGCTATTGTTAAAATTGCTTCATTTAAAAGACAGAGGACACAAGTCATCACAATTCAAACTTAAGATGTCTGGTGGTAATCCTGATGGTATTTGGTATTTGAAACAATATGTATTGTGAAAAAGAAAAGCGCTATACAAATAAATGTGAATTGAATGGTAAATATTAATACTTTAATCTATTAACACTTCAGGCATCTCCATAATTTGATGGTGTAAATGTTTTATCTTTAGCCCTGTATGAATTAAGACTTTTATAGACATGAAACATTAAATTGTTTTGCTTATCTCTTAGTCACACACAAGATCCTCAACCTCCAGCCCATGTACTCATTCTTTGTCTGACCATAAAGAGTGGCAAACAGGTATGCATGCATGTTTTTCCCAATTAATTTGTCTGAAATAATTACCTTCCATCATTTTACTAGTCTCAAGTTGTAGCCCTTAATGTTGTCGTGTTTAATCAGATTGTCCATGACGCCCTGAAAAAATAATCCAGTGACAAGAAAGAAGACTACGATAAGACAGACTTGTGCACTTCCATAAGGTAAAACTCGCAATACTGTTGCAATGTCATTGTGAACTTTGAAATTATGGTTATGGTTGTAAATACCATAATGCAGTGGTTTTCAATTGTGGTCCTGGGGACCCACAATTCAATTCAATTCATGAAACTCCCTGCAAATGAGCTGATGATCTAAATCAGGTGTTAAATAAGGACATAAAAATGTGTGGAGTGCAGCGTTTTTATTTTTATTAAGGGGTTAATTTACTGAAATCTAATTTTTACTCGCCCTCATGACATTCCTAACCCTTAAGACATTTGATCATCTTCAAAACACAAATGTAGTTATTTTAATGAAATCTGAGGTTTGTCGATTCATTGACAGTATACAAATGCCACTGTGATGCTTCACAAAGTTCATAAAGAGATCGTAAAACTAATCCAAATGAATTAAGTTGTTCCGTATTTTCTGAAGAGACTTGCATTATGTGAACATTTAACTTTGACTTTTTATTTACATATAAACATTAAAGGCAGGAACACACCAAGCCGACGGTCGGCCGTCGGGCAGTTTTTCTTCGTCGGCCGACTAAGTTTTCTCAGTGTGTTCCGCACCGTCGGCTGGTCCTCGTCGGCTTTTTTTTGGCCGATTCGAAATGTTGAATCGGCGTCGGAGCTCATCGGTCCGTCGGGCCATTTGATCATTCTGATTGGCTGTTCAGATACTGCCACCTGCTGGTACGGAAAGGCATTTCATCTCACGCAGGCACAGAACTAACGTGCTACTTGGCCGTCGGCTGTTTAGCGTCGGTTTGGTGTGTCAGGCCAACTTTGGACACAGACGCTGCCGACGTGAGCCAACCCCGCAGTCTGCTTTCCTCGCCACTAGTTCGTCGGCGTCGGCTTGGTGTGTTCTGGCCTTTATAAACAAACAGATCAGATATGGTAAACGGGAATTCACGCATGAGTTTATTCTCAGTGTTATGCAGCATCGTTTGAGCTTCCACAAGAACTATTTGTGCTGATTAATGTGAATAAAAGCTTAAAATCAATCTCTTCATCATATAAGGTGGCCGTGTCTCTTCAGAAAATTTGGACTAAAGTGCTAAACTTCGTATGGATTACTTTTACAATCCCTTTATGAACTTTTTGAAGCATCAAAGTGGTAGCTGCGTGGACAAAGGCAAATGGATGGACAAATCTTTCAGTATTTTCACTTGAATTTCAAAGATGAACAAAAGTCTTACGGGAGTGGAACGACATTATTTTGGGTGAACTATCCCTTTAAAGCACAGTTCTCATCAAACATTACTAGTACTGAGTTTTATACATTCATCTTTGCAAATATTTATTTTTTTCCGTCTCGTTTAATGTAATTTTTGTTTTTGCTGTTTACAGTCCTGCACCTGCACCAGTATTAAAGGCCATCTCAGTCGGATGGAGGACCACCAGCCATTCCTGCTGGTAGGCCTATTAAGAAGGATCAAGGGCAGGATCGACAAATTCTTTGTGGTTGAAGAAGCACCTCATCTCTTCTGAAGGGACCAGCTCCTTGAGTGCTATCAAACTTTAAGTCTACTGTTTCTACCTGCTGTATATGTAGGTCCTTTATCTTTATCTTCCTGCTACACTCTACAACACTGATGTTGGTCTTACCAAAGTAAAGGAATTGCATGGGAAGCATTGACAAACTTTTGACAACATTTTTTCAGAGCATCATGTATTTAAAGTACAGATATTGGAAGTAGAGAGTACGTTTAACCGCTAACATTTTGAAGTTCTACGGGTCTTTTGACCTTCAGAGTTCACATGGGTGAATTTGATGAATTTGTTTCAACTGTTATGTCTAAGACGTGTCATTGTTGAAAATAAAGGTTCAAACTGATACAACGTATTGGCTGTTATTAAATGCACACATTGTGTTTTTAGTTGAACTGAATACAGATTACATTTAATGACAAATCAGGGTTTGTATGAACACGATATTAGTGTGGAAAGAACTCTCTTGGTGTTGACATATCTAGTGTAGTTTTAACACTAGCATTGTAAAAGAGGGGGGAAAACACCAATAATTGTTAATTATGAACACAGTGTTGTTTTTTAACTCCATACAAGTGTTAAAAAAGTAACTTTATTAAAAATGTTTAACTCTATTTAGTGTGGACCTATATAAACCCTGAAAAAGTGTTAATTTTGACACTGTGAGTGTGAATTCAACACCTTAAAATTTGCTGTGGGTGACGACAGTAAAGTGTTTTTGACCACAAGTGCAGATCTTTCTGTCCTCTGTCAGCATCTTCATTATACGCCATGTCACATGGCTGAGCAACATTGTCATGCAACTTTTCCAAAATGTGCTTGTGTTTTTTGAACTGAATTTGCACCTTATTACTGTCCACTATCTGTCATAGAGAGACAGGCTCAACCAGAAATGTTTTGGCTTGCATAACTTTTCATTGTATGTTGACAAGGAAACTGAAAAGAAGTTGTCTAATAGTCTTGTGTAGCCAGACTGTATCTAGGTTTATCTGAAATAGCTGACACCAAAAAATTAAACCAGTTTGGAAAAATACTCAAACAACTTGTAACATTAACTGTGTAGACTGCGTAATCCAAATTTCTGTCCAAATTAGAAATTATTTAAAGGTGCAATATGTAATATTTTTGCAGTAAAATATCCAAAAACCACTAGGCCAGTGTTATATATTTTGTTCCCTTGAGTACTTACAATATCCCAAATGTTTCCAACTATTTGTAAATCGTGAGAAAATTGCAATTTTGCAAAATTGCAATTTTAACCAAGGCGTGTGAGGAGTCGCCTGTCAATTGCGTCATACCCGCGTTAACCCTCGGTCTGCCTCGGTTTCTGGTTTTATTTTGTAGAAACCATGGAAACACCAAAGACGCTTTAATATATTACATGTTTTAATAGACAAGGGAACAACTGTTTTGATATATTTGTAGACAGAAAAACAAATTATTGTTATATAGCTCAACATGTTTAGTCTTATTGTTTAAATCAAATTTTCTTAATTTTTGCAAGTACAATGCTTTACCATGGCTCGGAGAAAAACACTTTTGTGAAGTAGCTAACATAGCATAATCAGATGCAGCTTTATTTTTAGTAACAGTAATGCAGAATTTTCTCCATCATACAATACATTTTAAAATGAATTGCATGCCATTTATCAACACAAGCCATCCAGCATTTAATATGATATTCTAAAATCGATCTATCTTACTGCAGTGTGTCTCAAACAAGTGTCTCACAGCAGCCACCGAGCGAACACACAGAGTAACGTTATAACATCATTTTCAACACACTCAAATGTATCTAATATGATAAACAGAGCTGCGTTACCTCATACTCATGACCGGAATAGCGGAAGCGGCGCCGGCGACTTTGGCATAATAAAAGTTCCGCTGCTCGTGAGGTGTGTGTTGCGCAATCGCTCTGGCGGCCTCGTTCAGCTCCCACAACACTCGGTCCTGCTCTGCTTCATACTACAGTAACGTTAATAATCGCATCCATGAACATGTTTTCTTCCCGAGTCCTATCCCTATTCTTTTCCACCGTCCGTAGAGGTGGAGACCACATGTCCCAAGATTCCGCAATCAAACTTGGTGTCATCAAGCTACGCCGTTGTTTTGAATAGGCCTCTAGCGAACACAATTATTACATACTGCACCTTTAAGTAATCATTATTATAATAATTAAAATGGAATTTCTATTAAATTGGAATTAAATAAGCCATGATGGATGAGAGTTATTTCCAAGAATTCTATAAATTGTCTAAAATTCTTCAAAATGGAGCAAAACGTCAATAAATGATCAATATTCAAATTCTGATGTCAAAGTTTATTTTAATGACAATTGAATATAATTTCACATAATTAGAAATAATAGAGTAATAATCAAGAAAAATGTATTATGTTACAGAAGGTAAGTAGACATAATTAGTCAAAAATGAATATGCTAATCCTTTTGACCAGACTGAACTTGGTTTAGATAATATGTCTCAGGGAATAAATGTAATTACTTAAGTTTATGCATAAATGTAGACTAATTAAATTCTTTTGCTATGTGACAGTGAATGGAAATTCAGTTTGGTGAATTCCTCCACTGGTCATTCCAGTTTATATTTCAATTCAATATTCAGCGGTTTGTGGCCACTTCAGTTCAAATTCACATTNGAAGAAGGAGTCACTAACATTCTTTCTGATCATATAAGTACCCTGTATCTGTAACAGGACACCTAGTTCTGTCAGCGTGTTAGCTACATTTGGGATGTTGGTTGCAGTTTTAGGGGGATGGGTTCACAGAACTTTGATAGTGGGAGTGAGTTTATGGGTAATTCATTAAATACAATGAATAATTGTGTGGCTGATTGATCCAGACGCTACACAGTTATAGGCTTTATGTTGAAAGTCACATGAACAAACAGGAAAACTGGTCTCACCATATCCACTAGTCAGAGAAAATGTTAACAGCTGTATGAACCGATGCCGATATCTGTGGACTTTTTTTTTAGGTAATCAGCTAAGCTAGTTATTTTTACTTTTGGCATTTTATTCAATTTTAATATCCATATGTTGTTGAGAAAAAAAATACTTTGAGATATTAAACTGCATATGCGATAGACGGTTATGCTCACCTTTGCTTGCTCATTATAAGGCATCTTGAGTAAAACAGCTCTATATTTAATGAAGCACAAATACAAAAGACCTGAACTGGAACCAATGCAACCTGTTTTACAGAATACGGAAGTTTGCACAAGCTAATCAGATTCTACCAGGTTATTTATTTAATCTGGGGGGGTATTTGAGAAAGTAAGGTTAACTTTCACAGTCACATATACCCTGAACTCTCGGTTGATTAACCCAAACCTTACTTAATCGAGGTATGCTGGTTCCAAAAATGCCTTGGGAGTAAGTTCAGCCAACCCAGAATATGTGTAAGCAATAAGGTATGAGAGGCTGTGCCATCGTAAATATGTCACGGCTGAAGGGCGTTGTTACCCCCTTCAGCCATGGCTTATTCACGATACAGCACTAGCCTCGAGTACCTTATTGTTTTTTTTAAAAAGAGTTACCACACAATACAAATATTAAAGCCAAAAATATGTATCAATGCAACTTTCATAAAGTAAACTTTCACTAAAAGCCTTCCTTTCACCAGAAAAATATAGTCCCTGACTGTGAACAGCAACAGAAGTTACATTATTACGGCTTTAGATGGCGGGAAAGATTGTCTTTATGATTGTGTCAGTAGCAAAGACTTTTACATTGAAAAGACTAAAGCCGAGTTCAGACTGCACGGTTTTAGCCCTGATTTTGGCTCGCCGACAGGTTGAGAAATCGCCGACAAATGCCCGAAATCACAGGCAAATCGGTGCTCGTTCATGCCAGTGACAATCACGCAGTGTGAACAAAGACGCGATCTGAGAGAATCGCCGACGAGTCGCCGATGCCCGTGAGATATTTGGCATGCTAAATATCTGGACCTGTTGGTGATTCAAAATCCTGCTGTGTGAAAAGTATTCTGACTGAAAACTACATTGGCGATGACCGACAGCCAATGAGAGAGCAAGATACAGAGCAGCAGGGAGTTCGGGGAGGAGTTATAGATCACAAAATCATTGTTCCTCATGTCTCCCCAACCATTTCCTCCTCCATATTCTTCTTTTCTTTTTCTTGTTTTCACTGCAAATCAGCGCACAGGCAATTCGTATTGCAATTAGCTTCTTGTGGGCTATCATTTTTAATAATAAACCCAGTCTCACGTGAGAACTCTGGTCTTGCACGCATGATATCGCGTTGTTCCTTGTCACATCTCACGTGTGTTTGGTTGTGAAACGTAGTTTGCATGCCAGACAGAGTTGTCGGCGATACTTCCTATTGTAAAGTCATGCAGTGTGAAACCTTCTGTCTCCGATCCATCGTGCAGTGTGAACACAGCAGCGACTGAATGCTGGCCAAGATAGTCATGCAATGTGAAAAGAACAGTGACCCGACTACTTTGAAAATCGTGCAGTCTAAATTCGGCTTAAGTTGTGGTGAACATGGAACAAGACAACTGACAAATGCTTTGACTAGTTGTCAGTCATGGGAAAACCCCTTAGGAAAAGATAATACATCGGACATTTAAACAGATTTTTTTTTATAGGACTGACCTGAAGGAAAATGCTAAATATGAATGCAGGTGATAAACTCGCTCACTCGATCTCTTTCTCACAGTACTCTTCTACATAATACAGTATGTTTCAATGAACAATATCAATTAAGAACAAACAGTTTACATTGCTAATGGGGTGTTCACACCAGACGCGACTTGCGCAAATAAATAGCGCTATTCGTGCGTAGCATGGACGCTTGAACATTTTGAGTTTAACGTTACTCACTTCATTCGCACGTGAAATTTACTTCACAACAGACGCGAATTCGCGTCATGAGAGGAGCTCCCCCTTCTTTAAATATGTGTCCCAGACTCTTCCACACACTTCCTCTGAATAAATACAAAACTCGTCAGCGGGAAAGTAGTTGTAAAATACGGCGGAATAAGCTCAATTTGCCGGCCTTTACTTTCTATAAAAGTATGAAGTATCTTACAGCGACAAACTGTCCTCCATTGTTGTTTCGGATTTCTGCCTCCGTCACTGCTAGAGCAAGCTCCTGATTGGTTAGCGCGGCGTGAATTTTCGGCAAAGTTCAGATTTTTCAATTTGCGCGAATCACGCGTTACGCTAGCCTGACGTGGTCATACTCAATTCTAGTTCGAATATGAGTCTGATACTGCTCCATTGGGCTTTGATTATGGGGGCGTATTTCAACCGATCCAGGAAAGACCTCAATTGGATAGACTTACAACCAAGAGTAAGTGACGTGTGTTGAGCAACGCATAGTTGTCAACAGAACTCAACTGCACACATGCTGGAACTAGTAGAAGATGAGCGTAAACAATCTTTGCGAGCGTCAATCGTTACGCGCGTCAAGCACCCGAAACGCTCAATCCGCGCCGCCTCATTCGCGCCACAGGATTTCTGTTCGCGTCTTTGCATTGACTTAACATGTAAATCACTCACGCTTAACGCTTCATTCTCGTCTGGTGTGAACACACGGTTGCTAAGTGTAATGATTTGGACAGCATTCAGCAGAGAGGGAGGAGAGAGAGGCTGCCATCTGCTGGTATATGATAGCATCAGCAGCAGACGGGTAAAACTGCGGGAGGGCAGTCCCCTCCGTGGGGAAGAGGTTTACACCTCATAACACGGTGCCCATTTTCCCCTCGGTGCCCTCAGGGGGCCATTCTGCCAACCCTGCCACCTCGTGTGCTTCAGGGCGCAGTGGTCTCCAGTAAGCACATATCTCAGCGTCTGCCCAGAAATGTAGCGGCACTGGGATGCTTGCTCCCGCTGCTGAGGGTCTCAGAGCAATCAATTTGGCTGTTCCCTGCCGGTTCGCCGTTTCAGGGCACCAAATTGGTTGCCTGAGTAATACCAGAGACCAGTCTCGAGAGGCTGGCTCTCTTGGCCTCAGAGGGAAAGTGGTTAACACCTCCCTATACGGTGCTCATTTTCCTTCAGGGCCATGAGGGAGCCGTTCTGCCGACCCCGCCACCTCGTGTGCTTCGGGGCGCAGCGGTCTCCAGCGAGTTCTAGTTTCGGTTGTTCCCTGCCGGTCATCCGCTTCAGGGCACCGAACTGGCTACTCAGAAACTCCGGAGGCCAGTCTTGAGAGACTGGTTCCCTTAGTAGATTTTTGGCAGCATGAAAGACTGCCAATATATCTCAATGGGTCCTGCACTTGGGGGTTCCTGTCCTCAGTGGTAGGCCCTGAGCAGGCTCTGGTTATGGAACAGGAGATAAACTCTGCTGGGGAAGAGGATCATTAAGATGTGTTCCTCCTCATGACAGTGTCTGGGTTTTACAGCCAGTATTTTATCGTTCCATAAAAGGATAGGGGGTTGTGTCCAGTTTTTGATCTGTGCGCTGAGGCGATTCGGGACATAATCAGATCCGAGGACTGGTTTGTCACGATAGATCTCTGGACGCATACTCCCATATTCCATCCTTCCTCAACTCAGGAAATTCCTCAGGTTGCTTTTGGGGACAAAGCATACCAGTACTAGGTTCTTCCTTTCAGCCTAGTCTTGTCACCCTGTGTTTCTGGCTCAAAGTGTGAGCAGATGGCGGATAGGCATCGAGATGTCATCCTTGCCGCGTGAAAGTATGGGGGGTTAAGGCTGAGCACAACGAAAAGTGTGCTTTCTCCATTTCAGAGCACCACTTTTTCAGGCGTGGTATGGGATTAGATGACGATGCAGGCACTTCTTTCTCCTGCTCGTATCGGTTCGATCCACACAGCTGTAAGCAAGATAACTAGGCCAGTCACTCACTCTCAGACAGTTGCGAGACTGTTTGGTCTGATGGCAGCTGCGTCCAACGGGATACCTTTTGGCTTGCTGTACATAAGACCTTTGCAGTAGTGGCTCAAGACCAAGGGGTTTCCTTGAGGGGCAACCCATTCTGCATGATCAAGTTTATGCGCAGATGCTTCGTACTTTGGTTATGTGGAAGAGGTCTTGGTACTTGTCCCAGGGTCCTGTGCTTGGGAGCTCCTTGTCGTCGCGTAACGCTTACGACAGATGCTTCCTTCACGGGCTGGGGAGCGATCATGGGTGGTCGCTCAGAGTCTGTGGACGGGTTATCATTTCTCCTGGCACCTGCCTGTTGATGATGACTCAGGCTCTACATCCCTGGGCACCAGATTTAGGGAGTAGACATCCTGTCGAGACAGGGGCTGAGGCCCGGGGAATGGAGACTCCACCCTGGGGTGGTGGAGCTCATATCGATGTGCAGACTTGGCTGAGGCTGTGTCTGTACACGGTTTCCCTGATCGTTCTACTCCCGGGAGTTTTGGAGAGCAGAGTTATGGAAGTATGGGTTTGGCCTCTGAGGAGGCCCAACTCGTAGACTCAGGTCTCTCAACTGAGGTTGTAAGAACATGCTAACTCCAGAGCTCCCTGCACAAGGAAACTGGCAGAATCATCAGCGGGATCCAGTTACTGCCCGGCTGGTAGAGTGCTGGAATTCTGCAGAATCGATTCTCTGCAGGGTTATCCCCCTCCACTCTAAGGGTTTACGTGGCGGCCTATCTGCTTACCACACACCTTTGGGTGGTGTCTTTGGGGAGAAACCCATTGGTGTTTCCTGTGTGGTGTGTCGGATCAGGAGTATGGCAGCTTTGGAAGCCTTTTTATAGGGGTATCCCTACAAGAGGTCTGTGATGCGGCGGGCTGGTCCTTTCCACACACATTCATCAGGTTTTACAACCTAGATTTGGGCTTCACCCCTGGGTCCCTGTTGCTTTGTCTTAGTTGTGCTTGCTGTTTTCACACAAGACAGGCACTGGTCAGTATGGCTGCGTGGGTATAAACGTTCCCACAGCGTCATTCTCGACGCAACGCGAGTTCCCTTGAAAGGGAACGTCTCGGTTACGACTGTAACCTTAGTTCCCTGAAGAGGGAACGAGACGTTGCGTCGCCCTGCCATACTTCCGGCATGCCTGTGATCGACTTGCTTCGGCCTATCAGAAGCTGACATTGTTTGGTCTGGGTTTGCTTTATAGTTTCCTGGTCATGACGTCACCCACCTTCCGTCACGCCATTGGAGTGATTTCATAGGTGCTTCATGACGCAATTACGCAGAGCGTTCCCACAGCGTCATTCTCGACGCAACGTCTCATTCCCTCTTCAGGGAACTAAGGTTACAGTCGTAACCGAGACGTTTTTATGTGTGCTGAAAATAAAAAGGAAGCGGCGAAAGAAGAGGGGAAAAGAGCTTGAGGTAAGCAGTTTTAAGTTTTAGCGCCATGTCGCTTTGATTTCATGTCGCATTTTTATTGGCTGATCAGTAGACGTAGGTCGTAGCAGCAAACACACTGTGCGTTGATCATGCTGAATTTCTGACACTGTCAGAAAATGATCGTAGGCTATCTTTGGTCGCAAGACCGGGAAATTGGCTGTCTTTGAACCTCTCTCACTGTACGACATAGGACCACCGATTAAGAGCTACGATCACAGAAATCGCCACGATTGTTTCACGATGGCAATCTTTTGTCTGGGACAGGCAAAAATCGTGCAGTGTTTCCCGGGCTTAACACTGAGGGCCCTATTTTAACGATCTAAACGCAAAGTGTAAAGCGCAGGTGCACTCAGGGCGTGTCCAAATCCACTTTTGCTATTTTAACGACGGAAAAACGGTCTGTGCGCCGGGGCGCATTTTTTAAATGGGTTGTCCCTATTCTCTTAATGAGTAATGGGCGTAACGTTCAATAAACCAATCAGAGTGTCATCTCCCATTCCCTTTAAGAGCGAGATGCGCTCGCGCCATGGCGGATTGCTATTTACATGGCGGAATTTGTTGTCGAAATTACCTGTTAAGTGGCCAGTCAATCTTTCAGTCGTCTGCGTTGGATGCAGGCTTTCAAATAGCTCCGCACGATGAGTCAGTTAATATATATCTGTGTGTATTGGCAGGATTGTTCAATTAATTAGCCAATTTCGTTCATCATTATAAGTAGTAATAGGCTAAATTGAAAATAGCCTAATTCTAATACACGCAATAACTATTCATCATTACATTTTTATATTTATGTAGCCTACACAATAATATTCTTTTACACTGTAATCCTTTTATTTTTAATATTTGGCATGTTTGTGTGTAATAAGCAAAGTCAACGTGCACTGACGCGCCCAGAGGCGCAGTTTCTACCAACGCGCTCTAACAAAAAAATATTGCGCCATTGACTTTAGACTTTAGACCAGGGGCCCGTTCTTCGTACGTCGCTTATTACATCCGAGATCAAATGACACATCCAAGATGATATCATCGTGCTAATCATGATCCGGCTAATTGGGTTCTTCGAACACACCTGTTGTGTATGATTAGTATCGCTGGATTGAGTTATCTGAGATAATTGCGCGTTCATGTGTTGGCTTGAAAGGGCAGATGTATCGATGCTCGAAACCACGATCAGCAATGCAGCGATTGGCTGGAGTCAAGACGGCAACGTAATGACATCATAGAATGAGAAAAGACACCTGACGAAAAACTTGACGAATTTCTAGACATTTATAAGGAAACAGCCAAGCGAATAAATGACAGAAGAACGACATAAATGTTATAATAGATAAATGAAATGTGCACCTTTTTTTTTTTTACATGATTACCCAATTATTTAGGCTATATTCACAATTTCTAGTATTTGTACAGGCAATTTTTTATTTCAATGTTGTAATTAGCAACTAATTTACCTTTGAAGCATATTTGACAGCATTAAGTAAAGTTTCTTAAGGGTCAAGATCAAGTTTTCTGCATCTCCTGCGCTTCATCAAGCCACTCCCATAATATCTGTCGCGGTTCAAATGCACAAATGCATGTCCGGCATAGACATCTGTACATCATGTGTGTAAGACTCCAATAAAATTATTAGGTAATTATTCCCTCACGGATGAATCTCTCAAAAAGTAAAACTGTCGGTGTCTATATTATGACACTACACGGCATTATAGTATTATTTGCAAATTTATTTTTAAATAATTATTATTGTCCCTGGTTTACATTAGGGTACTCTTGTGGGAAAGTAGCAGTGGCTGGGACAGACTTTAAGCATCACCTCCGCTTAAAAAGATGCAATCTAATCCTGTTTACATGAAATAAGCCTGCTCCCGAGCAGGTTTGAGCTTACGGACCTGTTGCTATGACAGCAAGTCTAGGATGAGCTTCGAAGAACCAAACGATCCAAGATCATGCCAAATCGTCAACAATCAAATCCAGCTAACTGAGTTAGCGACGTACGAAGAACGGGCCCCAGGTTTGAGTTGGTCTATGGCGCAGTCTATTTTCAGCTCCTTAAAATAGCAATGCGCCGGCAATGCGCCTGAACAAACCTCTTTTTTAGACCAGCACGCCCATGGGCGCACTAACTGGCGCAAATGCATTTACTAATTTAAGGACGTGGCGCTGAACGGGAAAACGCGAACGGCGCCGGACGCAAACTAGCAAACACACTTGCGCTGCGCCTTGCGTCGCATTGCGCCGGGTGTATTATAGGGCCCTAAGGGTGTTGCGTAGTGATACACAGAACCATTGGGTGAAGCAGCCATAGCCGTGTTTTTATCGTGAAGAAAACACAGCTATTGACCAATCAGTATCAAGAACAGGAACTAACCAGTTTATAATCACAGTTAACACACAACACACAAGACATTCTCAACAGAGAGATGAATTGATGATTCACCATGGAAACAGACACTAAGAAAAAGCGCGCCATTCTACTTCCTCCTTCTTCTTTTGTTTAATGGCGATTTACATTACCTACCACCTATTTGGTGGATGTGCAATCATTTTTTCAATCTTTTCATTTGATAAATAATTTTTATCCACTGAGAATAAGAATTATATTGTTTGCTTGATGCTAATTATTTAATAAGATATCACATAAGATATCACACAGCAGTCGTGGCCACGGGGCAGTCGTGGCCTAATGGATAGAGAGTCGGACTTGTAACCCAAAGGTCATGGGTTCGAATCTCAGGTCCGGCAGGGATTGTCGGTGAGGGGAGTGAATGTCCAGCGCTCTCCCCACCCTCAATACAACGACTGAGGTGAGACCCTTGAGCAAGGCACTGTACCCCCAACTGCTCCCCGGGCGCCGCAGCAATGGCTGCCCACTGCTCCGGGTGTGTGTTCACGGTGTGTGTGTTCACTGCTGTGTGTGTGCACTTGGATGGGTTAAATGCAGAGCACAAATTCCGAGTATGGGTCACCATACCTGGCCACATGTCACTTCATCTTCATCTTCATCATCATCTTCATCATCTTCACATATGTATTTTATTATACAAATGCGTTATAGCAAAGTAAATGTCCCATTACAAAAAGGGGAAAAAACTAATTAAATGCAGATTCATGTGTGAGATGACAATAAGATAAATTAAATATTATATATATATTAGAATTGAATAAACATTTAAATATTACTTTGTTATAATAGTGCTTTACAA
>RJVU01027559.1:5153480-5204677 GCA_003731715.1 Anabarilius grahami | reverse complement strand
ATATATATATATATATATATTCTAAAGCACTATTATAACAAAGTAATATTTAAATGTTTATTTTATATATAACTGTAACAAATTTATAACTATATTAATTATATAACATGCATCTGCATAACCTGCTTTCTGGAATACACCCCTGGCGTTTGTCATTTTTGTAAACAGACTGCAGTGATCCTTGAGGGTGTCCATGTGACTACCCTATTAACCTCCAGTTTATATGCAGTTGTCACCTCAGTATTTGACAGTTACTGCATCTTTACCTAATGTTTTCTATGGAAATGAAATTCTGCCTTTATTTGTCTGTCTCTATGTGTGTTTCTGCATACCAGATTTATAGGCATATTTGAAAATGAAATAAATTGGACACGGTCTCCAAAGTAAGAAAGATGAAAAGCCCTCTAGAAAAATTGTGCAGACATGTTTACTGCTGAGAGAGCTGATGAGGAAAATACTGAAATTCTGATTGACCTCTGTATAGGAGAGCCTTGGCAGTTGCTGGTATTAACACCAATGTTGCAGTGCAATGAATTCCAGCCGTGTCAAATGGAAGATTCTGTGTGGCACGCTGTCATGCTGCCATCTAACTACAGCAGAGAATGTGGCAGACAGTAACATATTTATATATAATATATGTGTCTGTGTGTGTGTTTGTGCATATATATATTATTTTTTTTGTGATTATATTTTTTTGCGATATATTTTTGAGAAAAATCGATTTTTTATTTTTTTTTCGTCTTGCGAACGTAAAAGACTATGGATGTGGCAATTAGAGTCAAAGGCTCTAATCAATAAGAAGACAATGAGATGTGAGTGTAAAAGCCCTTACCCATAAAACAACACCAAATTGCTGCTGTCACTGTCTTAGAGTGTAATTGTGTAGAAACCGTGGGGTCTGTGGATCTGAATGAGGTTTAATTGAATGTGGGTCATAGCTCAATTATCGCCATAACCCTACAAGTTTGAAATCATACAGCTGAAACTTGTTCATTTGACTTAACTAATCATTTGCAACGAATATGTTCTATAAACATGGATTTAATGCAGTATCCTGCATTAAAAGGTCAAAGGTCTTCATTTACTGACCCTCATGTCATTCCTAAATTTCTTTCTTCGGCAGAGCATACAGTACCTGTCAAAAGTTTGGAAACATTATAATTTTTTAATGTTTTTGAAAGAAGTCTCTTGTGCTCACCAATTCTGCATTTATTTCATTAAAAATACAGTGAAAACAGTAATATTGTGAAATAATTTTTTACAAATTAAAATAACTTTTCTATTTGAATATATTTTAAAATGTCACTGTCACTTTTGAACAAATTAAATGCATCATTGATTACTATAAGTATTAATTTCTCTCTTTTGTAATCCTAACATAGATGTGTGATTGGTATCATTGTTTACACAAAAATGTTAAGCAGCAAAAACAATTATTTTGAATTGTAATAATAATATTTCACTATATTTTTACAGAAATTTGATTAAATAAATGCAGCCTTGGTGAGCATAAAAGACGTCATTCAAAAACATAAAAAAAGAGTAATGTTTCCAAACTTTTGACAGGTACTGTAAAAGGAGATATTTTGAAGAATTTTCTAGCTTTGTTCATAAAGAAAGTCAATGGGGTCCAAAACAAAAGCAGTTAAAAAAAAATCCCAAACAAAACAAAAAAAGTCATGCAGGTTTAGAACAACATAAGGGTGAATAATAATGACTGAACTATTCCTTTAACATATTTTTCTTGTAATTTTAAAGCTCGTAAAAATGTAAACCTGTTCTTTAATGTGACATATTGTATAAAAAGGACCATTCTGTTAATATATTTATTCAGCTTCCAACAAGGGCATTGTAACGAGGTATGTAGATCAGGGCAGAAGGAGGTGGGAACCGGCAAAAATTTCAAACGCTTTAATAATCATATAAAACAAAAGTAAGGCGGCAGCCCCTCACGGTTGACTGCCGCACACACATAAACAAAACATAACATAAATAGTCGAGGCCTGGTCCTCTCTCCTCCTTCACTGTCGCTCCTTTTATGCTCTCAAAGCTCCTCCCGTGAGAAACTCAAGACTAATGCAGGGTGCAGGTGATGCTCATTAACACTTGTGCCACTGGCCTTGACCCGTTCTCACGGCCCTCGGCTCCGTCCTGCTTGCCACAGGCATATTTGCTTCGAACATTTTTCAAGCAGCCATCATACTTTCTGGATAATAATATAAATTTGTAGGCTAATACAAATGTGATTTTTGATTTAGATATGAATATGAAGGTGTAAAAATGAAGACATTGTGCAAAAATGGGGCATTAGTGTGAGATAAAATGCATGGTGAAAATGCAAGAACAATGTGTAAAAGTGTTTGGTAGCAAACATGGGAGGATCAATAAAAGAAGCATTTAGAGAGCGAAGGCAGGCTGAAAGAGCTGACTGTGGCTGGAGTGGATTAAAGACAACTAATGTCAAGAGTTCTGTAGAAACTGACCTATATTGAGTGGTGGGAAAAAACGTCACTTTAAAAAGTACCATCTTAAAAAGCACGTCTGCAGTTTGGTGGGAGGTGTGAGAGTGGCTGATCTAGATGTGTAAAAATGTTTTGCTCTCAGAAAGACCAAGATAAAGAGTTCTGGGCAGAATTCGAAGCGCAAAAGCTAACGCTGACCATGCCTCAGGGGACCATCTCTACATCCTAGGCAAGAGGATCATGGCTGGCTTGTAAAAATATTAGTGTTGAGGAGAAAAACAGGAATCAGGAAATGGAGGATTATGGATGGGTTTTTAGGAAAATTTAAACAGGCACCAATTGGAGAGTAAAAATGCAATTGAGTGAGTTTTTGTATTTTGCACTTTGATTATATTGTTGTCATTCTGCGAATATGAGTGGATCTAAATGCAAAGCACATTTCTGATTTAGTTTTTAAAATAAATAAATAAAAATAATATTAAGAGAGTTTGACTTTGAAATAACAATTTTCGGAGAGGCTAGCAATAGTGAGCTATAGCTTTGAAAGCATAAGATCCCACCCTCCCTTCAGAACACTCTCCAAAGCCATGCCTTTTCCAAAACACATGAACGCACACAGCAGGGAGCAAACAAAAGCATCATGGGAGACGCCGTTAAACTTCCTCATGTATCAAAGCACATAACATTACAATAATAATGAACATAAATAACTTAAAGAATGGTAGGACATTGTATCGTTGCCTTTGAACATTTTATGATCCTACAGCTTCCACAGACAATATGCGTACAGTATATTAGTACATATAAAGTACATATATGTAACAAAGTACATGTAGACCACTTAACTTAAAGGTGACCTATTACGCATCTTTTGACAAGACATAGTATAATGTCTGTGAAGTTTCAGCTCAAAATACCCCACAGATCATTTATTATAGCTTGTCAAATTTGCCCGATTTGGGTGTGAGCAAAATCAAGCTGTTTTTGTGGGTGGGTTGCTTTAAATGCAAATAAGCTTGTGCTCCCCACCCCCAAGGTCATTCAAATACACTGAGGCATACATAATACAGAAGCTAAAACTGCAAATACAACTCGCAAAATGGATCATTAAACTGTTCTTGATGCAGCATATAACATAGGTATGGCATGTATTTTGTCGATGTTTGCTAAAATTCAATTCTAAATGATTTTGATAGCGTGATGCATGGCTAACGTGGCTAAAGCCACACACTGTTGGAGAGACTCAATAAGAATGAAGATGCATTTATGAATTATACAGACTACATGCGTTTTTGGGTTAAAAATGAAAATAACAAAATGGCTCGGTCTTCGTGAATACAGTAAGAAACAATGGTAACTTTAGCCACATTTAATAGTTCATTAGCAACGTGCTAACTAAACACATTCAGGAAGACAATTTGCAAAAATCACGAAATAAATATATATGAAATTGGATCTGTTTGTATCGATCCATCTTTGAGAATCAATTTCTGTGCAAATTCTGTGTTTTACTGATGATTGTGTGAAGCATTCTAGTGTTAATGACTTACACATACTGGTATATGAATTTATCTGGACACATTTCCTTCATAAATAAAATTACACCACTGATCTGGATCCTTAGTGGCTCAGATGCCAGTGAGTTTATGGAGAATCGTATGTTTGCTATTATAGCCGTTAACAGATCAGTGATAATGTTTACATAGCTGAGACATATCACGAGCTCAGGGACGGTTGTTCTTGAGTGCTGCTCTCCTGCAGAGTTTTGCTCTGACACAACTCACCTTCCTTCACGTAGCTTTAGTAATCCTGAAGACATTCAAGTGTGTTTGACAAGGTTGTAGCTAAACTGCGGGACAGCTGCTGCTGCTGCACTCCAGGACCAGTGTTACTCGTTATCGCTTGCAAAAACAATGGTGGCGCCGTGGGTGGAAACATACAGATTCAGGGGGCGGTAATATTATAATAAGATCCCCTTCCTACGTAACAAGGGGAGTCTAAATCAGAACGGCTCGATTTTTCACATGCTTGTAGAAAAAGGCTTACCAAAACAAAGTTACTGGGTTGTCCTTTTTCACATTTTCTGTGCTGGTAGATGCACCAGAGACCCGACTATAGCACTTAAACACAGGAAAAGTCAGATTTTCATGATATGACCCTTTTAATGATTGCTATCAGGATGTGAAGCGACTTTTAACCAGCATAAGAAAAAAATGTTTTTGAACCAAGTCACCTACCCTTCCTTTAAGTGTAAGAGTCCTACTACACACTTAAACCATGTTTTGGGGACATTTTTTAGTTTTTTTTCAGAAATTAGCTAAATCTGACAAATCCTTCTTTTGGGGATGTCCTCACTTGAGATAAATAAAATAAAATAAAAAATTAATAAAAAATTAAAAACTAAAAACTTTTTATTTGTGATTTAGCTTTGTGACAATGTAGAAAGTTCCTTTTTGATATGGTCGCATTGCGTCTGCTTTTAAGCTGACGCTTATGGGGAAAACTGTTTTCTCCGAATCCTGAAGCCTTACTGGTTCACGTCTGTGAGTTTCACAGACAAATGGCATTTCAGCCCTCCAAAATGGGTGGGGTTGGACACTTTGCAATCAAGCTGAAACAGCGGCGCTCTGCAGACAAGCTGACAGCGCTCTGCAAGCAAGCAGACTAAAAGAGTGCTCTGTAAGCAAGCTGACTGAGCGTTTCCATTGCGGCCAACCGGCGATACATAAAAGAGCAAATTTGGAACAATTTCAGCAACGTTGTTGCAAATGTCACGCCATGAATGCGGCTCGTGCTGGGCTCACCTGCCTGCTTTGGATGAGCACTCTGAGTGTGCCTCTTGCCTGGGTCATGCCCACACTGAGGCGGCTCTTCTGCCCGTACTGTGAGAAGCTGAAACTCACCACACCGTGCACCCAGATCGGCCTCTTGAGCCAAGGTGAAAGAAGAAACTAAGCTGCCCAGCTGGGCAGCGAGGTGGACGCAAACTCATGTCGGCCCAGTGCCCGCTTGCCTTACTTACCCCTCACGTTGACGAGTCCCCTGTGTTTTTCACATAAACGCCCCTTATCTGGCGTGAACGGCATGATCTCATTTGGCGGATCTGAGGAGGAACTAGACTCTGTGTCACTTGCCTCTTCTGATTGTGAAGAGTGAGCATACTCCGCACGATGACTCCGCCCCTCTGCCACCTAAGCAGGCTGAAGCGCAACCTCTTTTGGACTCTGAAATGATGCAAGTCCTCACTAAAGCTATCAAAGAGCTCGGCTTGGACTGGTCGGCCCCAGAAGAGCCCACCTGCAGCCTACTCGACGAGTGATTCCTGCAGCCAGGGCGCCACCAAGAGGCCCCTCGTCAGCACCCAGCCCCTTTCTTCCCGGAGGTCCATCAGGAACTCACTAAAGGCAGGAACACACCAAGCCAACGCCGACGAACTAGTGGTGACAAAAGCAGACTGCAGGGTTGGCTCATGTCGGCAGCGTCTGGGTCCAAAGTTGTCCTGACACACCAAACCGACGCTCGAAAGCCAAGTAGCACGTCTGTTCTGCGCCTGCGTAAGATGAAATGCCTTTCCGTACCAGCAGGTGGCAGTAGCTGAACAGCCAATCAGAATGATCAGATGGCCCAATGGACTGACGAGCTCCGACATGTTGAATCAGCCGAAAAAAAGCTGACGAGGACCAACTTCAGCCGACGGTGCGGAACACACTGAGAAAACTTATTTAGCCGACTGCCCGATGGCCGACCGTCGGCTTGGTGTGTTCCTGCCTTAAGATGTGGGGCACCCCATACTCTGCACGTGTCCACTCTTCTTCTTCGGCCGCTGTCTCCATGGTTGATGGCACCAAAGAAAAGGGCTACACGAAGCTCCCACCAGTGGAAGAAGCTGTCGCTGTGCATCTCTGCCCGCCCGTGGCTATCAGCTGAAAAACTAAAGCTGAGCATCTTTCTGCGCTCTGCAGAAAAACGTCAGCGCTCTTCTCTAGAGCATTCGCCGCCGATAGACAGGCCGCCTCAGCACTGCACACCATGGCGGGTTCTCCAAGTATACTAGGCCAAACTTCTCCACCATATAGTCTGGACCTGAACCGGCTTTGTTTAAAGAGCTGTGCAGTGCAATGGATTTGGCCCTGCGTGCCACTAAAGCCACCGCTGAAGCCATCGGCCATGCCATTTGCTGCCTAGTGGTGCTGGAGTGCCACTTATGGCTCAAGCTCACTGAGTCAAAGAATGCTGACAGGACGTCTCTTCTTGATTCCCCCATTTCCCCGTCAGGCTTATTCAGAATGCTGACTATCAAACAAATCCTTGCACAATTTCACCCTGGGGATTGATTTATATCGGTGGATCAGAAAGATGGCTAATGTCTCAGATAGCACCCCATCACAGACCATTCTTGAGATCCGCATACAAGGGGGTGGCTTAACAATATACAGTCCTTCTTTTCGGACTCTTTCTAGCTCCACGTACTTTCACGAAGTGCATAGACACAGCTCTTTCCCCTCTGAGGCAGACAGGATTCTCAATTATCTTGATGATTGTCTTCTTATAGCCCAATCAGAACAGGAGCTATGCACCCACAGATCCCTGTTCCTCAGTCACCAGCAAGACTTGGGTTTCAGGGTTAACACTGGCAAGAGCTTGCTGCTTCCCAGCCAACAGATTCCATTCCTGGGAGCAGTCTTCGACTCAGCCCAAATTAAGGCTTGGCTCTCTCAAGAGCACGCCTTAAAGATTAGGAGCTGTGTCAGAGCCCTGGTCCCTTGGAAATCGCCCCCACTTTTACCAAAACGGGTTGCTGCTGGGTTCATTTGCCTGTAGGAAAGTAGTCATGACAGATGCCTCCAAGATAGGCTGGGGTGCCCTGAGCGACAGCTGGATAGCCTTCAGCTCATGGACGACTCCTATGTCGAATTGGCACATCAACCACCTGGAAATGATGGCATTAATTCTGGCCTTCAAGGAGTTCCAGCTGGAACTAAGAGGTCATCATGTCCTGTAGGACAACAGGACAGTGGTTGCCTTCATAAACAGGTCTCAGGTCTCGCCCTCTATACAGATTGGCAAGCTGTCTTCTCCATTGGGCAGAGAGGAACCTCTGCTCAGTGAGTGTGGTTCACGTGCCGGGCTCCTCGAACGTGGGAGCGGACATGCTGCCACGTGGTGGACCTTCCCTGGATGGTCAGAGTGATATGGCGCACCTTTGGTCAGGCGGATGTGGACCTCTTTGCAAAAAAAAAAATTTATTTCTCGAAGGACATGGATGCAATGACTCTGAAATGGCCATGTTGGCACCTTTAAGCCTCCCCTTATAAAACCCTGCTCCCTCAGGTCATCAGTAGGCTCATTCCCATTATCTTAGGGAACCATGTTTACGTGGATAAACTTAAACGTTTTCTGTTAGGGTTAGGTTGTAGTATTTACAACAGAAGTCTATGGAATGTCTTCATTTAGATAGCTAAGTAAACGTGTGTGGTATTATTTTTTATTAGTGAAAATGGATTCTATTTTTAAAGATAGTTGTTTAATTTGTTTGCTTGCCTCAGTATATGACTGTATTATAGAAAGACTTTTACATAACGCACATATTCCTTATAACAATGTTAAAGGGTCAGGGAAGAAGGAGGAGGGAACCTGCAAATGATCTACATCTTTAATCCAAAAATAAACAAACATCAAAATGAAAGTAAAGCGTCAGCCCATCATGGACGACTGGTGCATATAAACATAATAAAACACAACATAAAGTCCAGACCTACTCCTCTTGCGTCTTGCACTGCCGTCACTCCTCCTTTTTTTTTCCTTCTGGAGCTCCCTCTGTAAGACTTGAAAGCGATGTGGAGCGTAGGTGATGCTCATTAGCACTCGTGCACACTGACATCGCTCCGTTCCCATGGATCTCGGCCCCACCCTGCTTTCCACATTCCTTTAGTGTTAACACTTCAATTACAGAAGGATTTGAATTATTTGTGTAAATAATAAAAAAAAGGATCACTTTTATAACAAGCAGTAGTGACACACTTCCTCTGACCGATACAGCTTCCCTAGAGCTTGATTCTGTTTTGTCCCCGGGCACACTGTTTCTAATGCACTACTCATTATAGCATATGGTGAAGAGCCTCTCTGAGTGTTTGTTCATTTCTTTTTGTGAAAATTAGAAACGTGCCTCTTAAGTGGTTCCTTGCTAGCTTCATACCACCATATCTAAATGCATCTTTTAGTAGATTATTTATTTATTTTATTTATTTAGCTTTTTTTTTTTTGTATGTCATGCTCTCCCTTTTTTTTCTTGTGTCGTGTTTTCTATCTCAGAGAGCCACTTCTGGAATTAGTGCTGCTTTTTCCAAGTGACTTCCTCTGTTTAATTCTCTGCCTCTTCTTGTCTATAAATCTGGCAGCACTCTTACCCCTTCTTTCTTACCCCTTCAGCACTCTTACCCCTTCTTTCTTCCTCTCCCTCTCTCTTTCTTGTTGTTCAGTAAATCTGTTTCCAGTTGTGGAGTTATGATTTCATCAACACAGAGTACTTCTGGGAAGTTTACACATATATGAGACTCTCTCGGTCATCTGTAATTTGTTGAAGCTCCTGGTAATTTACTGATAACTGCTTTTATTCTTTTCTATAGGCAGTGTATGTTATGTTAAGTGCAAGCTAAAAGCATTATTGTAGACAGTTTATTTAAACTTGTTGTCCCTTGTGCGTTCTGATCTGCAGAACGAAAAAGCCAATAAGAGTTTTGAGATTGTGGATAAAACTGATATTGATTTTTGCATCCATAGACCAAATTAAATTTACAATGATGTGTATGATGAAAAGTTTTTATTTATTGATTTATTTATTGATTTGTTGATTGATTGATTGATTGATTAATTGATTTGTTTATTTATTTGAGAATATGTGCTTCTTTCAAAAGTTTATGGTCATTACAATTTTTTATGTTTTTTAAAGAATTATTACAGTTTAAAATGACTGTTTTATATTTTAATGTATTTTTAAATGTAATTTATTCCTGTGATGGCAAAGCAGCATTTTTCAGCATCATTACGCCAGTCTTCAGTGTCACATGATCCTTCAGAAATCATTCTAATACGCTGATTTGCTGCTCAAGAAACATTTCTTATTATTAGTGTTGGAAGCAGCTTAATATTTTTGTTGAAATATTTTGTTCTTAATAGAAAGTTCAAAATAACAACATTTATTTGAAATAGGGGTGGGCAATATGACCAAAATCTTATATCAGGATATGAGTTATTTTATTTCACGATAATCAGAATCNTGATGGTGATGGTGATTTCTCAAACCTGCAATAAAACTCATTCAGATCGTCTGCCAGGTGTTGATTTGCCACAGAGCTGGGGGATGGTGTCTTGTAATTGGTGATGTCTTTTAGACCTTTCCACACTGAAGCTGTGTCATTAGAAGAGAACTGTTTCCGAAGTTTATCAGAATAATTCCTCTTTAATAATAATAATATATATCACAATACAGTTAATTTACTTTGAATAAGGTATTTATGATATAACAATTTTTGATACCATTCAAATTGTATAATTCTTGTCACCAAATGTAAATTAAAAATACATTTATTCTTATTTAAGTCACAAAAGTGATTCAAGAAGAGTGAGATATTTTCTCACTTTTGTTGTTTGAATAACATTAATGACAGACATCAGCATGTTTATTAGGCTGCTGTCACTTTTAGAGCGAATGCACGGATCCAATGTAGTCCCTACTGTTATACATGCATTTTCTTTCTCAACTGTTTACACTCATTTAAGACATAAATGACTGTGTTAACGAGGATACTTGCAATGGCGGCAAATAAGTGTGTGTATTTGACCGTTCAAGGCCAATAAGAATCAGAATCAGAATGAGCTTTATTTGCCAGGTGTGCACAAACACACAAGGAATTTGTTGTGGTTTTCTTCAGGTGCTCTTGAGAACAGAAAGAACATTTAAATAAGTAAAACTAAGAAAATAATAATAAATAAGTAAAATAAAATAAATAGTAATAATAATGTGGTATACATCTGGAACAGAAGACAGATTTGTGCAATATGTATTGTATATACAGCAGGATGAATAATATATATATATATATATATGTATTTACACAACAAATTTTTTACTCTATCTCAAGTACTAAAAGTGAATAATAAAAACTGGAGTAAGTGCTATGTTAGCTGTTTAATCTGGAGATAGCATGGGGGAAAAACTGTTCTGTCCTAACAGTCCGTTGACGTCTTCTTATATCTGATTTGCAGGCTGACCCAAACCAAACAGTTATAGAAGTGCACAGAACTGTCTCAATAACAGCTGAGTAAAACTGTGTCAGCAGCACCTGTGGCAGGTTGAACTTCCTCAGCTGGTAAAGGAAGTACAGTCTCTGCTGAGCCTTTTTCACAATGGAGTCAATGTGACTGTCCCACTTCAGGTCCTGAGAGATGGTGGTGCCCAGGAACCTGAATGACTCCTCTGCCTCCACAGTGCTGTTCATGATGCTGAGTGGGGGGAGTGCAGGGGGGTTTCTCCTGAAGTCCACTATCATCTCCACTGTTTTGAGCGTGTTTAGCTCCAGGTTGTTGCGACTGCACCAGACAGCCAGCTGTTCAACAACCAGTCTGCAAGCAGACTCGTCTCTGTCCCGGATGAGGCCGATGACTGTGGTGCCATCTGCGAACTTCAGGAGCTTGACAGAGGGATCTTTAGAGGTGCAGTCATTTGTGTAGAGGGAGAAGAGCAGTGGGGAGAGCACACAACCCTGAGGAGCTCCAGTGCTGATGGTGAGGGTCCTGAATGTGAGTTTTCCTAGCCTCGCTAGCTGTTACCTGTCTGTCAGGAAGCTGGTGATCCACTGACAGATGGAGGTGGGTACAGAGAGCTGGGTCAGTTTATTCAGGAGGGTATCGAGGATTATAGTGTTGAAAGCCGAGGAAGTCCACAAACAGGATCCTTGCATAAGTCCCTGGTTTGTCTAGATGTTGTAGGATATAATGCAATCCCATATTGACTGCATCATCCACAGACCTGTTTGCTCGATAAGCAAACTGCAGGGGGTCCAGCAGGGGTCCAGTGATGTCCTTCAGGTAGGCCAGCACCAGTCTCTCAAATGACTTTATGACCACAGACATCAAAGCAAAAGGTCTTTAGTCATATAGTCCTGTGATTTTCGGTTTCTTGGCTACAGGGATGATGGTGGAGCGTTTGAAGCAGGAGGGGACTTCACACAGCTCCAGTGATCTGTTGAAGATCAGTGTGAAGATGGATGACAGCTGGACAGCACAGGCTTTGAGACAGGCTAGTGAAACACCATCTGGGCCTTTGGCTTTCCTTATCTTCTGTTTCCTGAAGACTCTGCAAACATCCCTCTCACTAATCTGAAGTGCAGGTTGAGAAGCAGGAGGGGGAGGGAGGGGGTGAGGGTGTTGATGGCTATGTGGTGAGCCGGTCAGAGCGGGTGTGCAATGTGAGACCAGGTCTTTCAAACCTGCAGTAAAATGTATTCGGATCGTTGGCCAAATGTTGGTTCTCCTGCTGGGGGATAGGGTCTTGTAGCTGGTGATGGTTTTCAGGCCCTTCAACACTGATGCTGGGTCAGTAGCTGAAAGCTGGTGTTCTAGCTTCTTAACATAGCTTCTCTTTGCTACACTGATCTCCTTATTCAGTGTGTTTTTGGCCTGTTTGTACAAGGCTTTGTCCCCCCTCCTGAAGGCAACTTCTTTGGCCTGACGAAGCTGTCTGAGTTTTGCAGTAAACCAAGGTTTGTCATTGTTATATGTTAAGTAAGTCTTGTTGGGAACACACATGTCCTCACAGAAACTGATGTAGGATGTCACAGTGTCAGTGAGCTCATCCAGATCAGTGGCTGCAGCCTCAAAAACACTCCAATCAGTGCATTCGAAACAGGCTTGTAGAGACCGCTCTGTTTCGCTGTTCCATTTCTTTACAGTTCTTACCATAGGCTTAGCAGATTTAAGTTTCTGCTTGTAGGCTGGTAGAAGATGAACCAAACAGTGATCAGAGAATCCCAAAGCCGCTCTGGGGACAGAGTGGTATGCATCCTTTAAAGCAGTGTAGCAAAGGTCCAGTGTGTTCCTGTCCTTGGTGGGGCATGTGATGTGCTATCTGATCAGTCAGCTGTTCTAGCGCCGCGCTCACGCACGCTTCAGGAGGAATGTAAACACTCACCAGAATAAACGAAGAAAACTCCCGCGGTGAATAAAAAGGCTTACAGTTAATGAAGAGAGCCTCCAAATTAGGTCAGCCCATCTCCTTTAACACAGTCACGTCTGTACACCAGCCTTCATTGATATAAAAACATAATCCAACGCCTCTCGTTTTCCCCGACGATTCGGTGATGTGATCCACTCTGAACAGCTGGAAGCCCGGCAGATGAAGCGCGGTGTATGAGATGGCTCCATTCAGCCAGGTTTCCGTGAAGCAAAGTGCAGCAAAGTTTGAAAAGTCTTTGTTTGTGTGGGTGAGGAGAAGTAGTTTGTTTGTTTTACTTGCTAGGGAGCGGAGATTCGCTAGATGAATACTCGGCAGTGGAGTCCTAAACCCGCGCTGTCAGAATTTCACGAGCGCACTGGCACACTTTCCTCGTTTGCGTTGCTTGGAGCGCTTGTATACAATCGCAGCTCCTCCAGTCTGAATGTTCATAAGTCATCAAAAAGTTATTTGGTGTGTTATTTCTGATATCTAGGAGTTCATCCCTAAAGCTGATCGGAAAAAAGTTACTCAAACAAAACAGGACAAACAAACAAAAATAACATAAGTTGCTACAAACCGAGGCAGCCATCCACGGCCCCATCTTGCTTGAGATAAGGTGGCAAAAAGAATCCAGTTCAGTACTCACATGCTCTATGAGCAGCGGCTTTATGTGCGCGTGTCTCTCAGACAGCTCTCGGAAACTATAAGCTAGCGCACGCATATAGCGAAATGAGTTATCTTGCTTATTGCGCTTCAATGGTTTAAAATCACTTGTTTTTAAAACAGCAATGCTTAAAAACGCATTCAAGCGATAAGCTTTCATGACGACGCAGCACAGCAATGTCACGTGAGCGTAACCACGATAGAGACAATAGTCCAAAATCTCTGAAAAAAAAGCGGTTGACAAATTTATACCGGTTAGCGTCTACCAGTATATCACCCACCTCTAGTTAGCAGATAAGCAGACAGTCTACAAATACTCAAATGACTGGTAGCTGACATAGTTGCAAAGTTAGTTAGTAGAATGTATAAATGACATGTTCAGTATAAAGACAGAATGACAATGTACTATACAAGCTGAATGAGCATCTCTGAACATCTCTAACACAATATATCTCTTTATGTGAATGATATTAACACAACGACTTTTCTAGAGAGAGTAAAGTTCGTCTTTTTATTTCACAGTTCATTAATGATTGCCTTTAGGAGTTAAACATGGCATTTAACACTGACAAAACAATGTGATGTATGAAGGCATTTCATACACATTATTCATTTACAGGATATTATTCATCAGGGCAAGACATGGTGATGCTGAAGCACTGCTATTGAAATGATTGCTGTCATTTCAGACTAAACTGAAAAATGAGACAGCTGCTGGATAGGGAGGATCCATAACAACTTCACACACTCATTTTCTATTAGCAGTCCAGACAGTCATAAAACAGTTTTTTATTTATTGGCAAAAGTTGCCAATGGCGCATGAATTTACAAGCCTTATTCCTTACTAGCCATAAAAACTGCATTTTTCCCAGTTTTTCTAAATATTCTTTTATCAAAGAACACAGTACATGGCTGGTATACAGCTTCTATATATTAATAGAATTATTTAACAGATTTTAATGTTTTTTTCTTCAAACATTTTTCGGTTTCTTAATGTGAGGAATATTTCTAGGGCCCTATGATTTATGTAATGCAGAAAAGAGGCCGAAATCATGGAATGCAGCCATAAAAATGGTATTCACTGTATAATGCGGAATGGCACGGAATTTGGCAAAATTTGGATGAATACAGCAAAAGTAGGGCTGGATGCTTAATCAAATCACAATATGACAAGTTCATATTGCAATTTGATTTGATGTCTGTGAATATCATAACTTCCATCTCAGTATATGGAAAAAAAACACTATTATATATACTAACATATACTAATTTCTACTAAAAAGCTTAAAGTTGTTAAAGTGCAAGTTGTGACATTTTCTCTAATGGATGTTTTGTGTGTCTTTGACTTGAGTCACTGTTGTCACTTCCATCAGTGGGGGTCTGACTATCGTTACATAATTTGATTTAAACCATATATTATGTAGTTGCTCTCAACCATCTGGCGTGTTCTGCACTTTTTGGCACTTGGCAAGTGTTAATTCACAGACCCAAGCGTGACCCCCACAAGAAAAATCACATTTGGCTTGTGTTTTCTTTAGGGACCTGAAAGTTTGATGAAGCCAGGATAGCAAACCTGATGTATGGTTGGATCATAAAATCATTACATTACAACACGGCAAACATGGCTTTGCCTCAGGTGTGTCGACCCCATTCTTGGTAAAGCCCTTTGTTTCTGATGAAATTTGCAGTCCATTATCACAAGCATTAGTGAAATTACAAGCATGTGCATACGTGCGTATGTTCATGTGTATTAAGACACTGATTTCGAGAGATTAATAATTATTGGACGGCAAACATCGGTGTTCCTCAATGCGTTTCGATGAGTCACTGCACAGATAGCAATATGTTGTGTGCTTTCCTGTTTTGTCAATGTGTCTTCAACAAATACCCATGTGGTCATGCATATGACTGCATTTTCCTGGTGTGTAGAGTCTGTGTGTTTGCACACTCTCTCTAGGGACTTGGTCCCTCTATAAATATCACTGAAGGGAAGACTTCCCTTCCCCTGGTCAGACATTGCACTAACGTGCTAATGTGATGCCTTTCAGATATGTGCATATTTCTTCATTTGTGTTTTCTGGTGTGGTTCTCTGTGTGAATATGTATGAGGATCTTTTTTAATATTTATGTTTTTGTGTACACATTTGAATTACTAAGTATTTGTTAGTGCATTTATGTTTTGATGCTTGTTTGTGTGTGTGCTCTGAACTCCCTGAACATTAATCAGAGCAGTTTCCCCCTGTGATGGTCCTGGCATGTTACTAATGGCCATCCATCAAAGCTCACAACCAGGAATACTCGCTTCTGATTGGCTTATCAGCTTGTGGAAGAGAGAGAAAGTGTTCGTACGTTTTAGTTTACCATGTGTAAATGTGGCACGTAACAGGCTTTTGTATTTGAGCGCTGTTGGTTTGTCTTCCGATTGTTTACGTGTTGATTATTCCGTTTCTCATGGCTTTTGTTTAATGTTATGCACGACTGCACTCTGGGGCTGATATTTTGCTCAGGCAGACGGACATCCGTCATGCTTTGGTTTGGTTTTTGGCCCTTTTTAGGCTCTAGTCTTGCCAATAGCTGTTTATATGTGTTTGTTTGTGTTTATCTTATGTGTTTTTGTGAAGTTTGCAGTGAATTAAGCCCATTACTCTGTGAGATTTGTAGTGTTTCTGTGTTACAGAACTTTAGCTAAAAATAAAATAAAAAATAGAGCATGCAATTAATTATGTGTAATACTGTTGTTAACACAGTTAACAAATGTATTCATTTTGACAATTTAATTGTTTCATTCTGTTATGTGTGATTACTAAAAATTGACCAGAACAATCAGAGCTGATTGGGATATTTTCAGTAAAACCATATAGTTATAATGTATTTATAAATTAAGTTTAAAAAGTAAAATCATTTGCTCTCACTGATTAGTGTAATATACTCATCACTGAAGCTCAAATTGTGAAAAATCACAGTAGAAATGAACATCAGCGGAGGGCAGCGGCATCTTTACACATGTAAGATTATGGTTCATTTTATCCATAAGACCTAATGTTGCTATTGAATTACTGAAGATTTTCAGATTATCGTAGAGTTCTTTGTTTTCATTTTCTAATATAAATAAATATAAAATTTGCTAAAATATAGCTAAAAATGCTATTGCATTTTCTGTCCTTAAAGTCGGCACGAAACTGAAGTTGCGATAGTCTTTTCTCCTCTTATTGTGACATACTGTATAACCAAATTAAACTGCTTCTCAAACAATAAAAAATGTAGGTCCCGCCCTCATGCCAGTAAACGCATGAGAGAAGAGAAGAGATGAGGCTGCAAGAGGGAAGGGGTTTTGGAGTTATTTTGATTACGAGGAAGAATTTAGCATTTTGATTTCATGGTGACTTAAAGTGCCCCTATTATGCCTTTTTTTTAAGGTTCCTAATATTGTTTTGGGAGTCTCCTACAACAGCATGCATGCAAGGTCAAAAAACACTTTCATTTTCTCATAATATACATTTAATTTTACCTCAGTTCTCAACAATCAGTCTCCCTAAACCCCTCCTTGCCATGAGCCTAAACTGCTCTGATTGGTCAGATGGTCCAATCCTTTGTGATTGGTCCATTGCCATAACTGAATGACAGCAGCTATCAATTCGCAATACATTGTATACAATGTATTGGGAGAAAAGATAGCATCGATTTTACTATATCAATTCGACCCTGAGTCCGACGATGAAACGTCTGAAGTAGTCGATCAACCAGAAACTGATTCGCAATCACGACTGGAGTACGACATTTCTTTATGGTAAGTGTCACCTTAGTTTGCATTATTTATAAGACGTGATAGGACGTTTTTCTATGGTAAGTGTCACTTTAGTTTGCGTTATGTATAAGACGTGATAGCAGCGTCACTGTTATACTTTATGTAGGCGCACCAGTGGGAATCAGAATGCCAAGCGAAGCTGAAAACCTCTAACATAAGATAAACATTTAGGCCAGATGTGTACACAGACATTTTCGCCATAACTATTAACAAAGAAAAATGGCTATATCATTGTTTGACATTACAATGGGTGTTTACTGTTTATATAGAGAATACTTCAACTAGTTAGCACAGACTAGCATCTTAATCTTAATCCTATTACAATACAGATAGAGCTCCACTCTACTGTAATAATAAAAACGCAGAGGAGTTATGTACAGTTATGTAAGCGAACCGAGCCCACAGCAACTATGTGGTAAACTCCCAGTCAGCTGAGCACAAACGTGAATTGCTGATAATACAAATAGTGCTCCATCCTTGATCACTACTCCAAGTAATAAGACAGACAAGCTGCATTAATCAGCACATTTTTAGACAATATTGGACCCACATCTGAATAGCAGTTAGCCGGTTAGCAGGAGACATTCGTCAGTAAAATTTTCCCTGGCGTCTGTGCACACTGTAAGTGGATGGGCAATATGCTATTGTTTCGTTGTGACATCACAACAAAATGGATTCATTTTTACAAACGACTCGTTTAATTGACTCAGAGTCAACTCTTACTTTTTAGAGACAATAACTTTATATACGGTGCACTTTCAGATTGAAAACTTTGCAGGATGTTTTCATTCACTTAGAGCTATGTTACATACTACAAGAAAGGTAATTTTCAAAAATCCATTATAGGGGCACTTTAAGAAAAGAAATGTGATAACTAATGAATCAAAAATAAATATTCTAATAAATAAAAATGTATAATGCTTGTATATTAATATATATGTATATAATATATATACAGTGCCCTCCACAATGATTGGCACCCTTAGTAAATATGAGCAAAGGCGGCTGTGAAAATAAATCTGCATTGTTTATCTTTTTGATCTTTCATTCAAAAAATTAACAAAATTCTAACCTATCATTGAAGTAAAACAATTGAAAGTGGGGGGAAACTCACATTATGAAATAAATGTTTTTCTCCAATACATGTTGGCCACAATTATTGGCGCCCCTAGAAATTCGTATGAGTGAAATATCTCTAAAATATATTCCTATTCATATTTACATTTTTTAGCACACCAGGGTGACTAGGAGCATGAAATTGTCCAGCCATGACTTTCTGTTCCACGGAAGTATAAACATGAGGAAACACAAAGGCCAAATTCCCTTAATCATTCATCACAATGAGAAAAACCAAAGAATATAGTTCTGATGTGCAGCAAAAGATTGAACTTCTCAAAATAGAAAATGGCTATAAGAAAAAAGCTTACATATTGAAAATCCCCATTTCCACTATCAGGGCAATAATTAAGAAGCTCCAATCAACTAAAAATGTTACAAATCTGCCTGGAAGAGGAAGTGTGTGTAAATCATCCTAATGCGCAGTGAGGAGGAAAGTTTGAGTGCAAGACTCTCCAAGGATCACAGCTGGAGAATTGCAGAGATTAGTTGAGTCTTGAGTCTCAAAAAGCCTAAACAGCACCTATATCCCCACAAGTTGTTCTGGAGGGTTTCAAGAAAAATCCTCTGCTCTCATCCAGAAACCATCTCCAGCATATTCAGTTGTCAGACACGACTGGAACGTCAAACAGGACCAGCTTCTATGGTCAGATGAAACTAAAAAAAGAGCTTTTTGGCAGCAAACTCACCAGATGAGTTTGGTGCACACATGGATAAAAAGTACCCCATGCCCACGGTTAAATATATTGCTGGATCTTTAATGTTGTGGGCCTATTTTTTCCTGGACATCTTGTTCAGATACATGGCATCATGGATTCTGTCAAATACTAACAGATAAAAATCAAAACCTGACCGCTTCTGCTAGAAATCCAATAATGGGCCATGGTTGGATCTTCCATCGGGACAATGATCCAAAACAAACATCAAAACCATCAAAAAATTTGTCACTGAGCACAAAATGAAGCTTCTGCCATGACCATCCCAGTCCCCTGACCTGAACCCTAAAGAAAATGCGTGGAGTGAACTGAAGAGAAGCACCACCAACATGGAGCTGGGAATCTGAAAGATCTGGAAAGATTCTGTATGAAGTGGTCTCTGATCTCTTGTCAGGTGTTCTCCAAACTCATCAGGCATTTTAGAAGAAGACTTAGAGATGTTATCTTGGGAAAAGGACGTTGCAATAATTGGGTGTCAATAATTGTGCCCAACGTGAAATAGAGAAAAACATTTATTTCATAATGAGCTTTCCACCCCATTTTCAATTGCTTTACTTCAATGATAGGTTAGAATTTTGTGAATTTTTTGAATGAAAGATCAAAAGGTTAAACAATGCAGCTTTATTTTCACAGCCGCCTTTGCTTATATTTACTAAGGGTGCCAATAATTGTGGAGGGCACTGTATATATATATATATATATTTTTTTTTTACTTTGTTCAGTATATCAGTAGTATAAGTTATCATGACCACTGGCCTGCGTCTTAGATTATACATCATAACATATTGTGTCACAGATAGGTCTTGTATAGGACCATTTATCACGGATGTCACATACAGAACTTCAAAACCCCAATCCTCCCTTTAATCTTTAGATATCAGAGTAAATTAGTATAAATGGACACATGGAGGCCACCAGCTGCACCGTGTTGCCACAAAAAGCTATTTAAACGTGTTAAACATTCACATCACGTGATGCATCTCAATATTAGACGTTTTCATCTCATGTCTGTTTTGATCTAAATGAGACAACAAAGACTTAACATAAATCTTCCATAAAATATTATGTAGGGCAGTTCTTCATGCTGGGTTTGTTTGGAAAAGGGATTCTTAGACTCCAGGGGTTTTAACTTCATGATGTGTACAACTGCCTCTAAAACTCCCTCGTAAAGCTGTCACGATTAGTTTGATGGGCCCTATGTGTCCTTGGGTCCTTCATGTTATAGCAATGAAAACAGTCACTGCCATATAAACATCAGACTGAGATGCTATGAACATGTGTGCTTGTGTGTCATTCTTCAATTTACTGCAGAGGATTACGGTTTTCCCATGTATTCTGGCATAAGCGTGTACATGTAAAGAAGGGAAAAAGAATGGAATGGAGCTTGTGTTTGTACAGTCTGTGTATCTGTTTCACCTGGCTAAGCAATGTGGGTCTGCACTAACCAGATAATACCTCGGTCAACATGCTGTGCTGGCTTTGAGGGGCAGGAGAGCACTGGAGTTAAAGGAGCTTATTATTCATAGAAGCAACTACGTGTCTAGATGTCGAAAACTGGCATTGAAGTATTTAATTAGGTGTTTTTCTTTATGGCTTCTCACAGACCATTAAAGGAAACAGTACAATTTGGAGTCTCGTTCTTTATTGTTGCGGAGATATAAATAAAATCCTTATGGTTTTGTTTCCTAACTGAGACTAATAGGCTGAAACTTTTTTGCGTAAATGTAATACATTTTTAAAAAGTCTTTGCAAGTAAAGTCTTGATTTATCTCATACAATACTTCTGCTTCAAGCTGCATTTAATAACTATGTAAATATTTATAGGCCTAGTTTAAAATCTGTGTGTGTGTGTGTATAACTGTAAATAAACAGATTACTGATACTTGTTAAATCTACAATAATGTGTTAAATAATGTTCTTAGTCCAAGAAAAACACTGGGGCTCTTATTTTGAAATGTCTATAAGTCTACTGCACCAGATTTTTTACTTTGAAACATGCAGCACTTATATCCATTTGTCACATTAGGCTGCATTGCTGTTGTGGTTGTTAACCAGTTCTTCATTGTTATCTGTTGTCATAATACTGTTGTGAAATCATACTTGTGTGCATGCCTCCCTGGTGTACCGTATTCTGTGCTGCTGAAGTTTCAGTGAGTAAAGTAGCGTTCTGCCAAATCGCTGGTTGTGTGTCTTCTCCTGAACGTAACATTTGGCGACGAGGATGGGATTATCTTTACCTCCCCCTGAGCCATTTCTGCCCCACGCTGGTGAACCTGTCGTGCCGTGGGAGCACTGATATGTGTCATTTCAGACGTACCTTGTTGCTGCGGGCTTGGATGATGTCCTGAATGAGAGAAAACGCACGCTTCTCCTCCATTGTCTCGGAGCAGAGGGATTACGGATCTTCCAGACGTTCGGCACCACGAATACATACTCTGACGCTGTTGCACGATTAAAGGGACATTTTCAAAAGACTCATAGCATACTGTTAAAACGCTTAAATTTCAGACAAAGATGCCAACGATCCGGTGAGTCTGCCAGCCAGTTCGCTGATTTAAAAAGCCTTGCTGAGCCATGCAAATTCGGTGCTCTCCGTGATGAATTAATAGAGACCAACTTATTGAAAAAACAAACAGCGCACGAGTCAGAGAGAGACTGCTTATTGAAGATGATAAACTTACACTGGATAAGGCTCTCATTCTTGCACTCCAAATTGAAGAAGCTACTCAATGTGCAGCTAAAATAGTGGAGAATAATGCAGCTAAAACTGATTTCACCACTGTACCTGCAAATGCAGTCACTGATGAGGGGCTCCAGCCTGCAGGTGCAATCATCCAGCAAACACAGCCTCAATCAAGTCAACAGAGACAGAAGTGTGGAAACTGTGGCTCCAATCGCCATGCCAACAGGTCCCCAGACTGCCTAGCAATCGGCCAAAAGTGTAGGAATTGCGATAAGCTTAACCACTTTCCAAGGTGGTGCAGATCAAAGTCTAGATCAGTCTCACTTAACACATCTCAGCCCTCACCAGCAGTAATTCACACAGTTGGTCCTCACTCAGTCACCTTCTCTAAATGTGGTGTACAGCTGAAAGACTGTTGCATCCCACTGCTTCTTGACACAGGAGCTAAAGTGTCATTGCTTAATATGGCCAACTACAAGAATTTGTAGTTTTTCTCTGACGTGAAGTTACAACCATCACATTTGAAACTCTGTGGGTATGGTCAAGCCAGCATTGCAGTGACTGGAGTAGTTAAGCTGCCAGTACAATATGGGCAAAAACATCTGGTAGATTTCCCATTCTACATCACACAGCAAGGAGCCAATATTCTGGGTCTGGACCTGTTCATTAGTCTTGGTTTTTCTCTGCATGACAACAGCAGAACAACTATCCTCCAAGTGGACTGCCCATGGAACACACAGTTTCCTACTCTATTCAGTGGTTTAGGCTGCCTTTCTGCTTTCGCCCACAGACCCTTGCTTAACCCGGATGTTCAACCCGTCATCCAGCCACTTTGAAGAGTGCCTCTCGCTATGAGTGACGAGGTCAATACTGAACTGCAGGGCATGCTAACAGAAGATCTCATTGAGCCCGTTGATGCCTCTCCTTAGGTCTCAAATCTTGTGATTGTGCAAAAACGGTCAGGGGGCATACGTCTCTGTGTTGACCTTCGGGGGCCTAATAAGGCAGTGGTGCCAGACAAATACCCGCTGCCAACAAACTCACCACACTTTTCCATGGCTCAGTGTTCACCAAACTGGATTTAAAGCAAGGTTACATGCAGATACCCCTGCACAAAGACAGTAGAAACCTGACTGCATTCGTGACTCACATGGGGATGTTCCGCTTCAAGAGGATTCCTTTTGGCCTTAGTTCAGCACCTAACTGCTTTCAGAAAATCATGGCCACTGTCCTAGCATGGCTCTCAGGTACGGCCGTGTACTTAGATGATATTGTTGTACATGGAAAGGATGTGGCCACTCATGATGACTGGCTGAGAGGGGTGTTCACCGCTCTGTGTAGACACAATCTGACATTGAACGCAGATAAATGTGTGTTTGCGGCCCCAGCAATAGACTTTGTTGGTCTTCGAGTGTCCAGCTCGGGTATCACACCACTGCAGTCCAACGTGGAGGCCATCCTCAACCTTCCCATGCCAACATCATCTGGAAAGCTTGCATCCTTCCTTGGCATGACTGCTTACTATCTCAGATTCTTACCTCAGTATTCTGCAATCACTGCCCCCCTGCGACAACTGCTCAAACATAACACCTCCTGGGCATGGACAGCAGAGTGAGAACGTGCTATTCAACAGCTCAAGCACTACCTCACGTCACCACCTACACTAGCTCATTTTGATCTCTCCAGTCCCACCCTAGTGACATGTGACGCATCAGCAGTAGCAGTTGGAGTAGTCCTGTCTCAGGTGCATGGCAGCATTGAAAGGCCTATTGCATTTGCTTGGCGGGCTCTGAGTACAGCTGAGCAGAAGTACTCAGTGGGTGAGAGAGAGGCACTGGCATGCATTTGGGCATGTGAGCACTGGCACATGTACTTATATGGACGATCATTTACACTCAGAACAGACCACCAGGCGCTTACTGCCCTCATGTCCTCTGCGGGAACTGGCCACAAGCCACTCAGACTCCACCGATGGGCTGACAGGTTGAATCAGTACAAATACCAGCTGCAGTTCACCCCTGGAAAAGACAATGTGGTTGCAGATTTACTGTCACGTTCAGCTGTGGAGTCAACCAGCAGTCAGGCAGCCAGAGTCAGACATAGAGAGTGACCTTGTGCAGTTAGTGTATGAGCCCTTACGGTCATCAGTGTTTCTTGAGGAGCTTCAGCGAGAGTCTGCAGCAGACCCACTATTCATTACTCTCAGCACCTACATACAGTCAGGATGGCCAGCTCAGGTGAGCTCTGACCTGATCCCTATTCGCGAGTTAAGACAGAACTGACATGTTGGGGTGAGTCTTGCATTGCACGTGGGAACAGAGCAGTCATTCCCCTGCCCCTTAGGGAGCGGGTTCTCTCAATGGCTCACGAGGGTCATGTGGGGATAGTTAAACTGATACAGAGACTTGGTTTGGTGGCCAGGGATTGATAGAGAGCTAGAAGCTCTTGTACGTGACTGCATACATTGGCTACTTTGTGGTAAAACAGGAACTCCAGCCCCACCACCCTTGCAGCCTGTCGACTGGCCCGCCAAGCCATGGGAGCATCTCCAGATGGACATCTGTGGAGAGCTTGTCTCTGTTCCCCACCATCAGCGGTTCCTAGTTGTGGTGTATGACCTCCATTCGAAGTCAAGTCAAGTCACCTTTATTTATATAGCGCTTTTTGCAAAGCAGATTGTGTCAAAGCAGCTTTACATTGATAACTGGTACATAATTTTGGCTGCACAGCAGCTCTTAAAGAATAGAGTCAATGCAGGCAGATCAGAAGCACTGTTGATTAAATGTCAAGAATACTGTTGAATATCAAATGTCAAGTCAAATGTCAAGTGTCCCCAACTAAGCAAGCCAAAGGCGACAGCGGCAAGGAACCCAAACTCCATCAGGTGACATCAGGTGGCAAACAGGTGGCAAAGAAGTGGCCTGAGCTTGTGCCTATGGGCTCAGTTACAGCCTCTGCAATGATTGATTTCCTTGTCACTTTGGCAGTTTCATACACGCTCCGAACCACTGATTCGAAAAAAAGATTCGTAAAGCTTCAAAGCTTCATGAAGCAGTGTTTTGAAATCGTCATCATTAGATATTGTGGAATAAAGTCGCTATTTTGTTTGTTTGTTTTTTGGTGCACAAAAAGTATTCTCGTCGCTTCATAGCATTAAGGTTGAACCACTGTAGTCACTTGAACTGTTTTAAATACATCTTTAGTAGCTTTTTAGGCATCTGCAAGTGTTAATTATCTTGCTGTCAATGGAGGCCTCAATGAGCCATTGGATTTTATCAAAAATATCTTCATTTGTGTTCTGAAGATGGGTGAAGGTCTTACGGGTGTGGAACGTATTAATGGGTGCGTAATTAATGAAACAATTTCCATTTTTGGGTGAACTAACCCTTTAACTAAGACTTGATCCTGGCTTAATCTAAGCCTTGTCTGTGAAACCAGGCCAAAATTTCATCAAACTGTTTTTTAGACTTTTTCAGCAACTTTTTTATTCGCACACATGCTCCTAAATACATTTTACAGTTTGCACTCATCTATTTTTAATCGAAAATGCAAGTGAAACACTGTTGAGCCCATTGTCAGTTGATGTATTTTATTTCGTAATTTTATTAACTTGACCTTTACTGTACAGAATTTTTGGTTTCTAATGAGATGCTTTTTTATGGACAGACCGTTTATTCTTTTTTTGTAGTCCAGACAAATAGTGAGAGGGGGCGGTAATGTACATCATAGGTCACAATTCATTTTTAATCAGTGGAGCAAGCAAGAGAGTGGGCATCTTGAGACCAGTGTTGTAGTCGAGACCAGCTCATTCGAGTCCGAGTCCGAGTCCAGAGAGGGTCGAGTCCGAGTCGAGACCGAGACCAAAGAGGGTCGAGTCCGAGTCCAGACCGAGACCAAAGAGGTCCAAGACAAGTTCAATTTCATATAAGGTTGGGTCTGAGACAAGACCTAAAGAAATCTAAAGACCTAAAGGAATATGTATATGTTTGGTGAAAACAATAATATTGGTACCATACTCATCAAATATACCGGCATGTACACTATATTTTATTTACTTAGAGTGATATTGGTTTAAAAAATATTATCAGTTTAGGGTAAAAAGGCCACATAGTAGGTGGTGTAAAGGTAATTTGTTAGAAAAGATTTCCATTTTGAATAAATGCTGTTATTTTTAACATTTTTAAATAAAAGATTTTAAATCAATTGACTGAAGGAACACAGCATGTAATAAAAAATATTAAGCAGCACAACTGTTTCCACTTTCTAACTTTGAAAAATAATCAGCATATTAGAATGATTTCTGAAGGATCATGTGACACTGAAGACTGGAGTAATGATGCTGAAAATTCAGCTTTGCATCAGAAATAAATTATATTTTAAAGTACATTCAAATAGAAAAACATTATTTTAAATTGCAATAATATTTATTAAATATTGCTGTTTTTGATTAGATAAACGCAGGCTTAATGAGCATAGAGACTTATTTCGTAATGCCGCATAAGCTAATAATTATCAAAAAAGGTAATATTCACGTCACCATTTCGCCAGCCTACACATAATAGGCCTGTAGGTGGCACTTTGGCTTCATTAACTATGATAGTTTCATCAGATACTACTAAACGGTGTAGGCTATATTAAACACTAAATGAATTGAACACTACTTACCATCAATGCGACTTCTCGCTTTGTGGTCAGTTAACATCTATTTTGTCAGCGATGCAATTTAACTTATAAAATGCGACAAACAGCAGAAATCGCTCGTCTGTCCTTGTAATTTCCACTTCACGTTGTCTAATGAAATTTGAACTTGTTGTGCCAGATCACGATTGGTTGGGGTGTTAAACATGACTAACCGGCATTGGTGATTTATGTAATATTTTAAAATATATTATAAATAGATTTTTAATTAAATCGACACGAGCTTCAATCGAGCCATATAGGCACTCAGTGAAGGAACCATATATGGCTCGAGAGAAGTTTCGAACAGACTGTGGAAAATCATTCAAGGTGTGTTCCATTCGACCGTAAGTGGACTGCGAAGTGGACTTCACAGGGTATTTCGCCATCTTAAGTGAGATTCCATTCCGAAGGGAGCGAACATGTTCAGTTCGAAGGGCACTGCGAACGGCATAGGGAATAAGGGAACATCGATACATCACTTCACAGGAAGTAGAGAGGTAAAATTACCCAACTGTCATTGCGCACCGCGTCACCAGTCAGAACTATACGATCATCGAGCAGAGCCGTTGAAAGTTTTTAAACGGCTCTCTGATGGAGGAATTTACGTTTGAATTTTGAGTATTCATAAATGTTGTTATTATTATACGAACGAAAGTATGAGGTTATGGCGATGAGTGTTGCATATTTTATTGTATGAATAGGCATGACAAAGTAAAAGTGTTGAAAAGCAGCTGAGGCTCTGTCATTTTTTATTTTACTTTATTAACCTCAGAAGTGTTTACTATGCGGCTGCGCGTGGAAAAGAAAGCGCACGAGATGAGACCCAGACGGTGGATTAAGAATACATTTATACAGTTAACCAAATGAGAATTTATTTTCATATGGCATGACAGTTACAGCTTCAAATCTGTTAAGAGTCAGTTTTAAATTCGAAAGTAAATTATAATATCTTTATTTATGTTATATCATAATCTGCGCGACACCGTCGTTGACTTTCTTTGATGACGTTTGCAGTGCGTTCCAAATGAGCGATTATTGCCAGCGAAGTCCACTTCAACGGATATATCGTGCTCAGGGAGTAGGGAGCAGTGAACACTGCGTAGGGACCCTGTTGAACGGAACGCAGCTTCAGTCTCACATGCACGCAACCCATAGCAACGCGTTATGGCAACGCCTCACACTGACGAATTGTCCGACTTTTGAGCGATTCGTTACTATTGTACATATTGTCATGTTAATTATAATTCAAATGCACTTTGTTTTATTGACCACAATTGCTCTTTGTCCCCGAACATTAAGCATGAAATATATTGAATGGGACTCGGGAATGAGTCCGAGTCCTAATATTCACAAGTACGAGTCAATTCCGAGTCAATATGCACACGAGTCCATGACAAGACCGAGACCGTTACATATGGTCTCGAGACCGAGTCCGAGTCTCGAGTACTACAACATTGCTTGAGACCATGCATAAAGTGTTTATTTCCCATTAGCTGTCTCATATACAATATTATTTTATATAGAATGAGTATGATATGGTTTAAATTAATCACTTTACTCTGTATAGGCTAATTGAGATGATATAACCGGAAAACGAGTAAATTCAAGTAATATACCTGAATGCAGCTAAATCATTTTCATTTATCATTACCACTTATACTTTAGAACATTTAGTAAAATCAAAAGCACAAACAGTGTACACGTTCTGTTCACTTTGGGGTGGCAAAACTCATAAAGGTGTTACAAAATGCTGAGAAATATGTTCAGTATGTTTAATTCATATATTCCACCCATCAGTTTTTCCCCTGTCTGCTTTCATTCTGCTCAGGCATAAGCAACATCAATCACATTTGCATTACAAATGTAATATCTGGGGAAAGAACTGATTTGATTACTGACTTCACGGCAAAATAATTTATGGTGGTACCCTGGCAAACCAGTTCTTTTTTTAGACAATTTTTGATGATTTTACGTATCTAATTTTGTTTCTTTATGAGGGACATGAATAACAAAAATTGTCAACAGTTGCCCAAGCTCGAAATGTCATGGCACAAGCATTCATCAAAAACAAGCTCCATGTTCCCAACCGACATGACTACATTTTATTTCCTTCATCCTCTATTCATAATAAAAGGATTTTTTTTCTTTATACACTATATAGACAAAAGTATTGGGGCACCTGGCCATTATAACAGGGACTGTAATGACATCACATTCTCAAAAAAAAATGGAATCATATCATTGTCCAAAATGTCTTTGGTATGCTGAAGCATTAAGATTTCCCTTCACTGGAAGTAAGGGACATAGAGGTGTACCCCATACCATTATCCCTCCTTCACCAAACTTTAAAGTTGGCACAATGCAGTAAGGCAGGTAATGTTTTCCTGGCATCCGCCAAACCCAGACTCGCTCATCAGACTGCCAAACAGAAAAGTGCAATTCGTCATTCCACAGAACACATTTCCACTGCTCCAAAGTCCAGTGGCTGTGTGCTTTTCACCACTCCATCCAGCGCTTGGCATTGTACTTGTGATTTGAGGCTTGCATGCTGTTGCTTGGCCATGGAAACCCATTCCATGAAACTCCAGCTGCAGTTTTTTCACTGATATTAATGCCATTGTAAAGGTGGCATCCTATCACAGACTTGAATTCACTGAGCTCTTTTTTACAAATGTTTGTAAATGCAGACTGCACGGCTAGGTGCTTGACTTTATACACCCATGGCAATGGGTCTGATTGGAACAACCGAATTCAGTAATTAAAGGGTTAGTTCACCCAAAAATTAAAATTCTGTCATTAATTACTCACCTTCATGTCGTTCCACACCCGTAAGACCTTCGTTCATCTTCAGAACTCAAATTAAGATATTTTGCTGAAATCTGAGAGATATATGATTTGTCCATAGACAGCAATATAATCAACACTTTCAAAGTCCAGAAAGGTACTAAAGACATCGTTAAAACAGTCGACGTGACTACAGTGGTTCAACCTTAATTTTATGAAGCGACGAGAATACTTTTGTGCGCAAAAAAACAAAACAAAAATAAGGACTTTATTCAACAATTCAGTTATTCTCATTGTTTACGTCCAGCGCTTCCAAGTTCTATGTCAGAACGCCGACTCATCATTGGCCAGCTGCTGCGTCAGGATCACACGCATGTGACGTGCTGCTCATGTGATCAGCTTTGGCCAATACTGAGCCGGCATTCGGACTTAAACATGGAAGCCTTCACTGTGCTTACTGCGTCACCTGCATATGGATAATGACAGGGCAGAGAAGAGATTGTTGAATTGTTTTGTTTTTGCGCACAAAAAATATTGTCGTTGCTTTATAAAATTAAAATTGAACAACTGTATCTGTCATTATAAGCCTTAAATCAGTAGGAGAGACCAGTGATGGTTGTTGCATCCGTCGTTTGTTTATCTCAGACTTTGAAATCATTTATATTATAATGAGTTTCTGTGAATTTCAGCTCATATTTTATTTGGTTCTCTAGTTTGTTTGTTGTTTCTTTGTTTACTTAATGAAGCTCCAACTAGATATTTAACCTCTATTCTCTGTGACTCCCAATGTGATGGCTTTACTCATATTGGTAGCTAAAACAGCATAAAATATTACATAAACATCAGAGGGGGAACAAAATCACTTATTCAGCTACATTATGATTGCACTCTTGAACCTGTCCGGGACATATGGAAGAGTAAATGTAAACCCTTAATCTCTGAGAGTCATTACATTTGCAGGAAACATTATTTTAAATTATGAGAGCGGGCCATAATGTGAGTTGAGAGAGAGGAGAGATTGTGAGAGTTATGCAGTGTGGTGAAATAACTTTTTATTAAAAAAAAAAAAAAATTTTACTTTGTGGAAGACACCATGTCTGATGTAGCCGTTAATAACAGATGATGATGGCAAGAGCAGATGGCCAATCCAAAATGAGAACTTTAGATAACACAATGTTATATAAGTACTTCAGAGGATGAAGTGCTTCTTCTGTATTCATCTGTTTTAGTCACTGGACCTTTTACTCACTGCTGCCATATTTATGACATTAGTGGGGGAAAACAATGGTGAAGGATTCAAAAACATATGAGAAGTTTTATTGTATTATAGAAAACAATATTGATTGTTGGTTGTGATCAATACCATCCCACGAAAAAAAAGAGGATGCCAAATCTGACATTTGCATATCTGACATTAACAATCCATCCTGGCTCTTGATGAGAGATAAATAAACTTTAATATGTCATGTATGTAAATCACACTATGCAGTGTTGTTATTGTTAGCTAAAATGAAAAGTAATTAAAATAAAGCTGAAATTAAAATACAAACCCGATTCCAAAAAAGTTGGGACACTGTACAAATTGTGAATAAAAACAGAATGCAATGATGTGGAAGTTTCAAATTTCAATATTTTATTCACAATACAACATAGATGACATATCAAATGTTTAAACTAAGAAAATGTATCATTTTAAGGGAAAAATAAGTTGATTTTAAATTTCATGGCATCAACACATTTCAAAAAGGTTGGGACAAGGCCATGTTTACCACTGTGTGGCATCCCCTCTTCTTTTTATAACAGTCTGCAAATGTCTGGGGACTGAGGAGACAAGTTGCTCAAGTTTAGGAATAGGAATGTTGTCCCATTCTTGTCTAATACAGGCTTCTAGTTGCTCAACTGTCTTAGGTCTTCTTTGTCGCATCTTCCTCTTTATGATGCGCCAAATGTTTTCTATGGGTGAAAGATCTGGACTGCAGGCTGGCCATTTCAGTACCCGGATCCTTCTTCTACGCAGCCATGATGTTGTAATTGATGCAGTATGTGGTCTGGCATTGTCATGTTGGAAAATGCAAGGTCTTCCCTGAAACAGACGACGTCTGGATGGGAGCATATGTTGTTCTAGAACTTGGAGATACCTTTCAGCATTGATGATGCCTTTCCAGATGTGTAAGCTGCCCATGCCACACGCATCATGCAACCCCATACCATCAGAGATGCAGGCTTCTGAACTGAGCGCTGATAACAACTTGGGTTGTCCTTGTTCTCTTTAGTCCGGATGACATGGCGTCCCAGTTTTCCAAAAAAAACTTCAAATTTTGATTTGTCTGACCACAGAACAGTTTTCCACTTTGCCACAGTCCATTTTAAATGAGCCTTGGCCCAGAGAAAACGCCTGCGCTTCTGGATCATGTTTAGATATGGCTTCTTTTTTGACCTATAGAGTTTTAGCCGGCAACGGTGAATGGCACGGTGGATTGTGTTCACCGACAATGTTTTCTGGAAGTATTCCTGAGCCCATGTTGTGATTTCCATTACAGTAACATTCCTGTATGTGATGCAGTGCCTTCTAAGGGCCCGGAGATCACGGGCATCCAGTATGGTTTTCCGGCCTTGACCCTTACACAGAGATTGTTCCAGATTCTCTGAATCTTTGGATGATATTATGCACTGTAGATGATGATAACTTCAAACTCTTTGCAGTTTTTCTCTGAGAAACTCCTTTCTGATATTGCTCCACTATTTTTCGCCGCAGCATTGGGGGAATTGGTGATCCTCTGCCCATCTTGAACTCTGAGAGACACTGCCACTCTCAGAGGCTCCTTTTATACCCAATCATGTTGCCAATTGACCTAATAAGTTGCAAATTGGTCCTCCAGCTGTTCCTTATATGTACATTTAACTTTTCCGGCCTCTTATTGCTACCTGTCCCTGCTTTTTCGGAATGTGTAGCTCTCATGAAATCCAAAATGAGCCAATATTTGGCATGACATTTCAAAATGTCTCACTTTCAACATTTGATATGTTATTGTGGCGACCAGGGCGGGCGAGAGCCGTGAGGGAACGGCGCGAGGCCGGTGGTGCGAGAGTTAATGAGCTCCACCTGTGAGGCGCACCGGCCTTGAGTCTCTCATGGAGGAGCTCCGGAAGCATAAAAGGAGGAGCGACGACAGTGAAGGACGAGAGAGGACCAGGCCTGGACTTTACGTTATGTTTTATTATGTTTTATTATGTTTGCGTGGCCGGCAGACGTTCGCGAGGGTCTGCCACCATTACTTTCGTTTTGTTTATTTTGAATTAAAGTTATGTTGAATGTTTGCCGGTTCCCGCCTCCTTCTTCCTTATAAGAACTACGTTACATTGGTGCCGAAATCCGGAAGGAAGGAGGGACATGCTGTCGGAGAGCCCTCGCTGCTGAGGGGGATCGCGGTGCTGCGGAGTTCGGGCAGCGCGGGAGTGAAGACTGCGAGAGGCTGCCCGAGGCGGTGGTTCTGGAGCCTAGTGACAGGTGGGACGGAGACCCGGATGCCGTGCTCCTGGGATGAGGTGGGATGGCTGCCATCCTGGAGGGAGCGGAGGAGTGCCGTCGTCTGCCGTGGTCCGGAGCCTGCAACCGTCCGCCATGAAGGGGAGGAGCAGGGGACGGTGCACTCGCTGCCGGCTGCCCTCAACCGGAGGAGCCATCACCGACTGCCAGGAGGCGGTCGAGGATCGGGCAGTCCACCGAGCGTCCAGTGCCATCGCATGGCACCGCGAGGAAGAGCCTCTCGGCAGGCTGAGGACCGAGCGGCAGTGTGTCTGGGAACCGGACCCAGAATTTTTTTTCTTTTTTTTTCCTCTCTCCCCTCTCTCGTCCTGTCGCTCCCCTTGCTTCCGTCTCCTTTCTCTCGTCTCGTCTGTCCTTACCCCCAGGTGCTGTGGCCGCCGAGACAGGCGCGAGAGTTAATGAGCTCCACCTGGGAGGCGCACCGGCCTTGAGTCTCTCACGGAGGAGCTCCGGAAGCATAAAAGGAGGAGCGACGACAGTGAAGGACGAGAGAGGACCAGGCCTGGACTTTACGTTATGTTTGTTTGGCCGGCAGACATCTGCGAGGGTCTGCCGGCATTACTTTAGTTTTGTTTATTTTGAATTAAAGTTATGTTGAATGTTCGTCGGTTCCCGCCTCCTTCTTCCTTATACGAACTACGTTACAGTTATCCATATTATATTGTGAATATAATATAAGTTTATGAGATTTGTAAATTATTGCATTCCTTTTTTATTCACAATTTGTACAGTGTCCCAACTTTTTTGGAATTGGGTTTGTAAAATATAAATATTAGATGAAAACCGTATTTGTAAATTAGAATTTTCCTTGACAACTAACTGCTATAAAGATAAATTGGAATACTAAAATTACCAAAACAAAAACTGAAATAAAATAAATTAAAGTTAAGTTAAATAGAAATATTTAAAAAATACTAAACAAAAATGATAAAAGCACATAAAAAACCTAACATTAAAATGGAAACTGAAAATATAAAAATAAAGCTTAGTAAAAAATGAATAAATACTATAAATGTATATAAATAATACTAAAATAACACTGCTTTATGAACATTTGGAAGGCTATTTTAGCTCCCACACCTCATAATATGTTGATTGATAACTTCCAGTTATAAATATGATGGCTTGGTCATACAGTAACATCACATGAATAGAGAAAGGATTTTTAGATACAATAACACAAAAATTATCTCACTCTCTGCTTCTGAATATGCCTACTTCCATACTATATAGTACATGAAAAACAGTACAGGAGTCAATTACTATGTCTGAATTCATAAAACAATACGCAAAAATGATCTGGATGACCAACTACCTCTGGCGAGAATCGACGAACGACCTGATTTTGCTGAGTTAGACATGTTCCTGGGTTAACATATTTTGTTGATCCAGGAACAATATTCCTGTCTGAAAATTTGGTTTTAACCCAATCCCTACCCCTAAACCTAACCCTACCCATAACCTATCCCTAAAATCAGAGTGAAATGATTGGTGAATAACATTGGTGTAGAAGCACCTAACCTTGGTTGTAAGCCTAAACTTGATATAATAGTAAACTTGTCCCTCAAACCTGATTGGTTGACTGGAATGTCTTTCCAGGATTAACAAAGATGTTGATCCAGGAACATGTTACTTGGTGAAATCAGGTTCTGCCGCGTCCACTTTATGCTTTACTATCCCATGAGGCTACAAGAGAGGAGTTGTGAATGACAGCGAAGCAACACAACTGATGCCGTAGGTCACATGACAGTGACAACATGGCGAATGTAGTACGTCCGAATTTCATTCACCTTCATTCCATATAGAAAATACTTTTTTTTTAACAGTCACGAAGCAACTATCAAACCAAATGTAGTAGTACTTATAGTATGTGATCTCAGATGCAGCAACTGTCTTTTACTCCGATTACCCTCACTGTCTCTTAGCTCAAGACTATTGAAAGGAGCCATCTGAAGAAAAGCACTGCCCTCAGGTGTTACTTCCTCTTCCTCCTCCTCCTCTCTTTTCATTTTGTTACTCCCACAGTAAAGATCTCTCTACATTGCATTTCCAAAAATCTTAAAAAAGCTCCAAGCACTTCATCACCCACCAGCTGAGAGACATTTATCATCCGTACCAAATACTGTCAGTAAAGTTAATGGAAGTGCAAGAGTAATACATTTCAAACTTTCAGCTATAGTGTCTTCACTTCATGGGGTTCAATCAGATTTCAGCCCCCTCAAAACCTGCTAAAACATTTAACTCTGGGTTTCCTTGCAGGTTTTGTCAAAGTTGCTGTATATTTTTAAGGAGCACCAACAAGTCTGAGAAGACTTCAGTGTTTCGGAAGTAACTTTATCTGTTGTTTGTGCAGTGTTCTGTTTCAGTGATACACTCAGAGGTGGTCACCCCCTGTACAGTGACAGTGACGTATAGTCTAGACCAGAACATTTTTATTAATAGGTTAGATGGATGTAAAATGTATGTTTACTTAACCTTTTTCTTAAGTAAGCAACACATGCTTCTTTAGACCTCTTAAAGGATTAGTTCACTTTCAAATGAAAATTAGCCCAAGCTTTACTCACCCTCAAGCCATCCTAGGTGTATATGACTTTCTTTTTTCAGATGAACACAATCTGAGAAATATTAATAAATATCCTGATGGATCCGAGCTTTATAATGGCAGTAAGCATTACCAAACGAGTATGAGATGATGAAAGTGTTTCCATCCACATCCATCCATCATAAACATATTCCACACGGCTCCAGGGGGGTTATTAAAGGCCTTCTGAAGCGAAGCAATGCGTTTTTGTAGAAAAAATATCCATATTTAACAAGTTATGAAGTAAAATATCTAGCTTCCGCCAGACCGCCTTGTGCATTCTACTTATGAAGAAAGTGTAAAACTCTCGCAGTTCCAAAAGCTTACGCTACATCCTACGCCTTCCCTATTCAACTTATGGAAAAATTGTAACTGACAGTTTACACTTTCTTCATAACTTGAATACGGAAGGCGGTCTGGCGGAAGCTAGATATTTTACTTGTTACTTTTTTTTCCACAAACGCATCGTTTCGCTTCAGAAGGCCTTTATTAACCCACCCTTTATTAGTTTACTTATTATATTAGTTTGTCATGCTTCATTTGGACCATTAATATTAATATTGTCATGTCTCAACTAATTTACTGTATTGTTTTTTCAACCAAATATACTAATGTTGGCCTTAATGAATATGCTGATCTTCTGCACTATAAATTTTGTAAATGTAATCCATCTCTTGTAGTTGCATCTTTAAAATGGCTTTGAATTTACATTTATTTTACTCAGCTCATGGGTTTGGAACCACTTGACACTTTAATTAAATTCAGCATTAAATTGTTTGCATGTAAATGCAAAAACTCTGTAAATACAATTATTATAAAGAGATTATCCGGTTCTAAAATTGCTCTTTTCTCTGTCTTTTTTTTAAATATACTGCTCTAGAAGCATCTTTACTTTCCTATAAATCAGCCAGTTTGCTGACTCGGAATAATAGGACACGTTGGATCAACCAAAAATGGATTAACTTAAAAAAACAAAAAGACAGCAAAAGTCATTCAAGATCTCATTTCTTTCTTTGTGTCTTTAAATTGTAGTTTAATTCATGCATTCCCAGAAGATTGCTTGCATTGGTGCAAAAACAAAAAGTGAACTTGAACTCAGTCCTTGGCACAGTAAAGCGCTCTGTTTTCCATATTGACCTCCTTGATTAATGTGATATGACAATACAAAGCTATATTTAATTCAAAAGAAGTTTCAATAGATCCTTGTACCTGCTTGAAAATGTAATTTACTGACTAAATATTCTTGTTGCATAATTCCATATGTTGAGCGCACTTACCTCCTTCAAATTATCGAAAAAACAACATAAAAGGCTGAATGAGTAAGTGTTTTTAACCCTCTTGAAGTGAAAACAGCGGCTCATCCTCTCTGATCTGTAGACGGAAATCAAAAGAAAAAGGGTTGTACATGTGACGTGGACAGGTCTGCTATTGCTCACGTCCACTGATCATGAAACACATAGAGCAATGCCTAATAACGCTGCCTCTGTTTATCCTTAAACTCTCTCATCCATCAGCCCTTGATGTATAGAGGAGAAAAGTGAAAGTGATTAGGCCAAACTCCACTGCATGTGTCATTTAGTTTCATGTGTTTTATCCGCTAGTCTTTATTTTGGTCTTGTTTGTGGTTCTATTCTAAGTCTAGATTGAGCGGCCAGTGATTAGGTTGTCGTGCCTGGGATCGTGTACCCTGCACACGGACATGTGCTTTTACGTGCTGACATGCAAGCATTAGGTATCTGTGTTTTGTCTAGTAAAAACTGCTTGCCTTTGGTAGTAATTGCGGTCTGAAATAGCTCATAATCATCCTCCAAATATGTGTCTGTATGAGACATTTTGGTTTTTGATTTAGTCAGAAAATATGAGAAAGCAAGCAACCAATTGCTTTAGTTTTTTTACCGTTTTGCTCTCTCATCACATCAACAAACAACACTGTCCTTTTTATTATTATTATTGTAAGCCTGAGACTCTGTAAATGGCAAAAAAAGCAACTTGAATGTAAATTAAAGATCAATATTTGCCTAAGGGTGAAATTTTGGATAAAATTACTGTACACTGTAAACCCGAATAAGTTGGGCTTACTCAAAAAATTTGAGGTATTCAGTTACATCAAATTTTTTGAGTTATGATGTTCCCAATTTTAAGTAAGCAGAATTATCAAGTTTTGAGTTGGTAATACTCATGCATGATAATTGCTCTTAACTTGAAGTACTGAGTTAGCTAACTCATACACTTTGTTAGCAATTAACATAAAATATTTGGTTAATTAACTTTTTTATTTTGGAGGTCTTCCAAATCAAATAAGTTATTTACTTCACTGTAAACCATAATAAGAAAATTCTGAAAATGCCAACTTGCTAATTTGCTAACATGGTAACAATAGCATGGTATAACACTTACTGAATGAGTACAGTAGCTTAAAACATGTAACTTACCTGCTCTCAAACCAAGCAGCATGCTTCACTTATCACCATGATGGTAACTCTCCAAAAACCCACATTAACAGAAATTCTTCTAAATTAGCATAACAAAAAATAAATCACTACTAAATCTCCCTTATCCATTAATTTTGCACAAAAAAAACATTATATAACATTACATTTTAGCATTTACTCTACCTTTAGAGTTTGGGCAAAGCATGCTGGGAAATAGAAATACCAGCCTAGTTTCAGTTAAACTTAAGTTAGTAAATTAAAACAAATCAGTTCATACAACTCAAAACAATGAAACAGTTCAGTTTACTTAAAATATATCAGTTCTGTGAACTCTAAAGAAAAGAAAGTTCTAAATACTCATAACAGTTAAAGGATTAGTTCACTTTTAAATAAACTTTTGCTTATAATTTACTCACCCCCATGTCATCCAAGATGTCCATGTCCTTCATTCTTCAGTCGAAAAGAAATTAAGGTTTTTGATGAAAACATTCCAGGATTTTTCTCCATACAATGGGCTTGAATGGGCACCAGACGGTTCAAGGTCCTAATGACAGTTTCAGTGCAGCTTCAAAAGGCTTTAAACGATACCAGACGATGAATAAGGATCTTATCTAGTGAAACGATCAGTCATTTTAAAAAAATTAAAAAAATTAAAGGTTTTATAAGCACAAATGTTCTCCTTGCTCTGTTCTCGGATGCGCGTTCGTGACGTCACGTAATACGCAATTACGTTGAAAAGGTCACGCTTGACATAGGCGGAAGTACAGATTCGGTGTTTACAACTTGAACGTGCAAATACTAAGTCAAACGTAGTTTACAAAAAAAGGTAAAACAACAATGTCGGACGAGGAGAAGATGAGTTTTTCGCCCTGCCCTACCCTACCTTTTGAACCGGAATACACAGAGGAAGAAATTAGGCAGATGGAAGAGACTGCTGTGGCGACACACACCTCTCAAGCATCGGCCAGATGAAGATCTAACGAGACATGGTGGTGCCAGTCTATGGGTGGTGCACATTTGGCAAATGCCAACCATTGCCAACAGAGGAAGAGTCTAGATGCTGCCACGACTGGACCATTTCAATCCCGCCATTAGAATCAGTCGGTGAGTCCCTGTTTCCATCTCGCTGCATTACCGGACAAAATAAATTTCCACCGTTACTGAGCAACAGCGTTTTAAGGGGGTCGCACATCGGACGCGAAGCTCAGCAAGGAGCCACGTCTTTAAAATTCGAACGCATTCTTTCCTATGAGTGTACGCACACCGGCGGCGACATTCGGTGCCTGTCCGCGGCGCCCAGGAAGTTGTTCAAAATCCTGCTGCGCCACAGAGCGCCATGTACATTGTTTACATTAAATGTATATTATATTTCTCTCAAATCGTCGTTAATGTACATACTGACTTCACCCTGTGCTGCAAGATACATCAGTTTTACATTCTTAGTTTAACAGCTTGAATAAAGTCTAAAAATGTATAATAAACGTAGCCTTTTCTTTCCTTTTGCTTTGTTGTGCCATTTATCCATGTACACTAACCTCAGTGCGAAATATTAAAGCATATATGTAATATTTCCCTGTTGAAGTAAAACACTCCCATTGTGCAGCTCTTCTATCAGGAGTCGATTCAAAAATTGAGCTTGCGCGTATATAATGTGCACGGCCGGTGTGCGATCCCCTTTAGAGGTGTTTTTGTTCTGATGGAGAAGGGTATGACAGTCTGATGGTACTGACAACACAGGATGGAAGAACCATTAGTTGTTTTACCTTTTTTTTGTAAACGGCGTGTGTCTCAATCAGCTCCCTAGTTCAGTAGTCAAGGCACTGATCAGGGAATCAGCCACATTCACTTTCATACTGATTCACGACCTAGGGAACTAGGGAGCTGATCGAGACGCAGGGTTAGTATTTGCACGTTTAAGTTGTAAACACCGAATCTGTACTACCGCCTATGTCAAGCGTGACCTTTTCAACGTAATTGCGTATTACGTGATGTCACGAACGCTCATCCGAGAACAGAGCAAGGAGAACATTTGTGCTTATAAAACTTAAACTTTTTTTATTTTATTTTTAAATGACAGATCGTTTCGCTAGATAAGACCCTTATTCATCGTCTGGTATCATTTAAAGCCTTTTGAAGCTGCACTGAAACTGTCATTAGGACCTTGAACCGTCGGGTGCCCATTCAAGCCAATTGTATGGAGAAAAATCCTGGAATGTTTTCATCAAAAACCTTAATTTCTTTTCAACTGAAGAAAGAAGGACCTGGACATCTTGGATGACATGGGGGTGAGTAAATTATAAGCAAAAGTTTATTTAAAAGTGAACTAATCCTTTAATTTAACTGGGCTAATTTGTTAAATTTAAGTTTGTCCTACTCAAAACAATTAAGTATTTTGAGCATTAGGGTTTACAGCAACATGGCTAAGAGCTAATTGCACTTTAAAGAAGGTATGAATAATTAACATCAACTGGCTTGAAGCATTTAAAGTTCTGAAAGACGAAAGACGGAATTCAGCTATTTTCTTTATGCATGAAATATATGTATCAGATAAATACAAGCTCAACTTGTATTTGCAACTGACATTTTTTAATATGACTCATTTGATCAAAATGATTAGCTAAACAGGTAGAAATTTGACAACAATTTTGGATTATTTGTTTGTGTCGCAGTACATTCACGTCACATTGCAGTGTCACTTTGTCATAAAAATGTATCTTTTTCATGCATTTAAGCCTTGCCAGTTTAAACTTTCAAGCGATTTTAAACCATTTAAACCACTGGTTCTTGTCTTCAACATCTATTGTCCTCCCAAACTTAATTCTGTTTTTTTTTTTTTTCTGAGCTTTTGACCCTTGCCAGTGCAATCTGCCCAGTTATTCTTTTAACTGGTGATTTAAACATTCATGTTGACAACTTAGATTTCAATAACACTATGAGCTTTATGGATATTCTAGAATGTTTTAACTTCACCCAGCATGTTAACTTTGTGACACATAAACACGGTCATATATTAGATCTGGTTTGCACTTCAGGAGCAATTATTGAACAACTTGAGTGTACTGATGTTTGTATAAGTCACCACAAGCTCCTCACATTCAATCTGACTCATCCTTCTTTGCAGACTGTGAAAGAACATGTTATCAGTTTTAGGAAAATCACTGATATTGATCTTGACCATCTTAGTCATACTATTGGTGGCTTACCAGTTATGGCCTCCATTGACCAATATAACGCTGCTATTACATCTGTTCTGGATGAGTTTGTTCCTCTGAAAAAAACTTTGTTAATCATCTCCTTGGTTTACAGTCCTGAGTTACGCCAAATGAAGGCTTTAGGCAGGCAGTTAGAGCAGAAATACAAAAAAAAAATCTGGCATAACAGTTCATAGATCAATGTTTGATCAGCATCAGATTGAGTATCATAATGCTCTCAAAGCTGCAAAAGTGGCATATTATTCTGCTATTATTAGTGGTGACATCTCTAATCCCAGAGTTCTGTTTAGAACAGTCAATAATCTTATTAAACCTCCTAGTAACATCAATTGTTCCACCACTGAGCAGTGTAATGAGTTTCTCAATTGTTTTTCATCCAAAATAGAGAATATTTATAGCGTTATTACCTGTGATGATGCTTCTGAACTTGAGTTGCATCCTCCTAATTTCTCTGGTGTTGTTTTTTCAAGTTTCAGTGCTGTTTGATTTTATTTCCAAACTTGTTTTGTCAATTAATTCAACTACTTGCATACTTGATCCCCTTAATCCGATCACCACCAAACTATAGAGCTATAGAGGAGGGTCTCTATAGTGCCACCTTTTGACAAAAGTGGGGGGTTCGTTTAACCTACAATAACCAAACTCGGTACACATATTGGTCGCATTAAGCCGGACAACTTTCTAATTTACAGTCATTAGCTCTGACCAACAGGAAGTCAGATATTTTGGTTTGAATGTGGATTTTTCACACTCTCTCTCTCTGTCCTCCCCCTCCCCCCTCAGTCTCACTTTCTCTCTCTCTCTCTCTCTCTCTCTCTCTGTGTGTCTCTGTCTGTGTGTGTGTTCTTGTATACATGGTTTATGAGGACACTTCCTGTGTCCTCGTAAACCAAATGGCTTAAAAAAACATACTAAATGGTGTTTTTTTGAAATTCAATAATTGCAGACATTTTTCTGTGATAGGTAGGTTTAGGGGTAGGGGTAGTGTAGGGCAGGGCTCGTCAATTGGCGGCACCCCAATCTCCCTCCTCCTCTTTTCTTGGCGGTGCAGCTAAATTTGGTTAGATATCGTGGCCGCAGTGGCGCATGCAGCTGTACGGCTATATACACACTGTTTGTACCATGCACGCTCCTCCGACTGACCTGAGAAACGTTTTCAGTTGTTATGTGTGTCCCGTATTTCTGTCAACGGAACCAGCGATATCAGTCATTTGTGAATTAATCATTCTTTTGTCTCGATTCTTTTCTGTGAATTGGCCAATTGCATAACGATCTGAAAAGATTTGGATTCATTCGGACCGCTCTGTCACTGAATCATCTGAAGTGATTTCTCAGTCAGTAACGACAGTAAATTTCCCTTTGTAGAGGGAAAAATTCAGGCGACACAGATTCAAAATGGGGCGCAGACCCTGTCCTTCTTCAGAATGAGGAAGTAATGGCTGAAGAATCCACTGTTGAAGTCCGAAGGATGAACCTACTCTATCGCCCCCTTTAGGAGGAAAGACGTCTTTTCTTGCTGTAGAACAGAAGCCTTTAGGACACTGTTTGTTACAGTGGGATGGATCCTGTCAAAGCAAGGAGGGTTGTGACATAACTGGAGAGTGTAGCCGAATTGGATCATGTGGAGACCCCAACATGACACACCTGGCAGAAGCCTCTACGTTGCCGGGTAACGAGATAGGGCTTGCATATGAATGGGCCCTGGTTAAAGCTCGGTCGCCAAACTTCCTATGTGGCCGCCAGCAAGAGGTGGTGGGCACAACACTAGAGTTACTAGACACTAGAGTATCCTCCTGAAAAGAAAATGTTTTGATACAGGGAAGAAAGCCAGATGTGTTTCCTGTCACGATTGTAGCATCTTGAGCGAAAAGAGCCATTGAGGGGAGATAGCCTGGAGCGTCTCCAACCTTCAACACAGGAAGAGGGTGTTGATAACCTAACACTGTATCCCAAAATGCACATGGTGGTGGGTATAGCAGATTTAGACTTGGAGAGCATCTCAATGGGGAACAGATATGCTTGAACAGTCTGTCACTCACTCCTGAGATGGGGGAAGCTCTCCGTTTCCTGACCTGAAGATCAGGAGCAGCTCATCGATGCTGAAGCAGCAGGATTATCTGACTACTTCAAGTCAACGTGCTTACGAGGACGCTGGCGAGGTAGCTCTGTGGAGCTCCTTGACCTCCTCCGGTGTCAGGCCCCCACCCTAGTCCATTTCCTTAGGGACGTCCGCTTGGTAGGCCTGAAGAAGAATGGCCATGGCATGAAGGGCCATACCTGCCCGGCAGCTGCCATGTAGGATTTCCCGATGAGGGCAGAAGTGGTCCTACAGGGCTTAGAGGGAAGGAGAGGGTGGGACTTCCAAGATGGAGCGGAAGAAGGCAAAAGGTGAGTGGTCAGTGTGTCCTCGATCGCTGGAATACTAGCATAACCCTGCTCCACAGAACCAACAAGATTGGTGAAGTCAGAGTCCGCTACATTCATCAGACAAGCAGAAAAATGCTGCTTCTACTGCTGGATCTTGAGATCTTGTGATGAAGATCACTGAAAAATGGCAGCTTTCTCAGAAAAGGGGCACAAATTAGTTTGGCCTCTCAGAAAACACTCATCAAGCTAAGAGGATTGAGAGTCACATGCTTTCTGGCTGCTAGACGGGAGAGCGTCAGCCGCAGGACCAAAATCCTTCGCATCAGATTGTGTGGTGAATAAAACATCCTCTATTCCAAAGGAAATGGCCTTGCGTGCCTCTGGACTGTGGCATAAATAATCATAGAGGTATTCCACAGGTGAATCAGCGCGGTGCAAGCGCTCGGGCAAGAGAGAAAGAGAGAGGGAAAAACCTGTCTGCTTGCTCTCCGTAGCCTCGAGCTCTACATCCGAACCCTAGGACTTGGACTCATGAGGAGCTTCAGTCGCCTCAGTCACAGAGCGACGGGGGAACGCAGATGAATCCTTATCAAAAAAAGTAAGCCTTGCATGGAGACTTTTAAGCTTAAAATGACGTTTTAAGCATCATAAACAACCTCAGTGCATGCGACAAATCGAGGCATTTTACACACTGTGTGGGTCATCGCTTGAAATGAAGCGAGAGCACGGCGGCTGGCAACAATGAAGATCTATTGTGCTTCACAAAGAGGAGAACCAAGGAAGTTCTACTGAATGCAGTCGCTGAAGCATAAAATTTAGTATATCAAACGAAAAACTCTAAATAGCTTAACAAGCACGGGCCAGATAAACCGCTTATGAAGGAAGAAATCGGAGGAGCAGATGACACGCTCACTATATCAGCGTTTTTAAGCCGCGCTGATATAGTGAGCGTGTCGCCCGCGCCGTTTGACTTATTTTGCTGTCCTTCAGGGGCGCCCGCGCCGTTAGCCAATAAATTGGCATGATTCTATATGGGTTATAATCAGGGTTATAATCATCTATATGGTCTATAATCAGTAACACCCAAGGGGCATTCCTATTGCATTATCACTACTTAGCTTTGGGTTGAACCTATAAAAGGAAACAGTCCCTCCTAACTTTACCTTCATAAATGTCTGCAGAACAGTTAGGAGAGGTGGAGGAATAGCTGCTCTATTTTAAGATGTCTATCAATGCAAGCAAGTGTAACTTGGTGATTACTTGTCCTTTGAATATCTGAGTATAGCATTAAAAGGTGTTCCAAGCATTTTACTGATCATTATTAACGGGCCTCCAAAATATTCTCCAGCCTTTATTGACGATTTCACAGAACTGTTATCAGCAATCTTCTCTGAGTTTGACTGTTTTGCTATGGCTGGGGATTTTGACATTCACGTTGGCAATGCTGAATCCAGTGCTGCAAAAGAATTCATAACTGTTCTTAACATTTTTGATCTGACTTTTTTAATAATGGTGCCACTTAAAGGGATAGTTCAGCCTAAAATGAAAATTAAGTCATAATTTACTATCCCTGGTGTTGTTCTACTGCCGTATGGCCTTCTTTCTTTTATGGACCACAAAAGGAGAATAAAAAAAAAATGTCCCCCTTGCGCTCATCCATATAATGGCAGTGAATAGCGACCAGTATCAAGCTTTTTAAAAAAGACACAAAAGCATCACAGAAGGTCAAGAATATTGTTAAATAATACATATTTTTGGTTTGTTTTTCACCAAACCCTACCGTACACCCCCAGAACACCTATATGGCACATGTCGCATGGGATCATTCTGTGATAGTTTTGCATCTTTTTAAAAAGCTTGATACTGGTTGCTGTTATATGGATGAGGGCAAGGGGGACATTTTTAAAAAAAAAATCTCCTTTTGTGGTCCATAAAAGAAAGAATGCCATACGGCATTAGAACAACACCAGGGTAAGTAAATAACTTAATTTAAAATTTTGGGTCAACTATTTCTTTAAGGTGCAGTCACATTAGATGAAAAAAGGTCCATTGTCAATATTGTAGCGATGCATAAAGCACCGCTCACACCTATGTCACTTTCAAACCAAGCAGCTTTCCATTTGTCATTGTGGTGAATTTGCATGGCCAACTCTTGATTGCGCAAATTCCAATTGGAATGACTGGATTTTACCTTCAAAATTCCACAGAGCAATGGTAAATTTGATCGTACATTCACTGTTTTTAACAAAAGTATAGTCAGTATTCAGTGTATACTGCACTAATAATCTAGTATTCCATTCCAAACATGGCCAGAAACAAGCCATACACTGCTTCGTTTTGGACTGTTACACAAGGTGGCAACATTTCCAAGTCAAGGGTCACTCACTGCACTGGCACCATAAGTAATGTATGTCGGTCTATGACGCAAGCCCACAGCTCAAGGTCTGACGGAGGGCTCTTCATATTCCATTCCCTCAGAGTTTGTAATCATGTAATATGAACCCGACCGACATGATTCCAAACAACCAGGAGGCATCAGGAGATGAGGTAAAGATTCTCCATAATTTCATAATAATGTTGCTATATGCCAACAGTGATCCCTGAAAACAGCACAGTTACACAACAGTCCATTTGTTGAATTACAATTTCCTATAATTTACTGTCTTATCATATGTCATTTTATCCTTTTTTTACTCATTGTGGTGTACGCAACCCCACTCTACTAAATGGCTTAAAGCCAGCATTCGTAATATTTTAAGTTTCAAAAGCAGCATCATTCATATATCTTTTGCATAACTGACTTCAGTGCTTGAGAGAATATGCTGCATTAAACTCCCAATGGGGTTTTCATGCGCACAGCGGGATATTTATATGTTGAGGCCGCCATGTTTTATGGCTACAAGAGTAATTAACTTAATATAACTCACTGTTCATATTTCATATGAAGCTGTGTTTGATCTACTCTTTTGCAACATCATAATGACTTGATTGAACAAAAGCTTGTTTATGTTTTTTTTTAAGTTCAATAGAATAATACAGTAACCAGAGAAACTAAGTGGTTAAAATTATATTAGCATTAGCAGCATCAACAATTTCATGTCAACAGGCTGCACTTTGGATCCCTTCCAGGATTTTGCTTTCAGTGGCCGTCTACATGCTCCACGTTTCCTGAGTGACTGAATTGAAATGCGTGAGTGAACTATATCTTCTAGGTAATTATTGTTCTAGCTGCATCCTAATATTCAGACTTCCCCTCTAGTAGGTGGAAAACGGTATGCGAAAAAAAGCAGTTTGTCCGAATTCAGTCTTCATAAAACAATAGACAAAAGTACCAGATGAATCGCACAATGAAAACTTTACTATAACATAAGGCATGTTCATTATACACAAGCTTATACTATATAGAACATATGTTTTTAATGGCCATGAAGCAATTACTTTTTCAAAAGAAGTATTGGTCCCTGTTTATATTGTGTCTTTAACTACTATGTACTAACATTAACTAAAATTAATTAACAACTAACATTAATCATTTGATACAATGCCTTCATGTTTTTACATTGTACTTATATTTTAAAAATACCTGCATGTAATTCTTTTTCTTTGTAAATACATCTGTAATTATATAATAATGATTAATTAACCTACCCCTAACCCTAACCTTACCACCAAACCTTTCCCTATCCTCACCTGTATCTCACCTCAATTACAGCAAAAGTGTTTTGCAATACAACATGAACACAATAACTACATTGTACCTAACAATTATTTATTTTGATGTAAGTGCAAACACCTAATATAAAGTGTGAGTGAAGTACCACTCAGAGAATGTGCAGTTTTTGGTTGCACTGTATTTTACAGTATATGTACTTTGAATGTAATTACAGTGATATGTTTGATGAAATCCGAGAGCTCTTTGACTCCTCCATAGACAACAATTTAATGACTACTTTCAAGATCCAGAAAGGTACCAAAGACCTCATTAACCTTTTGAGCGGTACGCTCCCACATATGGGATTTAGAATGTTCAGCGACATCACAAAACTGCCAAATTTCAATTGTGAGACGGACGCGCTCAGCTCTTGTCATGTATCACAACTATGCAGTGTTTTCAGCCACATAATGTTTTTTTTAGACAATACATTTAGAATTTATAAAATAAACACTGATATCAGACATCAGTGGAAGCAGCACTAACAATCCATTCAAATATAATCTGCCGACATTTATTTATATCAGACACGCATAAAGGGCCTAAGAAACTATATAGTTTATTATATTATTCTTCCAGTTCACCAGCCACTTAAAGGGTTAGTTCACCCAAAAATGAAAATTCTGTCATTAAGTACTCACCCTCATGTCGTTCCACACCCGTAAGACCTTCGTTAATCTTCGGAACACAAATTAAGATATTTTAGTTGAAATCCGATGACTCCGTGAGGCCTACATAGGGAGCAATGACATTTCCTCTCTCAAGATCCATAAAGGTACTAAAAACATATTTAAATCAGTTCATGTGAGTACAGTGGTTCAATATTAATATTATTAAGCGACGAGAATATTTTTGGTGCTGCAAAAAAACAAAATAACTACTTACTGTCACAGACACGCCAAGCTCCAGCATCCACCAATCACAGCGCACACCTTCCCCTGAGTACTAATCACCGCCATCTGCATCTCATCAGCGCACTCATCACCAGCACTATTTAAGACACTCACACACACAGTCACATTGTCCGGTCTCGTTCGCATCAAGGAACTTACCTCTATGCTTACCTCATGGGCTTCCATTGCTACTTACCTGTCTCCTGTGTCTCCGTACTACCTCCTGTGCTCCAAGTCTGTGTGTGAGTGTTATCCGCCAGCTTTGTCTCCAGTCTGCTGCCGCTTCCAACCTGCAAACCACAAAGGACAGTATTATCACTCATTCATTCATCATTCACTTCTACAACCACTATCTACTCACCTGTTGTCACTGTAACCTCTGCTTGTGTCCAATAAACTACCTTAACTGGTATCTTCTGTCTCCGACTGGTTCATATTGTAACACTTATTTAGTGATGGCCGATTTCAAAACACTGCTTCAGGAAGCTTCGGAGCATAAATGAATCAGTGTATCGAATCATGATTCGGATCGCGTGTCAAACTGTCAACGGCTGAAATCACGTGACTTTGGCGCTCCGAACAGCAGATTCATTGTGCTCCGATGCTTCCTGAAGAATTGTTTTGAAATCGGCCATCACTTTATAAGTCGTTATTAGTTTTTTTTGGAGCACCAAAAATATTCTCGTCACTTTATAATATTAATATTGAACCACTGAACTCACATGAACTGGTTTAAAAATGTTTTTAGTACCTTTATGGATCTTGAGAGAGGAAATGACATTGCTCCCCATGAAGGCCTCTCAGAGCCATCGGATTTAAACTAAAATATCTTAATTTGTGATCCGAAGATTAACGAAGGTCTTACGGGTGTGGAACGGCATGAGGGTAAGTAATAAATGACAGAATTTTCATTTTTGGGTGAACTAACCCTTTACTTGCTTATATTTCAGGAGAAACTGATGAATTCACGTGCTGTAAATCTGACTGACAGGACTCTGCGAACCAAACTAAGATGGGCGGTGCCCATCTCGTGTTATAGATCAAGATAAAGATCATTTATAAAGGTTTTTAAATGAAAAAACACACTCACGTACACATATTTGAGAATCGGAATATCAGATAGTTGATGACATGATAAGCAAGTTTGTAAATATTTTAAATAAAAAAGGAAAAACAAAATAATAGTGATCCATCTGTCATACAGTGTTATAGGGGTTATGTGCAATCTAACTTCCGTATTCTGTAAAACAGATCAAATTGCTTTTGTACTGTATGTGCTTCATGAAAAAAAATGCTGTTTTATTCAAGATAACTTAAAAGGAGCAAGCAAATATGAGCAACTGATGTCCCCCGCATATGCAGATTGATATTTAAAACCTTTTTTATTTTTCTTCTTCACACTAACGTTTAGATATTTAATAGAATAAAACACCTATAACAATGTGAACTAGGTAGTTTCGCTGATTATCAGTTCATACTGCTGTTAACACTTTCTCTGACAAGCAGATGCAATGAGACCAGTTTTTAAAAACGGCCACAGGCCGACCAAAGTGCTGTACAACAATAAAATGAAAAAAAAGAATATACATAAATTATGCAAGAAACAGTTAAAAACAACAAAAAGCATAGAAATATATATATATATATATATATATTATACATTCACACATACCTACACACATATATACATAAACATACATATACATACACACATACACATACATACATATAAACATACATACACACACATATTACATACAAAAAGCCAGAGAGAAAAGATGAGTTTTAATGATTTGAACTCTTGAACTCTTTGAACTATTGTGGCTGCGTTCAGCGTACGTGACACGCATGATGCGTCGTCATGGAAACAATAAGGGCAAACGTTCTAAAATAATGGTCACTCACTCTGGGAGGTCAGAATATTTTAAACTCAAGCTTGAGAGGGTTAAAATAGTCCATGTGACTGCAGTGGTTCAACCTTAATTTTATGAAGCAAAGAGAGTACTTTTTGTGTGCAAAAACAAAACAAAAATAATGACTTTATTCAACAAATTTGTCTTCCCTGTCAGTCTCCTACACTGTTTACATTCAGTGCTTCCAGGTTCTACATCAGAATGCGGGCTTCCATATTGTGATGTACATTCGAGTGTAACATATTATCAAAAAAATAAAAAATGTAGGGCGGGAACTTGTTGATGGATTTTGTAATTGGAGCAATGCACTCAAAAGTGGAGGCAAACGGACACAAGCTTTCAAGAGCGGGGTTTAAGCAGATTAAATGAAGTCCTGTTGGTACGTCACCAATGAGAATAGAAGATAAAAAAAATTAGGTAAAAAAATTACTCATTCTAAAATAAAAGTTCTATAATGTATTTAGAAAATATAGTGGGAAATTTTCATTTCATGATGACTTTTATGCAAACAGTTTAACCAGTTTGGTGTCCCCTGTAAACCACTGTTTGATAGAAGAGTTGTTTTGTTCATAAAACTCCTGCTTTTAGCACACGTGTCCTCATTATGAGCTTACGTTTTTTTGTTTTTTTTTCTTTCATAAAGCTACTTGGGCAGTTGGGTGTTTTTGTAATTATTTAAATAATACAATCCTAAAATTATTTAAAGAATACAATCCTAAAACTTTATATATGTATCTACTATATGAGTTTTATTAATAAGGTGATTATTGTATTTTCAAGTGTAAATTCAGTTTATTGCAACCTTGATTCAGATAATAAAACAAAGTCCTTTAAGAACCTAAATATAATTTTCATTTTACATTAAACAATACTAAAATTAATTTGCATCCCTTAAAGGGATAATTCACAAAAATTAATACATTTTCATTTACTCACCCTCAAGTTGTTCTAAACCTATATGAATTTCTTTCTTCTGCTGAACACAAAAGAATATATTTTGAAGAATATGGGTAACCAAACAGTGATGGGCCCCACCGACTTCCATAGTATGGAAAAAAATACTATGGAATCAATGTCAATGGTCAACTGTTTGGTTACCAACAATCATTAAAATATCTTTTTCTGTGTTCAGCAGAAGAAAGAAATTCATACAGGTTTAGAACAACTAGAGGGTGAGTAAAAGATGACATAATTTTCATTTATGAGTGAACTATCCATTTAAAAAGCTCTAAAAAAAAAAGGATAAAATAAATAAGGATTACTGATTTGGTTTATTAGCTGTAATTTACCAGCTGGTATAATCTGCATTTTTCATACTACAGTAGCTGTATACTTGTTTATGATGGAGCCCTCTATCAACCTTTTCATTAACCTCTTATGAACTGAGCTCCTTGAGAGACTTTAAACAAGCTTGGGCA
>RJVU01027559.1:5101452-5153418 GCA_003731715.1 Anabarilius grahami | reverse complement strand
TTAAACAGCATGGATGCCAGTTTAGCTAACATTATTTGCTGCTAAGTTTCACATCAAAGTTCCCCCCCCTTTTGATTAACCTCATATTTCATTAACTTCAACCTGTTGGGAATGCAGCCGAGTCTAAACATTGCCGCTGGCTGTTGGATTATGAGCATCTCTTATTGCCTTTCTGCTCATGAATATCCAATGAAATAAAATGGAGAACGAAAATGAAGAAACTCGATGGTCTTCCGAGCCAGTCTCTCCCTGCATGGGATGGCGAGAGGGGATTTCTCTTGTGCTTTGCTGTTTGTCTGTGATTACTGTCTTGCAGGTGGTCATCTAGTAAGCAGAAATGTCTGGGAGGCTAATTGTTTCCTCTGCCCCCTGATGACCAGGCAGTGTGTTTCCTTCTGCATTTGCATTTCTTTTTGTTTAAGCCCTAAATCCTCTTCATTCCATAGAAACCAGCACTGCCTCATAACAGCATTGTGTTAGAAACAAATCTGTTTGGCCAGATGAGATATTTCATAAAAGGCTGATGAAAAAAATCGAAGGGAACCATAAGCCGCTTTTCCACCGTCGTGCCGAGCGGTTCTTAGAATGGTAAGGAACGGTTCCAGTTGTGTTTCCACTTGAACCTGGTACGGCACTGCACGATTATAAACTGTCCTCGGCCCAGAATTCTTGGCACGGTTGTCTAGCTGTGCTGAATCGTGCTGGTAGAATGCGTGAAGTGACGTCGGCACCCAGGATTGGTCACTTGTCTGTTGGCTACCAGTTTCTCTGTTGCTGGCTAAGCGCTCTATTTGAGTGATGTAATCACAAATTAATAATAAAATTAAAATAAATATCTGATCATCCTCCATAACGCGGTCGTTATTAATATCTCATATCATCAGTAAACTGTTGCGTTACCAAGGCAACGACTGTAGCGTTTGTATTTCATGACAAACAGCGGCCGTTATCAGCCCCACGATGGAAAATGAAACCCTAACCGTTCCAGCTGGCCCGGATCAGCACGGAACGGTTACGCAATGAGAACCGTTTGGCCCGACGGTGGAAAAGCGGCTATAGTCTTGGGGCCTTTAAAGAGATGTCTCACACCAAAACGAATCATTTACTCACCTTTTATTTTCTTTATTCAGTGGAAGAGAAAAAGAGATGTTGTGAAGAATGTTCATACTGCTCTTTTCTATACACTGAACAAGGATGGTGACCAAGGGCTGTCAAGCTTCAAAAATAATAAAATACCTAGGTAGTAAAATTTGGTGACACTTTAGTATAGGGAACGCATATAAACAATTAACTACGACTTTTCCCTCAATAAACTCCTAATTTACTGCTTATTAATAGTTAGTAAGTTAGTTGTTAAGTTTAGGTATTGGGTAGGATTAAGTATGTAGAATATGGTCATGTAGAATAAGGCATTAATATGCGCTTAATAAGTAATAAATTAAAGTGTTACCGAAAATGTATTGTGTTTTCATTTCACAATCATACTATATGTACAGTTTATTACAAAACATTTACTTAAACATAAGGAGAAGCATATTTGTTTGGTTTAAAGGTTCAGTTTCCAGTGTTCATATTTTTACTAAAGAGATTTTGATTTTGTTTGGTTTCCCTGCAGGCATCTTTAAGATAAAGACATTTGAATCCAAGTTTTAGACTCTCAGCCAAAGCAAACAAACTCTGTTTGGAGGAGGACGCTATTAAAGTAGCTGAAAGTCTGTTGAGTCAGTTCTGTGATTTGTGCTACAACTAATTTCCAGCAGCTAAATAGCCAAACATCAATCATGACCTATATCATAGCTGTGGGTGAAGTGAACATTTTACAACATGGTCGTAGACTTGCATTTTGTGGTTCTTACTTTGTTTATCCAGTTTTTTTTTTTTCTTCTTCTCTTTCAAGTGCTGAAAAGAAAAGAAACTTTTTAATGACATATAGTCTGAAGCATCCATAAAGAAGATAAACTCATATTTTATATAGTTTAGATTTTTCATGCCTGTTTCTCCGAATATATATAAAAAATGCCAAAGTATGATATGCTTTGAAATATTTGTTGAGTTACCTCAGTGTTGTAAAAAATCACCGTCAAGTCTCCTTATATTGATATTTTGTACTGCGGGAGGAGGTTAGGTTGGTAAGTACAAAGGTAGATGTATTAAAAGCATTGTGTCAAACTTGAATCATTCTGTGTCAAGTATGAGTCATTTTAAATTCATAACCTCAACCTGAGCTTCATTTTGTCTTCAATATTATCAGTCTTGCTTTGAAACTGTAGCTTGTCAAGCTGAGTTGCTTATTTAAAGTTGTTCAGCTACAGCTATTCAAGCTATTTTCAAGCTATTCAAGCTATACACCCGTAAATTTGCAGGACTCTCAACCGCATAATTCTTGGAAAACCTGCGTAGTGTGAACGGAACTGCACTGGGTAACTGGTTGTCATGTCATACAGTGCAAGAGAGCCGCTGTGCTAAGAGGTTGCGTGTGTGTGGTTTCACTTTCTGTAACTTACAGCGACGGAGCTGTGTGTCATCTGAAGGTTTTAGGACGTGAGACGCGAGTGCAACGGTTAAATGCTTCCGGCTGGCGCGTGTTTACATCGAAGCTTTTGTCGGTTAATGAAGATTTGACAGATGAACTCGTGGCTCAGTTGGGCTCTTGTCAAAGAGTGATAAGACTTTTCAGTTTCATGGAGGTCGCTATCTTTGATATTACTTTGACTCTTGACTCTCGTTGCACATTCATACAGACAGTATTCGAGACGCTACTGTAAGTTGCTGTGTGAATGGGACATTTCGAGACTCACATCTGTAAGTAAATGCGGTTGTCAATCCCAAAAATTGACAGTGTGAACGTATCATTGTAATAAAGCTACAATATGTAAATTTTTCACCGCTAGAGGTCACCTATTCAAAACAAAGGAGTAGCTTGATGATGCCGAATTTGAGCGCGGAATCTTGGGAGATGTTGTCTTCACTGCACAGTCAGTGGAAAAGGATTCATGGATGAGGTTATTAACGTTAGTATGAAGCAGAGCACGGCGAGTGCTCTAGGAGATGAACGAGGCCACTGAAGCGATTGATAATGAGAGCCGAACGCGACATGCACACGCCTCGCGAGCAGTGGAGCTCTTATTATGCCGCAGTCACCGCTTCTGCTTTTCCGGTCACGAGTATGAGGTAACGCAGCTCTGTTGATCATATTAGATACATTTGAGTGTGTTGAAAATGATGTTATAACGTTACTCTGTGCGTTCGCTCGGTGGCTGCTGTGAGACACTTGTTGCACACTGCAGTAAGCTAGATCGATTTTCGAATATTATATTAAGTGCTGGATGGCTTGTGTTGAAAAATAAATGGCATGCAATTAATTTTAAAACGTATTAAAACGTGATGGAGAAAATGCTGTATTAGCCATTTGACAAAATAGTTTTTCTCTGAGGCATGGTACTCTCAGAAAACTAGATTTAAACAATAAGAATAAACGTGTTGAGCTGTATAACAATAATTCATTTCTGTCTATAAATGTAACCAAACAGTTGTTCCCTTGTCTAATAAAACATGTAATATATTAAAGCGTCTTTGGTGTTTCCATAAAACCAGAAACCGAGGTTAGTGCGGGAATGATGCCTTTGACAGGCCACGTCCCGTATCCTTGGTTAAAAGGATTTTCTCACGATTTACAAATAGTTGGAAACATTTGGGATATTGTAAGTACCCAACTGAACAATTTATATGACACTAGCCTAGTGGTTTTTGGATATTTTTTACTGCAAAAATGTTACATATTGTGCCTTTAATGTAGCCTATTTATTTATTGCTACAATGAAAGAGTAAATTTCACTATAATGAAATGGACGTCCCAATGATTCATACGAGAGAGAGAGGGAGAGATTTGGACTTTAAGAGAACACAATTAATTATTACCAATAAAAACACATTGCAAATACAATCCGTATGTTGAAATCATGTTATTTGCTACATACTGTAGTGCCTTAAAAACAACTCTGATGCTACCAACTTTGCCAACTAATATTTGCAAATTCAGTGATTCACTTTTTACAGAGACTATGTCTTTACTTTTGGCACTGTTGTTACTCCTTAGCATTGAATATGTAATGCATTCTATGACAAACTAGCAGTCTATGTCAGAGTCAGCAGTCCACCTCTCAGGTCAAGAGCTGACAAAGGGGAATGTGAGAGAACAGGTGAAGATCAGCACAATGGATTCTCAACCAAACCCAGGGGATGAGCTACTTGATCAATCACCATATTCTGTTAAAGGAACACTCCACTTTTTTTGAAAATAGGCTTATTTTCCAACTCCCCTAGAGTTAAACAGTTGAGTTTTACCATTTTTGAATCCATTCAGCCAATCTCCGGGTCTGGCGGTACCACTTTTAGCATAGCTTAGCATAGTTAATTGAATCTGATTAGACCGTTAGCATCTCGCTCAAAAATGACCAAAGAGTTTCGATATTTTTCCTATTTAAAACTTGACTCTTCTGTAGTTACATTGTGTACTAAGATCGACGGAAAATGAAAAGTTGCGATTTTCTAGGCCGATTTGGCTAGGAACCATATTCTCATTCCGGCGTAATAATCAAGGAACTTTGCTGCCGTACCATGGGGGCAGCAGGCGCAATGATATTACGCAGCATCTCTCACAAATGTCTCCATGGTTGCAAGGCACACTCCCTGTGCAAGCAGGGGGTCACAGGCGCTGCGTAATATAATTACTAGGGGAGTTGGAAAATGAGCCTATTTTAAAAAAAAGTGGAGTGTTCCTTTAAGTTGTGCATTACAGAGAGCAGCAGAATTGAGTTTGAGCATCATAGTGTTTGTTTTGTGTGACAGTTGTCAACATGACTCACAATTTTCTCAATCTCTCATGTTTAACCCCTGTGAGCTGTGCATCTTTATTTCTGCCTTCCTCAAAGGACCTTGTTGAGGCCCAGAGCACACACTTCATCCATCTGTCCATCTGCTTTCTCTGCCAGCTTTTTCATCGTTCCACTTTCACCACTTACACATTGTCTATACATTAATTTTCTTGCTGTCTCCCCCTCTCTCTCCATTTGCCCTTGCTGGAAAATCTAGCTTTATGACTTTAGAATCATGGTAGCTTTTTTTCTAGCTGGGGAAAGCTTGCACCGTTTAGTTATTCCTGATTATTAGCTAATAGACCAGCCAACTGTAGGACAAAGCACACTAGCTGAAGATGATCAGGCTCATTTTTGGAATATGCTGCTTTCTAGTTCAAGCATGTCATTAGCTGATCCAAGCTCCATGGTTATTAGTTGCTACAAGCTGATTGACCATACTGGACCAGCAGCAAATCCAATACTAACTAGTCAAGCTGTTTCGATTTTCTCAAACTGGTTTCTCGGTGGTTAAGCTGGTCATTTGTTGGTGTAAGCTGGTAGATCATCTTGACCAGATTTTTGGAACATGGTGGCTTGTTAAATGGTTTGTAATGACCAATTTGGGCCATCTAATGACCTGCTTAGACCAGCAAGAAAACAGCTACCATGTTCCAAAACACAGCCGCTAGCATAAGATGGATTGTCCAACAGGGATTACATTAATCCTCATCCAATCACAGCCCCTTTAACAAAACACTCAATTACTCTGTGCCGTATGCTTGTTTTTAGTGCACTGTGTGTGAATTTTTGTTGTTGTTGATACATCAATCTTATTATCAGTCCTCCTCCAGTGTTGATGTCTTCATTCACTTTCTCAAACACTGTTCCATCACCCCATTCCTGCTCTCTTTATCTCTTTCACTGCATGTACTCTCTGCTTTTCATTTAGTTTAACTTTGAGATAAAGAGGTCTTTGCGGTTGAAGCTTGCAGCAAGCTGTAAGCGACGTTTCTATGCGCTACAGTACATGTTGACGTTTCTTGAAGGTTATCGAGTCGAATAGTGCATATCTGCATTGATGTTTCCTTTAAGATGAAGCTCACTGTGTAATGTTTGACTGTTTCTGGCTGGGTGCTTATCGTCTTAGGTTTTTAAACGGTTCTATCGGTCAGAAAAAAGTGTTACTAGTTGCTTCTAAAGTTGCTTCTAAAAACTTTTGATTTAAAAGCAGTTATACTTGAGTCCAACAATGAAGTCCAACAATGAATAAAATATGTTGAGGTGTTGGATTTCACCCATATTCCTTCACTTTTTTTTTATTTAATCTTGGCTGGTAGCCAGGAACTGTGAAGTGAGGGTCAAAACATCTCTGTTGTGAACCTTGAGGCTTCTACAGAAACAACTCTGCACTGCAGTTTTATCGCTACTACACCTTACTGTTTGGCCATTTGATGTATTGTATGTGTTGTACCCAGAAGCTTTATATTGAAGCTTTAAACATATCTTTGTTTCTCTCTTTTCTTTGACTGCCCTAGATATGCATTATTATAACCCTACAATGTGGGACTTGTACATGAATATGCATCTGATGAATTATCATTGACCTAGATCTGAAAGTAGGTCCACAAATGGATATAGTGTTACCAATTTTTAGTTAAGTGCATTTGTTTTTGAATATTTTAAGTTCTTCTCAACCTAGGTCACAGGCGAGGACATATGAAATTGATGGTATATAATTATGTAAACAAAATGCCATAATGAGATCAATAATTATCTTACAATATAGGGTAATTTTAAATTTTTAATGGCTAGACAACGTTAGTTGAGGTTTTAAAATTTAATGTAGTGCAAATCCTCAAAAAACAAATACATCAATAATTCATGATATTAGTTTAAAAAAATAATTTTATCTCAAATAAATATATTTATATGACGTTATATTAAATTTGTAATCAAAATATAAGGAAAACATGTTTTTACTTTTTACTTGATGGGTACACCATGACATGTTAGAGTTTATAACATTTCTTCAAAACCCTATACCAAGATGAATACAAAGAGCACTTTTATATGAACTTTAACATTATAAAATATTATTTAAAGTTTTTTTTTGTGTTTTTTTTATAGTCACTGACTCAGATGTATATTGGAACATGATTGCTAGTTTTTTAGCTGGTCGAAGATGGTTCAGTTGGTTAACTAGTAGACCACGATGTTCAAGGGCTTTGCTGAAAAACGGGTGGTCTATCTGTTGCTAGTTCCTGTCGGCTTTTCAACTGTTGTAAACCGGCTTGAACCAGCTAGAAATTAGAAACCATATTTGACAGCTACCACTTTTAGCTGGGTTTTCCAGCAGGGAAGTGAAGTCCTCTGGGCTACTTGTTTAATTGATTTTTGTTCTTTTAGGTGCTTTGGTGAGACAGTACAGGAAAAAAGATGACGGGGCGACTGTTTGGAGTTCAATGAAGTGAAAGATATTATCATCATCTCCCCCATGTAACACCGCTGATACGGTAGTCAGCTGCTTCTCTGTTAACTTGTGAATATGGAAGTAGGACAAACAAACTTGAGTGGATGAAAGTGTTTTCTGTTAAGAGAGTAAATCATGCTCCTCCATCGTGACTATTATCCTTTATCAGTGTCTCTCGCTCTCAAACTTATCTCTATTTTTGAGCATAAAGGCCTATTAACATTTACTCTAAAACAGGACCTGTAGCACACACATCTGTCAAGTAGCCCTCAGGTAGATTCCCTGATTTTGCCTCTACGGCAAGCACTTTTAGTTCCACAATCACAATTTCACCCATTGTTACAATTCGAAATGTGTCAGAGAGCAATCATAAAGAATGCATGCCTCAAAAGGCAACCCTTGTAAACATAAATAAATGAACATACTTTAGAGTACTTACTATGAATATGAAATGCTTTAAAAGAATATAAGTGCAAACTGAATGTAATGTTAATGCAATTAAATTAAAATGTATTATAGTTAAAATTTATATCACATGCAATTAGTTGATCTTAAGAGTGCTTTTTTTAACACAATTATGTAGAACTTAAGTGCATATCTAATTTCAAATGTGCTTCTATTGTCTTTAAATTATGCTTATAGTGCTGAATGTATTGTCAAGCATTTATGGTAACTAAAATATACTTTAATGTAATTTCTATTGAAACTTGAATGTCATGTATTTAAATAGCCTTGTAATTACATATTTGTATTGAATGATGAAGTTACAATTTAGTAGTCTTCAAAACGCCACTGTACACACTGCAGCTAAATTCGGTTGTAAATTCACCTTTTAGTGCTTACTTCTGTTCTGTACACAGACAGTTCAGTAATTTACATGGATGGTAACACTGCGAGCACATTCTGTGAAGCACAACACAACAAACAACATTTAAATGTGGTTGTCACTCCTGAAAATGTACAGTGTGTACAGCCATTGTGGAGCAACGGTTTGAAATTAATCTTGAGTAGGTTAGATCTTATAAATAGCAAACTAACTTAATAATAATAATAATTACATATGGCACATGATAATGTTTAATGGCACATACTTTTGAACATTATTCTGTCACTAGGTACATCCCAATTCACAAACTTATGCACTATTCTATTCTGATTTGTAGTACACTTTAAACTCTAATGCTCAAAATACTTAATTATTTTGAGTAGGACGAACTTAAATTGAACAAATTAGTTCAGTTAAATTAACTGTTATGAGTATTTAGAACTTTCTTTTTCATTTGAGTTCACAGCACTGACATATTTTAAGTAAACTGAACTGTTTCATTGTTTTGAGTTGTATGAACTCATTTCTTTTAATTTAGACTTAAGTTTAACCGAAACTGGGCTGGGATTTCTATTTCCCAGCACGCTTTGCCCATGGCACTCAAAAGGGAGAGTAAATGCTAAAATTAAATGTTATGTAACGTTTTTTTGTTTTGTTTTTTTTTGGTGCAAGATTAATGGTATGGGAGATTTAGTAGTGATTAATGTTTTGTTATGCTAATTTAGAAAAGTTTCTGGGTTTTTTTGGAGAGTTCTGGTGACAAGCTAATAACTGAGTTAGCTAATTCAGTACTTAAAGTTAGGAGCAATTAACATGCATGAGTACTACAGACTCAAAATAGTTCTGTTTACTTAAAATTGGGAACATCATAACTCAAAAAACTGATGTAACTGATTACCTCAAATTTTTTGAGTTAGCCCAACTTATTCAGTCTCACAGTATATAATTAGTGTGAGTTCTAGTGTGTTCACTCTGAAAATTCCATGAAGAAAAAGTCCACTTCAAGTACCCATAGGATGCACTTAATTAACCGGAACAAAATCGAAGTGTGGAATGTTGGACTCTTTATGGACTTAAATGTCATGGCTTTAAATACAGAGGAGGAGGGGCTATCAGACTCTGATGTTGAATGATAAAATAACCTTATAAAATTCATACACTACACGGTTGAGTGCATGAGTACATAGTGCAGACGTGCATAGAGTTCAGTCTGTCATTTGGGACACAACTAGTGAGCTGAAGTTTGTTATCGTCAGTGTAACACAAAAACGCATGTAAAATATGTACAACAGACTGAATTGGCCAAGCATTGGCTTCTGTGTACAGCATGCTTCTGGCCTTATAATAGGAAGTGAGAGAGTGTAAATGTGGGAAAGTGTGGGTGGATGTTGAGTGTTGGACACAAAGGCTTCTTGAGTCTTCCCATCTTCAACTGAAACTAATAGGCTAGCGCTAATACTCCTTTCAATAACATAATTCATAGGAAGCTTTGTGTTTTTTTAATAATTAACTCAGATGACAGTTTGTAAAATGCAAATGCCACAAAGGGCTGGCACTGATATTGTTAGTCTTTACAAAGAGTAAATGGGAATGTGTCATAATGGGGATAATGGACTTTGATGAAAGGATTAAGCACCTTTTCAATAAGCACCTATATCCCACACATTCATTACCGCATTGTGTGAAATAACTTTCCGAAAGCACCAGAATAAAGGTGCCTGTTTAAAGCATTTGGTGGAACAAACATAATCCAAGTGCATGGTTGATGTGTCACTGTTGTCAAAGGATGAGAGAAAGAGATGAACGAGTGGAAAAAGAATAGAGAGTGGCCTGCAACAATAAGCTTATGTAATTTCACCTGTGAGGGTGTGATTTAAAACTGTATTACACTACAGTGGCCTTTAACTCAGAAAGAACATTGCCGTCCTATTTTCCCCTCATGGGACTAGCTATTAGAAAAAGAGCTAAATGAAAGACCGTTATACTGTTACTTATTGAGAACAGTGTAATAATGTCTGGCATTAGCAGATATAATGGCTGTAATACTCTAAATGAATGCTCTGAATCAAAGTTTCATCATCTGGTGCAGTGTTTTAATATTTTTTTGTGATTAGTGTCGAGTAAAATAGATTTATCTTAGTGCATGCTTTAGCAGTTCATAAGAAACATTATGTAATTGGACACAAATAAGCAAAAAAAGAAAAGAAAGAAAAGCGTCCTATAATTAAAACATTTCCCAGAGGCTCTTTCATAACAAGTCAGTTTGACACATTTAATTAAACACTTGTTTAGATTAACTGATGAATACAGTATTCTGAGAATTCATTCATTTGTTTCTAAATAAGATGAGGCGTCATTGTGGAACATCCGGTCTGTGTGCATACAGAATATTTTATGATAAAAATGCTTAGTCATAAAGTCTTTGAGTGCTTTGGTTTTAAACTATCGTTTTAATGGAGGACAGATTAACTTTGACCATTAACTGTCACAATGATTCAGAAATTAATATACTTTTTTTTTAAACTTTTTATCACTTTTGTTATTACAGATAATAGAGTGTCAAGTGTGAGGAATGGGAAATGAGATGAGCCAGATTCAAACTTACAGGACCCACGCAGGTGTAGTTTAAAAAACTTTCTTGATACACCTGGCTCCAAGGGCGTAGGTTTAATTTTGAAAATGGTGGGGACATCCCCGGAAGCTGGGAATTCAGGAAATGAATAGGACAATGTATTAAGGTTTTTATTCACATTATGTTAATTAATGAATTATGTAATGTCACAGGTAACTAATAATGACAAGGAGGCAGTTTAACAGAGACTTAACTTCACTCCGTTCATAGTGCAATGCAATAGTCATTGTGAATGTGTCTACTGTCTTGTTCCTTGCTATTTGAAGAAGCCAAACACATGTCTATGTCTGTCATTAACAGAAATGAAGTGTTGGGATATTTGTTTCACATCAATATTGTCCAGTTTTAACTGGTGGACATGGGACACAGCAATACTGTTAAGTCTCACTTGTACCATTGTTGTTAGTCTCCCGTTGTGTTTTCAAGTTTTATGGATATTTTTTTCATAGACATAATGATTTTTATACTGTACAAAATGTATATTCTATCCCCTTACACTAACCCTACTCTTAAACCTATAACAGAAAACTTTCTGCATTTTTATATTTTCAAAAAACATCACTATGTTTGATAAGATGTTTTTTTTCTTCTCATGGAGACCAAAACATTTTCCTACAAAGACAAGGATTTTTGATATTGCCATCTTTTTTGGGGGGCATTTTGTCCCCAAAATGTAGAGTTTACCAGGACACACACACACACATACACACTAACGTTTAGGTTTGACACTTATCCCTCGATTGTCATATACTTAAAAAAAACGGCACTGTCCCTGAATCAATATGGGACACAATTTGCCCCATATTTTTGTGCATAGAACTGTTGATTTCTCCCTCACTTAATGCATCTAGGTCTCAGAGGAGTTTTGCCGCTTCGCACAGCCAAATGTAGCTAGGGCCTCTTACAAGTTAGAAAGAAAAAACAAAGCCAATCAGATTAGTACCAGATTAGTATACTCGTTTGTACCAGGAATTGTGCATTTTTCACGGAACGCTGTTGAAGATTTTTAAATTTCCTGGTTAAATAAAATAAGTAATACATAAAAACCACGAGACACAATTGGACAACAGTGGTTATATATAAATATATTTTTGGAATCACTTTAAGATTTTTTTTTTCCAGCTGATAAACAGTAAAAACATTGACAGCCAGTCAGAATCCACTCAGTTTAGCAATAGATGACATAATTGCAGCGCACACGTATAATAAACAAAACTTTAATGTATGTAGGTAGGCGTGGATGCTAATATAATTATCGTTATCTTTATTATAGTTCTTGGTGTGAACAGGCATTTGTAAGTATTTAAACTAACAGATTATTATTAATATAGTAAAATCAACTCTAAATCAGAAATGCTTCAAAAATCACAAAAAAAATCACACAAAATCAAAAATTGTGTTGTGCCCAGATCAATGATGAAAACAACTTTAACCATTTACTGTCACAATAATTCAGAAATTAATGTACTTTTTAAATTTTTTATCAGTTTTATTAATACTGTGTGTCAAGTGTGAGGAATGGGAAATGAGATGAGCCAGACTCGAACTTACAGGACCCACATAGGCGTAGTTTAAAAAACTTTGTTACACCTGGCTCCAAGGGCGTAGGTTTGATTTTGAGAATGGTGTCACAAATGTATCAAAAAATCACACAAAATCACAATGTAAATTGAAATAAGAAATTGTGTTGTGTTAATGATATGGCCTTTGAGTCAAAAAGGTGGAGAACCACTCATCTAGATCCACAAAAACAGAAACTAAACTACAGAGCCACAGTTTCTTACAGGGATGTGAATCATATAAATCTTCTCTGAAGAGCACTCAGCTTGATACTTTGCTACAATGTAAAGTAATGAGTGTACAGCTTGTATAACAGTGTAAATTTGCTGTCCCCTCAAAATAACTCAACACACAGCCATTAATGTCTAAACCGCTGCCACAGAAGTGAGTACACCTCTAAGTGAAAATGTCCAAATTGGGCCCAATTAGCCATTTTCTCTCCCCGGTGTCATGTGACTCGTTAGTGTTACAAGGTCTCAGGTGTGAATGGGGAGCAGGTGTGTTAAATTTGGTGTTATCGCTCTCACTCTCTCATATTGGTCACTGGAAGTTCAACATGGCACCTCATGGCAAAGCACTCTCTGAGGATCTGAAAAAAAGAATTGTTGCTGTACATAAAGATGGCGTAGGCTATAAGAAGATTGCCAAGACCCTGAAACTGAGCTGCAGCACAGTGGCCAAGACCATACAGCGGTTTAACAGGACAGGTTCCACTCAGAACAGGCCTCGCCATGGTTGACCAAAGAAGTTGAGTGCATGTGCTCAGCGTCATATCCAGAGCTTGTGTTTGGGAAATAGACATATGAATGCTGCCAGCATTGCTGCAGAGGTTGAAGGGGTGGGGGGTCAGACTGTGAGTGCTCAGAACATACGCCGCTCACTGCATCAAATTGGTCTGCATGGCTGTCGTCCCAGAAGGAAGCCTCTTCTAAAGATGATGCACAAGAAAGCCCGCAAACAGTTTGCTGAAGATAAGCAGACTAAGGACATGGATTACTGGAACCATGTCCTGTGGTCTGATGAGACCAAGATAAACTTATTTGGTTCAGATGGTGTCAAGCGTGTGTGGCGACAACCAGGTGAGGAGTACAAAGACAAGTTTATCTTGCCTACAGTCAAGCATGGTGGTGGGAGTGTCATGATCTGGGGCTGCATGAGTTCTGCCGGCACTGGGGAGCTACAGTTCATTGAGGGAACCATGAATGAGCAGAGCATGATAGAATCTGGCTCAACATTGTAGCAAAGTGTAATTTCTTCAGTGTTGTCATCTTTTAACCCTTAAATGCATTAATGTTTCACCAACCATTATTACATATACAGGTCTTTAGCGACCCGGATCTGTAGATGGATCTCTAAATGCTACAACAGTATAAAACTCTCCTGATATGTTAATAACAATTACAAAAGAATAGGATAAAGCACATTTGTTACCTTTGGGAACTTGGAAGGGTTCCATTTGAGCAGATGCTTTTTACCATCATCACTGCATTGTCAAAGCACATTTCCCCAGTACTCATATTTGCGATCTCACCCATATTCTCAAAACTATCGTTTTCAACATCTTCAAAATCATTATTTGAATCGCTGACAGCTTCTTCATCAGATTCTCCATCAAGTGACAGTGACACTAATATTTGATCATGTACAATATTTGATCTGTAGTAAACCGCTGAGCCATTTCAGGTTTTTCTGATGATACTTATGTATTGTTTTTTTATTATTATTATTTTATGCCTGCAGTAATTATGAGTGAAACATCACACCATCATTGTTTATCAGACTTTGCCACTCTGAGGAATTGCACTTATTGAGTAGAGATTCAATTATTGTTGCACAGAAGAAAAAAACAATTACACTACATGCACTATTTAGAAAACAGACATTCTTTTATATATTTTTTTTCTTGTTACATTGTTGATAATGAAAAGATTAAGGAATACTAAGGAAGTTAATTTCTATCTTTTAAGGGTTAATAGCAGCACTACACAGTTGTGTAGGCATCATATCAATGTAGAGGGAACACATTTCCCCAAATCCCTGCATCTCCAGTTCCTCAAACAACAACAACAACTGTACATGATTTTATCCCCCAGGAGGCAACTGAACAGATATGTTTTGGCCAACCTTGAACACCAAGGAATGGTGCAGTCACAGAGTACACAATATATATATATATCACTGCATCAACTGACTAGTTCAATAGGAGTGTTGTTTAACTTTGTGCTATTACTAGAACATTTTAATGCTCTGGATTTCATGTTTAATAACTCAAAATGTCAATTGCATTAGTGATGATATTCCAAATGTCTGGCACTACATGATAAAATGGAAAGATTGTTGCATTTCATGTCTACACAAGGGCTCGACCCTGAAAGCTTCAGCCAAAATGAGGATTCGTTTTATGAATGCTGAGAAGGTCTTTGTAAAAATGTTGTTGTTTAGATTGATATTGTTTCTCGATGCGTGTTGCTAATGGGCCCTGGTGAATAGGTGAACACGATAAAACTCTTTGTGTGGTGCGAATACGGTTTGCTGCATATCCTGTACTTTGCAATGCACATCAACCAATTTTGTCTGTTGATATGTGTGTTCTGTAATGAAAGTTTTGAAAGCAATTTATGCTGAATGTGCTGTAGGTTTTGCACATTCACTTCCTCCTGCCACAAATGCCACATAAAGCACATGTAATCAAAGCTCTAAATTTTTCTTCTCTTTATTTGTCAGTCAGTACTTTTCTTGGAATATCATGCAAAACTGTAGCTATTATTGCGTAACATTTACAGGTACCAACTTATATTTTTGTATGTTTGAATAGATGCTGAAACATACAATATGGACATACAGTGGCAAAAAAAAATTATGTGAACCACTTGCAGAATCTGTGAAAATGTGATTTTAATAAAATAAGAGGGATCATACAAAATGCATGTTATTTTTTATTTAGTACTGTCCTGAGTAAGATATTTTACATAAAAGATGTTTACATTTAGTTCACAAGACAAAACAATAGTTATTAAAATAGTTATTATTAAAATAACCCCATTCACAAGTATGTGAACCATTGATTCTCAATACTGTGTGTGGTTACCTGGATGATCTACGACTGTTTTTTTGTTTTGTGACGGTTGTTCATGAGTCCCTTGTTTGTCCTGAGCAGTTAAACTGAGCTCTGTTCTTCAGAAAAATCTTCCAGGTCTTGCAGAAATTTCAGTTTTCAAGCATTTTGTTTTCAAGCATTTTCAAGTATGATTTTGAGATCCATCTTTTCACAATGAGGACAATTGAGGGACTCAAACTCAACTATTAAAAAAGGTTCAAACATTCACTGATGCTCCAGAAGGAAACACAATGCATTAAGAGAAAACTTTTGAACAGGATGAAGATGTCACAAATGTTCTTATTTTGTATAAATATCATTGTTTTTCATTTAGTACTGCCCTTCGGAAGCAACAGAAGATACTTGCATGTTTCCCGGAAAAAAAATTAAGTACAATTTACCTTGATATTTGAATTCAAAAGTTTTCACCCCTCGTCTCTTAATGCATCGTGTTTCCTTCTGGAGCATCAGTGAATGTTTTAACCTTTTTTAATAGTTGAGTTTGAGTCCCTCAATCATCCTCATTGTGAAAAGACAGATCTCAAAATCATTCAGTCACTGCTGGAAAGGGTTCAAATATGCAAAAAATGCTTGAAAACTGAAATTTCTGCAAGACCTTGAGGATTTTTCTGAAGAACAGAGCTCAGTTTAACTGCTCAGGACAAACAAGGGACTCATGAACAACCATCACAAAACAAAAAAACAGTCGTAGATCATCACAAAACAAAAAAACAGTCGTAGATCATCAGGTAACCACACACAGTATTGAGGATCAATGGTTCACATACTTATGAATGGGGTTATTTTAATAAATTCAGCTATTGTTTTGTCTTGTGAACTAAATGCAAACATCTTTTATGTAAAATATCTTACTCAGGACAGTACTAAATAAAAAATAACATGCATTTTGTATGATCTCTCTTATTTTATTCAAATTATTCAAATTTTCACAGATTCTGCAAGTGGTTCACATACTTTTTTTATTGCCACTGTATTAACAACATTTAAATGTAAACATTACATATAAAGAAACGTCAACTTTGTGAAGGTGCGCATTTCTCATTCAAACGCACTTCAAACAAAACACAGCAGATCGCAAATTGTGACTAAGCAGGCAAGAGCCCTTGAGCATTTGATATCACTGAACTAAAATGTGTCGTAAAGCTTCTTGAGGTGGCAATTTTTAACGTAATTGCTGCTGAGAATGGAGATAAAGATCGCTGAATAAAGGCTTGAATTTGGGTCTGTTCATCACAATAGTATGGATTCTAAAGATTTGGATTACAGCACACAAATAAAAATTGATTACTTGAATTTATGTTGCATTTTTGGTTTATTTTATGGTTCTATTGTCAATCATTGCATATACTATACTGAGAAAATATTTTGTTTTATGGCACAATGTTATATATTTTGTTAACTTGTGTACTTACATTATACCAAATGCTTCCAAGAATGTTTACATTTTAACCAGGACTCGAGACGTGTCCATGCGTCACTTATCAATGACATCATACCCCCGTTAGCCTCGTTTTTTATTTTATTTTGTAGAAACCATGGAAACACCAAAGACGCTTTAATATATTATGTGTTTTATTAGACAGGTGAGCAACTGTTTGGATGGATACATTCATCAACAGAAAACTAATAATGTTATATAGCTCAACACAGTAAGTCTTGTTGTTTAAATCTAGTTTTCTTGATTTACAGCGAGTATCATGTTTTACCATGCCTAATATCGATCTAGCTTACTGCAGTGTGCAACAAGTGTCTCATAGCAGCTGCCGAGCGAACGCAGAGTAGCACTATAACAACTTTCAACACACAAATGTATCTAATATGATAAAATAGCGCTGCTTTACCCTACATACAAATGACTGGAAGAAGCGGAAGCAGTGACTGCAGCATAATAAAAGTTCTGCTGCTCTCCAGCCTTGTGTCGCGCTCGTCTCTCATTAGTAATCGCTCCAGCGGCCTCATTTCTGCTCGCACAGCACTCGGCCCTGCTCTGCTTCATACTACAGTAACGTTAATAATCTCATCCATGAACGTGATTGTGACAAGCAGGGCGGGGCGAGAGCCGTGAGAGAACGTTGTGAGGCCGGTGGCGCGAGTGATAATGAGCGTCAGCTGCGCTGCACCGGTCTCGTATCTCACGGAGGAATTTTCTCCGGTTCCCGTCTCCTTCTTCCCACATCTACTAACCTTGTTACAATGATTTCTGCCTGAGTCCCGTCCCAATTCTTTTCCACCGGCTGTAGACGTGAAGAAAACACATCCCATGATTCCGTGAAATCAAGGTGTCATCAAGCTACGCCTTTGTTTTGAATGAGCGAAACATTTACATGTAGCTTTAATAGATAAAATGAATAAGATTTCTGTAATCATTTAAGTTTTTAAAGCATAGTTTTTTAACATTATGTAATCCTTCAAAACGAGTTTGCAGCAGAAGTCACATAAAGCGAAATGTTATTATTTCATTTTAAGTAGATGAGTAAAGTGCACTTAATAAATGCGACTGAAAACTTAATATCATTGATATTAAAACTAAATACATTAGAACCAAAATATTTATATCCATAAATAAGGATTCATACACATTTGTACGTATGTGGAGTTGTTCATACATAAATAATTTACGTTTTAGTGCTGTTAATAAGTCAGGATTGTATGGGTAGCACTTTATTTTACAGTCCTGTTCCCCACGTACATGCAATGTATACTTATTACAGTAATTACAATAACTGGGTAATAACTAGGTACTAACTCTGAACCTACCCGTAAACCTAACCTTAACCCCTGTAGTTACCTATTGCCCAGTATTTTCTTAGGTAAGTACAATGTAAGTACATGTACTGTAAAATAAAGTACAACCATTGTATGTTTCCATTCAAAGTTGTGAATTTAAACAAAGGGGGGCCTTGGACTCAAAGGTTGAGAACCACTGTGTTAGATGGATTAACGATCATATGGTTTCAGTCCTTCATTTTGGTTTAAGGATGTAAATCTCTAGAGAGCACTTGGGTGACAGAGCAGATATATAGAATCAGATTCCATTTTCAATTTGTGTCTGTATGGAAACATTCAGCTGCTGTGAAGGGCTCTTACAGCACAACACACACTCAACGACGGACCTGATGTATGGCTGTAATAGACTGGTGGGCAGTTCGCTTTATGACGCTGTGTCCTCTCCTCTTCTCATTCTGTGTTTTTGTGTGGGCCTGAGAGCGAGTGGATGTTCTTTTTCAGAGTATGTTTGAAGGAAATTGTCTTTTTGTGGAGAACTTGTTTCCAGTTTATACTTTCTTGTACAATGCTTTTTATGAAGTGTGCTGAATCTATTCTCCCTTATAGTTTAATCAATTGTGTGCCTGGTTGTCCTAGTATGTGTGTATGTGATGAAGTGTGGGCGTTAGGTGCCCTTTAGAGGAACTTAACATTTTTCCTATTGGTTGAGGTGTGTATTTGTTTCAGATTAGCCTATTGTTTGTTCTTGAATGAGAAGTGTGTGTGGTTGTTTATGTGTGTGTGTTTTAATGGATGAAAGTGATCTGCTTTTTGGGACTCTGTCCCAGCGTGTGTGCAGCGCTGATAATGAAAACGTACGCTACCGTGCCAACACTAAATGATGGAACGCTAATTGTCACAGCATGCTATGGCATACTCCAGACTACGCTCAGACTGACAAAATTATTCAACTATCTGTGTGTTAGGGTGTCTTTTCTAATATGGGTACTTTTGGATATGACAGAAATGGACATTTTGGAATAAAATGCCAGACTCCTTTGTCCTGCTAAGTCTAATTTCTCTGATAGCATTTTATGTATCCTAAATTTAAATATTTATACACTCTTTGCACAATATAACAAAATTTTACAACTTGACTGGAAATTAAGCACAGAATATTTTGTCCACAAGTCATATTTGATTTTTCGGTTACACTTTAGGTTCATTAGTTAAACATTAGTTAATGTATTAACTAACCATGATCAATGCATTTCTTACTGTATTTACTAATATTCGTTAATGTTAATGAAAATACAATAGTTCATTGTTTGCTCATGCTAGTTCACAGTGCATTAACTAATGTTAACAAGATTTTAATTATGTATTAATAAATGTTGAAATTAACATTAAAGGAACACTCCACTTTTTTTTTTAAAATAGGCTCATTTTACAACTCCCCTAGAGTTAAACAGTTGAGTTTTACCATTTTCGAATCCATTCAGCCGATCTCCAGGTCTGGCGGTACCACTTTTAGCATAGCTTAGCATAGTTCATTGAATCTGATTAGACCGTTAGCATCTCACTCAAAAATGACCAAAGAGTTTCAATATTTTCCCTATTTAAAACTTGACTCTTCTGTAGTTACATCGTGTACTAAGACCGACGGAAAATGAAAAGTTGCGAATTTCTAGGCCGATATGTCTAGGAACTATACTCTCATTCCGGCGTAATAATCAAGGAACTTTGCTGCCGTACCATGGGTGCAGCAGGCGCAATGATATTACGCAGCGGCTGTGACCCCCTGTTTGCACAGTGAGCGTGCCTTGCAACCATGGAGACATTTGTGAGAGACGCTGCGTAATATCATTGCGCCTGCTGCCCCCATGGTACGGCAGCAAAGTTCCTTGGTTATTACGCTGTATTGATTATTATGCTGTATTACGCATCCCAGACACGTAGTTGGTGATGTTACTTTGTAAAGAAAAACTACGCACCTGCGCATATAGGCCTATGCATTCTTTTACAGAGCACTCGCCTCGTGTCGTGTAAATAAGCGGCCAAAACACATAAAAAGTTTTCAGTTTTTTTGTTGAAAATGGTGTCCAAGCCCATTATGGGTCATTTTGGAAATGAGAGATTTTCATCTATTACTATTAAAGGTCTGAATCAGGGACAAGGATGAAGCTGAAAAGTCTGCATAACTTTTAGAAAAAATATGTATCATGAGGTAGCAAAAAAAAAAAAAAAATGATGAAACTATATTGGATGTTGTACAAAAAAAAAAATTAATCATAGCAACAAGAAAAATGTTGTGTAATGGATGGTCTGACACCTTTGTCCCCTCGAGTCATTTCAGAAACATTTTTTCATTTAATGGTTGTTTACTGTTTATGCAATCATGCAAAGAAGTTGCATTTGTTCTTTTGGCAGAGTTTTGACGTTATTGCTTCAGTTTTGTGTAATAGTGACTCACACTCCTGATCCTGATGCAGCTGATTTATTCTATCATAAAAATGTACAGCAACATTATAAATTTATACTGTCTTCAAAGTAAATAATTGATGGGCCCTGGGAAAAGGTGTAGTAGCTTTACACCTGTAGGATGACTTTTGATCTTTCCACCTTGCCATCTTTTCTAATTGATAGTGAGATCCAGACCTTTGGCAGATAGTGAGCACGAGCAGGATAACACTTTATTTATCTCAGTGCTGTTGGTATCATGGATCTTTTTCAAGGTTGGTTACACAAAAAAATAAATACATAAATAAAAATATTTAGGCTTAATTTTAGACACAGAAACAGACACTCCAACATAACTGAACATTAAATACTAACAGGTATTTCCGTTTACTCAAAAACACATTAAAAAACACTTGATTTAAACATTTATTCTCCCTGTTCATTCCTACACAAAGCATGCTGGGAACTAAAAATCACGTTTATGCAGCCAAATCAGTGCACAAAAGTTACATGAAAGTTCATGTTCGTAAGAGAATACAGAGTGCTCTGCTATTTCCAACCAGCCTTTGCGATTTCATTTATGTCCATGTGTGTCAGTATCATTAACCTTACTGGCATCACATGCCAAATCGCCATCTGGAGATGGGACGTTTTCTCCCACACACACTCACACACAGATTGCCATGTCGAGAGTGCTTGATGTCTACAAAATAATTATTATTTTTGTTTATTATTGTTTTATTCAGGTTCAGTCAGCTGTGGCTCGTCTGTATGGGCAGATGGGTCAGAGCCCCACCAAAATATTCATCCAAAAATTGACCTCTATATGCACTGAATTAATAATAAATTATAAATGTGTTCAGCATTCTGCAAAAATATATTTTTTGAATTTTCTAGACTATTTTAAGTCATAAAGTGAGCAGGATATATTAAAATATAGCGCATGGGTTCAGCAGGCACGTATTCATGATACTAAACAGGGCAGCCGGTCTCAGAGCCCTCCCCAGCTCTACAGCGCCCCACAAATTTCCAATATAAATCTGTGGTGAAAAATGGAACTGCAGCGTGCTCTCATAGAGAGCTATACTGTAGAGTACCTCAGGGATGACGTGTTTTTGTAGGCCAACCCGGAAGTTAGCGGCGAATGGGTTCCCTCGATCGAAAGCCTATGCATTTTTCCCAAAGACTTTTGGGAAATCACAAAAAATAAGCTCTGTGTTTAACAAAGGGTTATGACACTTACATGTTTTGTCTATCAAGATAATCTTTACAAGTTAACACAACATTTATACATTTTGAAGCCTAAATAAAGTCGTCAGATATAAAAAGCTAACAGTAAGCTATAAACGGACTACAGCACACCATGGCCGCGGATCAACGTCATCACCACCAAGCTTCCTCAAACTTTATTTAAAAACATGCTCGCTGATTATGATCTGTACTTATTCACTTTTTCATTAGAAATGCTGTCCAAATGTCCCGTTTGTCATGATGACGTCTAAAGTACCCGCCAACGGAAGTAGTCCCTTTTAGCAACTTGTTAGCAACCGCTGATTTTAAGACACAATAAAGGTTTAAAAAATCACAAGCGTGTTATAACTGTTGTGTTTTATGTCATAGATCAAAACGTGAAAATATGTTGAATCTTTGTTAACCACAGACCTTATTTCAGATGATTTAGCAAAAAACCCATTCAAAAAACCCATAGACGTTAGACTGATGGAACCGGAAGTCCTAAAATGCAAACTCGCTTCCGGGTTTTGCATACAAAAACACGTCATCCCTGAGGTTCCCGATTTCTGGCTGCCTCGCTTATTTTCACGTTACCTTACGTAAACCTCGCACCAAGACGATATCAGTCCGCTTCAGCTATCTGTCTGCATCAGGTTAGTAACTAGTTGGCAACTTGGCATGTCTGTTCTTCCTATGTGGAGTAGCGTATCACATTACACTGCGTTCCAAATTATTATGCAAGTGACTTATCAGTAAGATTTCAGTACAATAAACATTCAGATTTTAGTTTTCTAAGAAAATGTTTGTTTGTTTATTTATCCATTTCTTTTTAGATAACTAGTATCAATCTCAGACAAAATAATTTGCCAGATCTATTCACTGACTAATGCCGTACTACAATGGATGGTCTAAATGGATGGATTTCTGGATGGTGGGGGAATGGCCACCACGTTCCAACAAGACTGCGACGTCAGCAAGGAGCTAGCGGGTGATGATTTGGGCTGGAATATTGGGAAGTGAAAATTATTAAAAAAGTATTAAAATTACTTTTGCAAGATATGTGGAGTTCATAACTGGCCATTTTCAGCTATGGTATAAAAAGGAGAATAGTGCATAGTACAATGTATGCTGCAAAAAAACACCACAGCAATAAAACTGTTTAAAATTGTATTTCTACACCCACTGTAAATGTTTCTCTTTGTGAGGTTTGGTTTGGAGTGGCTGAAATGCATCTTTACGCACAACTGCCAACCTGCATGGAGAGGTTCTCTAGACTCCAGAGACACCAGCAGCTTCAAATACCTGTTTGCTGCTCAACACTGGCTTTTTTTTATTGCTGCCCTTTTAATACAATACATTTTTTTGACAGGAACTTTCATTAATAAGCCTTTCTCTGACCGAGTTCTGCTGTGCTCTAAATCACTCACAAATCTTATGATAATTTGATAATCTCCATTCAGTTTCACACAATATTAGTTGTTTTCATGCCTTTTGCACAACATTGCACCATTTCATGCTTTTCATCTTCAGAAAGATCTTTCTTCCTCCCCATATTGCATGAGAACTGTGACTTGCTTAATAATGTGGAACAACCTCTAATTAGGGTTTCCATAGACCTGGGAAATTATTTTGTCTGGTATTGATACCAGTTATCTAAAAAGACATGGATAAATAAACAAACAAATATTTTCTTAGAAAAACTAAAATCTGAATGTTTATTGTACTGAAATCGTACTGATATGTCACTTGCATAATAATTTGGAACGCGGTGTAATGAGAGTAGGCTATAAATCATTTAGTTTAAACATGCTTATGTGAATAGCTTTCATATACAGTAATTCTGTTGTGTTTGTTTTATGTTTGTTCTGAGAATAGACATGATTTTTTCCTCACTGGAATTCCTAACTTGTAATATTCTAAAACAGCATTCGGACCATAGACTGTAAAAAAAATATGGACGTAGTGTCCGTGACGTCACCCGTTGATTTCTGAAGAGCATTTTTGAAGCGAAAATGAGGCCGCTGCCATCTTAGCAGCGCGTCACCGCATGTCACTCCCGGATAACTGAAAATGAGCAAAGAGGTGGGACGTGGTTGGAACTGAGGTGCTGAAACCACGCCCGCCTAGCTCGACGTGATCATGTTAGCAGGCAAAAGAGCTATCTATCGATCTTAGATACTATCTAAAATATTAATAAAAATAACCAGTTATATCATTTGAAGTTTCTAAAGGTTTACTGTCAATCTACAGTGTCTTTTTTACGATATTGATGCTCCAGCACCAGTAATTGTAATTTGTGTCGGGTGTGCAAATAACAACATGAAAAATCAAACGGGACTTCATACCGTTATAATGAAATAGCTATCATGAGATGAATCCAATCCATGGCACTTGGGTAATATGTCCATGAGTGTCAACTGAAAAAAAAAAAAGCAGTACTTTTTGTCCACAAAAGTGTTAAATCCATGAAATATTGATATATTATCCATTGTTTGCATCACATTTCTGAATGATCTGCTCTCCATCATCGTTCTTCAAGAAATTATGCAACCAGAGCAGCATTTATGTTGTAAAACTGATCGTATACATTAGACTCTCACAAACAAATGAGCCCGCGTCCAAAGTATAAACTTTCAAAATGCAGCAGTTTTAGTTATAATATCCAAGCAGTTCTGTCAGAGTTTTATATCCCCCTGCTATTGTCATTGTAGTAAATCTAAAACTTTTTGTCAATGCCACGATCCAGCAACGTGTGTTCTGTTTATCTTCCGCATGCGTGCATCTACACAGACGTACATCTGTCTCAAGTCTCGACCATTAACGCAGTAAGCCATATAATTTTATAACTGTATATTATTATTTTATAATTGTATAAAATAATCCCGAAAAAAAAAAGTACAAGCGGCTTGAATTAGCTGAGGTAAAGTGACAGCTCACAGACAGCAGTGGCAAACCTGTCACTCAAGTCACCACGCCCTTAATTATGCAGAACTTTAAGGCTTAATATAATTTAAACGGATGAGTTATAAAAAAATTCACCCCCCTCAGAGTTGTCATGAAGGGCAAAATTAGCAGTATAGACCAAAACCACAATTTGATCCAGGCTGTAAACATGTTTTTTCTGCTGTAAAGTTGGCATTTTTAACATAGGACTCAATGAGATTCTGCTCTCTTTTGGAGCCTGTCTCTAGCGGCCAGTCGATGAATTGCAGTTTAATTCACTTCCGTATAGAGTACCTCAGGGATGACGTGTTTTTGTGGGCAAAACCCGGAAGCGAGTTAGCATTTTAGAACTTCCAGTTCCATCGCTCTAAAGTCTATGGGTTTTTTGAATGGGTTTTTGCTAAATCGCCTGAAATAAGGTCTGTGGTTAACAAAGCATCAAAATATTTTGATCTATGACATAAAACACACCAGTTATAACCTGCTTGTGATTTTTTAAACCTTTATTGTGTCTTAAAAACGGCGGTTGCTAACAAGTTGCTAATAGGGACTACTTCCTTTGGTGGCGACTTTAGACGTCATCATGACAAACAGGATATTTGGACAGCATTTCTCATGAAAAAGTGGATAAGTATTCATACACAGCACAGATCATAATCAGCGAGCATGTTTTTAAATAAAGTTGTTTTTTAAATAAACTGTGAGGAAGCTTGGTGGTGGTGATGTTGATCCACGACATTATTTAGGCTTCAAAATGTATAATTGTTGTGTTAAGATTATCTTGATAGACAAAACATGTAAGTGTCATAACCCTTTGTTAAACACTGAGCTTATTTTTTGCGATTTTCCAAAAGTGTACGGGAAAAATGCATTGGCTTTCGATCGAGGGAACTTGTGCGCCGCTAACTTCCGGGTTGGCCTACAAAAACACGTCATCCCTGAGGTACTCTATTGGCTTCAAGAGAAACTGGGGGAGGTTGCCGCTTGATTCGGAAGCAATAAAAAAGGCAATTCTAAGATGGCATATTATGCCTTTGTTGTGTGTACTAAGACTGTCAATCATCATTAGAGCGCCACCCTCAGGCTGAATAACACCAGGACATTACAATTCAGCGTTTAGGATATGAAGCTTACAAAATGTTTATTATAAACTAGCGCTAAGACCCAGAATCTGCCCTATACCTAAATTTATGGCCAGGAGCCGCTACTGGGTTCAGTTTACTAAAGTATTTTTACATCGTCGTTTTTTTGTTTTGTTTTGTTTTTTGTATTGGTGTAGTTTCTGATAATAACACTGGATTAAATCAGACTTCTTTCTTTCACAGACACAAACAAATTGTCTCCACCACATTTGGTGTCTCCATTGAAGACATTGCTTTTTATTATAGTAATTATGCTTCTGAGAACACGCTCAACTCCAGGGAGCCTCTTGAAGTTAGCAGCTAGCCACAGCTCATGTAAAATTGAAAAGGTAGTCAAATGTGATTAGAGACAAAGGGACATTTTGGTTAAAAAGTTGCTTTGAAACACTAAGAGTTTGAGTGTTCATGGAAAGTGTCTAGCTACAACCCTGAGTGTAGTGGATGCAAAAGGTGAATGGCTTACTTGCATTTGGAGGGTTTTTTTTTTTTTCATTCCACTTCACTCACACTTTTTATGAGTGATACTTTTAAATACCTTTTAAAAAGTGCTTATCTCTCAAGATGGCAAGTACATACTCAAATGGAGTGTCAAAAATGTCAGTTTATACATTCTGCATTCTAAACCACAAACTGTTCTTGACAGTGCAATTAAAAAATAGAATATTCATCAATATCAATGTCACATTTCACTGATTTATTGAATGTATGACCTTTTCATAGTCAGTTTACAAAACAGGAGGTAGTTGAGCAGCAATGGCTTGTGTAGAGTTTACGAGTGTGTATTGACACATACCAGTGCCCCCACACTAACTGATTTCAGAGTTCTCCCTCGGTAGATTAAGATTGACAGGCGCAGCAGCAGCGATCAACACTTCAGGTTCTGAGTCTAGCAGGAGCGAGGGAGGGGGCTGATGTGCTTGACAATCAGTGCAGGAGTCAAATTAAATCAGAACAGGATAAGCCAAATACAGTGACTGAAGAGAAGAGGTATGTTAACTAAAAAAAAAAATAATAATTATACATTCACTACTGATCAAAAGTTTTGGGTCTGTATGATTTTTGTAAGTGTCTGTAAAATGTATAATGTTACAACAGATTTCTATTTCAAAGAAATGCTGTTCTTTTGAACTTTCTATGCATCAGCATCAAATCAGCATATTAGAATGATTTCTGAAGGATCATGTGACACTGAAGACTGGAGTAATGGCTGCTTAAAATTCAGCTTTGCCATCATAGGAATAAATTACACTTTAAAATGTATTAAAACAGAAAACAGTTATTTTAAATATCAATAATATTTCACAATATTACTGTTTTTACTGTGCTATTCTTACATTCACTTTTTCTCTTTTCAATAAGCCATTTAACATAGAAATACAATACGATAGTAAAGACTGAATGTGACTTTACTTTTGTCCCACTTGAATTTGATTTATTTATAAGTAAACTAGCTATTAAGGAGCCTTTCTTGATAAAGAAGATATGCTTAATTGTTTTGTAAATGTGTTAATTGTGGTAAGGCTGTTAAACATTATTCATTAATCTCAAAAAAAGTGCAATTTTAACTTGTATTTGCCTTAATATCCAATACATTTTACTGAATCTATCAAAGATAATGTACATGAATTGTCTTATTACGTTTTTGTACTTGTACTTGTTTCACCATTAATTATAAGCTACTTTATTCATACCTTTGTAGATAAATTATTCATACTTTTTACTTCCAAAAACTGCAGGTTATTATTATAAATTTACATGAGTTGTCCTGGGAGCAAGGCAGGACCAAGAGCCATTGGAATGAAGTAAGACCGGTGGCGCGAATGTTAATGAGTGTCACCTGCATGCCACGGTCTCAAGCCCACAGAGGAGCTCCAGAAGGATAAGAGGAGCTCTAGAAGGTTAAAAGGAGGAGTGAGGACAGTGGAAGACGGGAGAGGAACAAGCCTGGGGCAGGTTGCATAAACATAGCCATTATGTTAAGACAGTGTCTTAAGTTCTAGTATGACAGTTAGTCAAGGGGCAGTCAGTCTTACTTTTCGGTATCAAATTAGGCCAATCTACATTTTTATGTAACTGATTTTAAAAAGTTATGAAGAGTTAAAAAAAAGATATCCAACTTGTAAGATTGGTCTTAGTGGTTTATGCAACTGGCCCCTGGACTTTATGTTGCTGTTTTAGTTCATGCGGCAGTCGTCCGTGAGGGTCTTTACTTCAGTTTTTTTTTTATTTGTTTATTTTGTGATTAAAGTTTTATGTTGAACATTCGCCAATTGACACCTCCTCCTTCTCTGAACTTGAATGTCTTTACATCCTGTTAAACATATTATTTTTCACTGCTTGTGGTAAGGTAACTTAGGTAACTCTAAATTTACTGTATAGTAAATGTTCTACATTAACTGTAGAATTTTTAAATTTTTTTACTTTCTTCCTGAATTGAAATTACATTAAAGGTAGGGTAGGCAATTTCGGAGAAGCTAGCAATAGCAAGCTAGCTTTGAAAGCATGAGATCCCACCCTCCCTTCAGAGCATCTCCAAAGTCATGCCCCCTCCAAAACACATGAACACATATAGCAGAGTCTGCAAAGCATCATGAGACGAGAGACGGTGTTAAATTACCTCGTCTCAAAGCACATAACATTTCAATAATAATGAACGTAAACAACTTACAGAGCTCTTACTAGTACCACCTGACTGCTGCAGATTAATTTCAACATTGATAGTGTTTTTAGACTGCTTTTAGTCACATAAATCTGAGTCTGAGGACGTAAACATCTCCGGGTAAAACGCCACGGGTTGTTATCTCATAATTATGGTTACGATATGGCATGAATGCAGCATAAGCTCATTGTTTTGATTCAGGAGGAACTGTAAAATGTGGCTGCTGTTTGTTTGTCTTTTTCAACTAGCCTCATGGAACGCGCCGATGACGTGTGATACCTGTGTGAGTAGGGTGTGCGGAGATATGGAAATACATAGGTTGATAGGCAGGTAGAACATTGTATCGTATGACTGGACAAAAAATTGTTGGTCCTGTGACTTCCACAAAAGAGATATGTACATTTGTTTAATATTTAGACTACTTCTATAATTGATTGATCAGGATGTGAAGAGAGTTTCAACAGTAGGCTATTACAAAAAGAGTTTATATACTTTAAAAAAATAATTAATTAAATGCTTTGAGGAGGGCATCAGCCAAAATGTTAATAGTCCAATCACTAATCTAAGCTTAATGTCCAGTAACAAATCAACCCTAAAGTGTTTTATCATTTATGTTATATTACGGTTATATTTAGATCCATGGCCATTTGTGGTCGGTGGAATGAGCTGCCAACTTCTCTCATTTCAGCATTATGAATGAATGGATATGACCTTTTCCATTAGGGTCCTTATCATTGATTTCCAATCCTGAACACATAAACAGATGAATTAACAGAGGCTGCAGGTAACTGGTCGTTCGCTAAAGGCTATCATTAGACAGTCAAACTAATTCTAACCCTAAAAGTAAACACCAAAAGACCAGCAACATGTTGAAATAATTTACTGAAACTTTGTATTGCTGAAAACACAAAATGTGCACTTCCCCCTTTATCTAGTGATTTTTCCATCACTGCCTGCAGAATAAATAGTGTTGAAATAAAGAGTAAAGACTGGATATTTTATTCTTGTATCTCTGCTTTTGTGTACAGGTACATCATCACCCCCAAGAGTAACCATTGTATTTTACGTTGTATTGTGTAAGAGGGTGTTTTTTATTGTTCTAATGTGTTTGTTGTTCCAGTAGTGCTAACGGAACGGTTTTGCTGGGGTTGAAGGAGGCTAGTGTTACTCCGCTGAAGGCAAAGGTGATAAAACAGTGATTGAGATTCTGCAATAAAACCATCGCTGCAGAAACAGTGAGATTCAATTTCACTGCTTTTATAAACCTATACATCTCCACAGAGGGGCCGAGTGTTGAAAATGAGTGAAACAGAAAAACAGAATGATCAGCAGACAAACATCAGCTTGGACTTGGACCATTTTCACACACAGTCATTAAAACACTTGAAGTTGAAGAGAATGTGAATTTGCCATTTTACACGATCACTTAATAATGGGCTTTTAGTTTTGTTTTCAGGACATCTAGGTGTTAAAGAAAAGGCACACCTAATTTGACATGCACTTGCACACATACACATGAATGATCTCTAACTCCCACAATACTAGAGAAACAAAGTTCATTTGAGAGCTGAGTGGTACAGAAGGCTAATCCAATCACATAGACATTTACCCAGTCTGAATTCAAGAGGAAACAGCTGTGATTTGAACGTTTTTGGTAAAATATGCTGAAATAATTATGCTGTGTTTAGCGAGACTCATTGTGCGAGATACTGAATTCCACAATGTAATACAATCAATTTGACCTTTCCTTTTCAGTGAAAACTGCAAGCAGTATGTGATTTTATTGCTATTTTTTTTTTCATTTATTTATTATTTGTTTAGACCGCCAAAAAAGTCATAGTAATACAAAATCAAATTAATAACCATGTTTGTTTCCAAGATGATAACTAGACACCACTTGCAACATGATAAGATCATGTAACATAAAATAGATAGTTCACCTAAAAATGAAAATTTGCTTTTAATTTACTCACCCTCATGCCATCCAAGATGTAAGGTGACTTTTTTTCTTCAGCAGAGGAGTAAAGATTTTTAGCTGAAACTGTGGTCCTTGGTGATTCATAAAATGCAAGTCAATGGCTATCGTCTTTGGCAGTAAAAAAGAAAAAGGGAAAAAAAAACATATATTGGCAAAACAAAATGAATACCCCGTGGCTCTTGATGAGTCATTGAGGTCTTATGAAGCAAAACAATCAGTCTGTGCAAGAAGCTGAACATTATTTACAATATTATTACCTGTATTCCACAGCCTCTGTAAACGGTCACGTTATGTACGTATATATATATAAGAACAAATGTCCCCACAAGGATAGTAAAAGTAAAAGCTGAGATCACCTACTTTGTGGGGACCGGCCAGCAGTCCCCACGAGGGAAATGGATTAATAAAAATGCTAAATGATGCTTATTTGAAATGACAGACAGATTTCTGTGATGGGTAGGGGTAGGGATAGCATATACACTTGGTACAGTATAAAAAATAATGTCAACGAGGAGTCCCCACCAAGATACCGAAACCTAACAAAGATAACAGAACCTGTGTGTGTGTGTGTGTGCGTGTGTGTGTGTGTTTGTTCATGTGTGTATTTTTTCAGTCATCCTCTAGTCTATATGCAGTAACTCAAAGGTCTGACTGAAGAATTTTACATGCCACACATAGCAAAATTTTATCCTAACCATATCCCTACCCCAAAAACCAACCTAACCCATAAGTTATCCCTAAAATCAGAGTGAAATGATCACTGATGTAGAAGCCTGGTTGTAAGCCTATAAATGAGATAAAACTGGAATGTTGTTACAGGATCAACAAAGATGTCGATCCATGAACATGCTGCGCTTGGTGAAATCAGGTTCTGTGCCACGCACACAGATCCTTGGGATGGTCCGACACACACACACAATATCACATTTGTGCTCAGAGTCGAGGCGAGCATGATGCCCTCTGATTCACATTCACTTAAAAACCTTCTGCTGCCAGGCCATTTAATTTTCACCTGCTCTCTGTAATACAAATGAATCTGTTCACACACACACACACAGACACACACATATAAGCCCAACAAAATACACTGAACTTTTATTATGAATAACATTGCTAAACACCTAGTCTGACTGTCTGCCTCTCATCCCAAAGGAGAATTTTATTGTTTTGATGTTGCTTTTTCAAAAGCTCGCGGGACTTAATAAGATTTTCAGTTTTGCTTTAACAATGAAGTACTATCAACAATAGCATTTCGTACTTTTCCTTGCAGAAGTTTCTTGGCAAATCTTAGAAAAGTTTGTGAAATCTCTACTTAAACTCTAGAGGAGACACAAGTGAGATTATTAGGGTCTTTTTTATAAGTGTAAAAGTCAGGAGACTTAAGCAAGTTACATCCCTTGTCTTTATTCTTGCACGTATCTTGTGAAAATAGGGTTACCCGCTTTACACTGTTATGTTGTAATAAAGTTGAAATAGTAGATATAGCCCACAAAGACACTAAAGGCTGATTTATACTTCTGCGTCGAGTGTACGCCGTAGCTACAGCGTAGGCTTTTTGTACCACGCATAGCCTACGACATAGCCTGACGTGCACCTCTTCAAAAATGTAACAACGCGTCAATTCTATGCGGACCGCAAGCGCTGTGATTGGTCTGCTAGAACCCCTCCCTCAGGTCAAAAAACTGGCACGCCGCAATAGGAGAAGAGCAAGCGTTTTCAACTTCCATAGGAATGAAATACGTTCTGTTTCAGGGGACACACGCAGTCAAACTGCAACAAAAGTCGTTACCTATTTGCCGTTTCTATTTGTAAGCTTCTCTGACAACGTACATGACAAGCTGCTTCTTCTTCGGCTTTTGCCTTGATACTCAACATGGCCGCGGACACTGCCTACTAGTGGTCTGCATGCACGTCGACACGGACAACGACGCAGAAGTATAAATGAACACAGACGCATAGCCTACGGCGCAGAGGCTCCGGCGTAGGTCCGACGCAGAAGTATAAATCAGCCTTTAGGCCCAGTTTCACAGGGCTAAGGCTAAGCCAGGATTAGGCTTTATTTCAATTAAGGTATTGAGGTAGCTTTTATAAACACCCTAGAAAAAAACATTACTGGTATGCATCTTGAGACAAAACAATGGCTCTTGACATTTTTTAAGATATGTCAGTGCAAGTTGCTTTTAGTTAAAACAGCTCAAACATGCATTTTAGTCTAGGACTAGCTTAAGCCTTGTCTGTGAAACCGGGGGTAAGTGTCCAGTGTTGAGGAAAGTAGCAATATTACCAATTTAACTACATTTTCAACAGTGGGACATTATAGATCAAATTTTTTTGGAATGTCCGATTCATTATTGTAAGTTGATTTGTCTATTTATTGATTCCCTGAGTCCCTGATCGGCATCAGGTCTCTGGTGGCTTTTTGCATCTTTTTTTACAGTGTAAGTATGAACTACAGTTCACCACAATTTTTTTTTTTTGTGTGTGAGTTATGTCATGATGTCTTAACTTCTTGTTCCAAAAGAATAACTTGGCCAGTAAACTCCTAACCAAAAATTCAGCTGAAAAAAGCTGTGAAAGTCTCTCCATTTGCTCTCCATTTAAATTCATTTCCAAACATATAGGTTCCTAAGGAACTTAGGAAGGAGCCTAAACATTTAGTCCTGTCGATCATCATTACGAGCATAAGCAGCAGACACTGTGTCATCCCATTGGCAATTCTTTCGGCAGCCCTCCTCCTCCACCCCTGCGCAGTTCCGTTATGGAGGGGTGAGGGTGGGGGTTTAACTTGGAGCTCGAGGACAGCAAGCCAAGTTCGTTTACTATTAACTATTAAGGCTGAATGGGCAGGTGAACTCGTGAACACTCATATTAAGTTAAGTCAATATAACCCATTTTGATTTTTTTGAGCTGTCTGAAATACTGGGTAACCCAAAATGTTCTCCTTGAAATGTTGTGAGTTTTCTCATTTAGGCTCATGAACATGCCTGCAAAGAGGTGACACAAAATTTCTATTATTACTATGATATTTGTGGGTCAGTTTGACTCGCATACTTTCATGGTTAGTTTCAAGGCAGCTGCACAGACTCAACAAAATGTATGTATTTTGCTTTTGTAAGGGTTATGTTAAGTTTCATTGTCTTTTAGTTTAGTGTTCCCTGTTCCTGTTTGCCTGAGTTCTCATTCCTTGTTTGTGTCCATGGTTTCTAATTGAGTTACACACCTGTTCCCTGTTCTGTTGTGGATCTTCCCTTGTGTATTTACAATGCTATCTCACGACCAATTCGTACGTATTTTATGAGGTGGCTAATGACCTCACTCGTACGAATTCATATGATTTGTCTAAACCCCAGTGGTTTAAGGGCGGGGTTAGGGGTAGGTCATTCGTGTGAATTCATACGAATTTGGCAACTCGTATAATATGTACTATTTAGCAAAAAACATACAAATTCGTACGAGTGAGTTCTAACAAATTCGTACGAATTGGCCACCTCGTCAAATACATACGAATTGCCATAGGATTGGGTTGGTATTTAAGCCTTTTCCTCAGTTTGTTACCCTTTGTTAACAGTAGGTTCTAGTGTGAAGTGCTTTGTTTGTTTCTAGTGTTTATTAGTGTTTAAAGTATTTTTAATTGTCTTCCTGTGTCACGCATCTCTCTTATTGGATTATCTACATGCACCCATAGCACTACTGATATCTAAATTTGGTTTTACACTTTTGTCCAAAGAAACTTAAAACATTGAAAACATTTTTTTTTTTTAATCCGTTTTGCTTTCTCTAGTGGCATACTATATGTTTTCAGCTTCAGGAAAATAAACTGAAAAAAGTGCTTCTCCACAATTCTTCTGGTTAAATTTTTTAAAAATGGTAAAAAATAGTTAGGTTACACTTTATTTTGATGGTCCACTTTAGAAATTCTAACTATAAGCAACTTTGTAACTACATGGCAACTAATATCATTAGAGTATTAGTAAACTGTTAGGTTAGGGTTAATCCCCGGGTCGTGCGCCATCCGCATGATGTAATTTTTGTCATGTGGAGGGCTCGCGGACGGGTGCGCCCAATTTTCGAGATCATGCAAGCAGGAAAGAAGAGTCCACTAGGTGGCAACACGCATAGTACTGAGCACAATGTGCAGTCGTCGAAGAAGAGTGTGTAAAAAGCGATTCAAAAACAAGACAAGTAAACTCAGAAGCATGCCTTCTCCATTCTTGTTCTCTTGGTGTATCTTCTGAACTATGTTGCAATGGTGGATGCACTATTTTTCTTCTCTGATCCTGCCCAGCGAATGTCCCGTTGATGACATGACGTCTGGTAAAGAGTAAAGAAAAAAATTGTACTGCGCATGTGTTGATCTCGGTCATCCGCGCACATCCGTGGTTGTAGTATACTTTGAAAGATGCGCGGACGCGACTGCACGCGAGACGCGTCCGGGCGCGGAAAGTGAAGTATACCTGGGGCTTTAGGTGTTTGTTATGGTCTGGTGTTGTTAAAGACGAGGCGTTCACGGACGTCCACAGTAAATGGGTATTTATTGACACAACGTAGAGAGACAACATCCAAACACGTAGTATAACATTTAAGAACAGACAAGGAGTGAAGGGAGTGAGTCCATATATAAAGGGAGTGCTGATGAGGAGATCCAGGTGAAGATGATCGGTGATGATGGGGAGAAGACGAGGGAAGTAAGTGCAGGTGTGGAGAACAGGAGGATCATGGGAAATGGAGTTCAGGAAGACAAGGGATCTGTGACAGTGTTAGGGTTCGGGTTAGTAGAATAAGTCTACTAATAATTTAATGACTGTTAGTTTACATGTAGTTGCAACATTACTTAGTTTGTAGAATGTCTGAAGTGGACCATTGAAAAAGTGTTACCCCAAAAAATTTTAAATGGTTAATAACATTAATAACATGTTAATAACATATTAATAACATGTTCGCATGTTTATTTTTGTATTGTAATATGTGAAAAGTAAGGTTTACTGTTTTACCTGATGAGACCAGGTTTTTATTAAAGAGTGATTTTTGGTGAATATTTAATCCAATTAGGAACAATTTGACCCCGACCATAATATTACAACCCATTTAAACTTTAAATACTTGCTTGGTTACAATACATCTAGAGCACTATTCGGATAGGATTGGTTTTCTAAATTATGTTTGCATTGCAATTACTGGGAGTGGGAGTATCTATTGTCTGGATGTGAGCATTATGGAAAGTCATTTGCTCTGGATGCATGCAACTTGAAACCCATTATAGTGAGGATCACAACAGTACTGGTTCTACTACAGTGCCTGTTTTGAGCAGTTCATTTGTTTTATATGTCGAATGGGATGGCAGAAGTATTTGATCCACTACCTGTTGTATTTACAGAAAAGCTTCTAAAAATCATAAAGAAAGTACAACAGGAAGTGCAATAAGACATTTAGCTTTAGTTACACCATTCAACAAAGTCCAAATAAATGAGGAGAAGCACTGAGAAAAAAAATAATAAACCACAGACAATCCCATCCGGACTGGATTAGATTCCTCACAGGAGTTAACTGAAAAACAATAGCTAATTTACTTGGTTGTGTGAGGAAAAACACAGACATTTCCGGATTAAAATAACAAAGTACATCTGTCCAACACAAATATACCTGAGAGAAAACTAGTCCTGTCCAAATAGGGTTTAGGAGGAAAGATAGAGATCTCATTTGTGATTTTTCTTTCCTACAGGATATACTTCTCTCTCTCTCTCTCTCTCTCTCTCTCTCTGGCTGAGGTAAGTGTTTCCTCACCCACCACCCAGGAATAAATAATCACTCTGGGAAAGAAAAAAGACACAGGAAGGCAGGAAGAAACCTCTGCCACCTGCTCGAGGCACCGCTTCACCAGCCTCACCGTAAGGGTGGACATTAATTGTGATTGAAAATGACATTCCCCTCTCACACACACTCATATGCCCAAACACGGACCTACACAGTCAGTAAATCTTCATTTGGTCGCTGTGCGGGAGACTGTGGAGGTTCATAATGTTCATGAAAGAGAGATTCTTCTATTTCATTTCTCGTATTCTTCTTTTCCCACTTGCTTGGCCCCGAAAGGACACTGCCTGTGAAACCTTATCTTCTTTTTCCAGGCTATTCACCTTTTCTCACTGCATTTGGGACTAGAGAATATGTTTAAATTTTAATTTAACATTTGAGCTTGTCATTATTCTCACAAATCACATTCCTAAATCTCTTTCAAAATTACATGCTTAAAAGTGGACAAAGCAAATTCTGCAGTACACTTTACCCAGATGGATTATGCGTTGTCGTGAAGTGCAGGTTTGCCGTGAACTTTGTGTACCACAGAGACATCTTGACGGACAAAACGTGCAGGCTGTGGCAAAGGTTTTGCTTCATTTTGAGATGACCGGCTCCAAGCTGTATAAATTATCAATATATTACCTTCTTCTTTTTCTTCATTTTTACTATACTGATATTCCTTCCACCTATTCCCAAAGCCTTTGATTTGTTCACCCCTTCACCTAATGTACTCAGTGTTTTTGCCATTTTCTACACCATTAGCTGAGAAAAGATTAGTTTTCAATGAACTTCAGCTTAAATGTATCTCATCATTTGGAAAAGTGAGACTAGAGCTTTGCTGTTTAGGTTTAGTTTCAAGACATTTTAGTCTAAAAAGAAGTCAAATTTTTTTATTGCTGTATGAACATGTATCCCTAACAAAATGCAGTGATTGAAGTATTTTTACGTTGCTACTACACTTAAGTACATTTTTACAGGTATATGTACATTATCAGACTTTTTTTAATTTGGGGATTTTCATGTCACTACACTCTACAAAGCATAATATCCAGGTCTTGAAATTAACTTTTCTGCTCACCAACCCCTGTGGCTAGCAGTTTTCCAAAGTTACTAGCCACTTAGAATTTTCAGTGGCCACAATTTTGACATCAGTACCATGGGAAAAACTGCCATATAAATATTTTTAATATTATCTCAGAATTTGGCTGCAGGCAGCCTATATTAGGCTGCTGTCATTTTAAGACCTGACGCATGGACCCATTATACTGTTACACATGCTTTTTCCCTTAACTGTTAACGTTCACTTTGTCATCATCTCTGTTTGAAACCTGCAATTGCAGATATTTGCAGAATTATCTTTACGTGGGTTATGCATCAGCACGGCTCCTCAGCGCGGATTAATCTAATGTTTTCAGGAGAATGAGTGGCTGTCAGTCACCGCACAGGTGGATACTGTACTTCAGAATCACAGATTGTTGGAAGTATGACCAAAATAAGAATTTTCACTGGAAAATGTCATCTGAACAAGTAAGTAACAAATCTGCCACTTTTGTTCTGACCAACTGAGGGAAAAAAAGCATTACAATAAGTTGTGCTACCAATGGTGATTAAATCTAATGATCGCTTAGCTCATATCATTGCCTAGCTGGGACTCGTACTTTATGTAAACAGACGTGACGTAATGGCGCAAAAACGAACTGCGGCATGCTTGAATTTCCCACGGAAACCTACCAGTACCACTTGAATTAGAAAACATTATTACAAGCTTACCGTTGTGAATTGGGCTAAGGTAAGGAGATGGTTTTGAACACTGGCTGGTACTTGGTCAAAAATTGATTTTGAAAAATGTTTACCAAAAAAAAGTTTCAGACTGCAGCTTTAAAGCATAACTGACTGTGTTTATGTGAATACTTACCAAGACCGGCATTTTTACATTATTTTGTGTATAATTGACTGTTTAAATGCAATAAGCAGCGAAAAGAACTCCATTTATTACTGAGAGGCGGCTTTATGTGCGCGCACCTTGGGTGTGAACACAATATGCGCAACCCCAAGCCGAAATTCAAACCCTGCAGCACCAACAATATTCACCTGGAGCAAATGAAACGAGGGGGAGTGAGGGGAGGTGGTTTGTGTGTCAACTCATTGCACTTAGTTTATTATTTCAAATGCCATTTTAAAAGACTACAATTGAAAAATATATACTGTAAATGATATACTAAATTCAACCCGTCAAAGTGGCTATAGGAGTGACTGCGTTACACGCCACTGCTGAAATCCACCCGCATTTGGCGGGTGTTAATGCATTTCATTTACTCCACTGCATTTCATAAAAAAACATATTGTTCCTCATTATTTTTGGACTGAAGAAATCAACAGACACTCAGATTCCATAGCATTGTCCGTTTCATGAACAAGCTGATTGCTGAATCACAAATCACATTGAAAGATTTGCAAATTAGACTGATATGATTGCAACTCTCAAGTCAACAACTCACTGATTCAGTGATACGGTCGGAGCAAGTCTGCAGTTAAAAATTCTCTGAAAATGTCTGATTTAAAATGTGCTCATTGTAAATCAAAAATCATATTTGTCATGACTGTCAGCTATTTGTGAAGTCTGCTCTTGTAAGAGCAGCTGCCAAATTGAGTGTTAGGATTTCTCCCATTCATATACGTACAACTGGTCTGTTTCCTCATCCTGTATCCTCTCTTATTCCAGTTCAACTAGTAAATACCGTTCAGCTTCAAAGTTTAATTTGTATTACTGTTTATTAACCCCTTTTTTTCTTAGCAGGTAAATGCTTGTAAATCTATTACAGCAGCTGCGCGCATGGAGATAATTATATGGCACTTCCTTATGACCGTAATTAGTGTGATTGTGAGAGAGGACTGTTCTGCAGTTATTTTATGTTATGATCTGCGACTCAAGTAGCGTTAGCGCAAATGCAAAAGAAATTAGATCATCAATCAAGGCCAGATTAGCCCCCTGTGGAGAAAATGCAAGGACTTCAAAAAACAAATAAAGGGAGAAACAAATAAACAGACAAATAAAAAGATAATCGACTAGATGAATGGGTAGGCAGGAGGAAATGGAAAGAAATTTAAGTTGAGTGACAAAAACAATAGACGAGGGGAGAAATGTTGTGTTTAGGGCAAAGGGTAATTTGATGTGAGTGCTTGTGTTTGAGAGACAGATGGGAAAGTGATAGAGAAGTTATGAGTAAAGAAAACATGTGGGTTTTGCACATTTGGGAAAGAAAAAATAAACATGAGCAAACAAAAAAAAAAGTGGATAAATGTATAAATGAAAAGACCCGCATTGTACGCAACTCACAAAAGAGTGACGCAAGAAGATATGAAATAGCAAAGCATGGAGAGGGGGAAAGAATGGAGATGAATACGTAGATCATAGTCAGGTGAATGCTTTCACATTTGTTTGATGTCAGCCAAACAAAAGGTGGTTTTTACAACACACAGGCCATTACATACAGGTCTCTGCTCTAGAGACGTGCATTACAAATGAAATTTGTTTCAGCCAGCTCCTCACAACACCACTGACAGATAATGTGTTCAACACGGACAGTCTCTATTCTCTAGCTCACAGTTGCTATTGAATCACAGAACAATGGATACTATGTAAAATCTTTTGTAATTAGTAGTGCTTTCTAAGGCAAGAATCTCCATTTCTTTTGTTCATACTTAAGGGTCTGAATAAACCTATGACCCTAAACTTTGGTGTGTACTTCATCTGGAAACCACTTTGCTATGGAAATCACATTATGATACCTAAAATCTTGTGACTTTTGCTATAGCGTTTATAAAAAATCAGACTTTCAGACAAATAATGTTTGCCTTGGATGAAAAAATAGGTGAAAAGACTTCTGAAATCTTAGGCAGCTGACTTGTTGCCTGGCTGCCTTATCAAGCAATGACTTTGCAGGCAGTGTTTACAAACAAAGGTCCCTTACAAAACTGATTTCAGACAGACTTCTGAGGCAGCGTAAAACAGAGAGAGCTTTGGTGAAAACTAAGTAAATATTTATTTACTACTATACTGTCTTAATAGAAACGACATCAAAGGTGGGAAAAGATGGTCAAAAATGTACATTTACACACAAACTGACCACCAACCACAACTTACAGACACCAGCACAGTATTATGGGATATTTAAGAGACATCTATGCCTTTAAAAATTGATCAGATGAAGGTATCTCACTAGACAGAATGTGATACGATCATTGATTTGAGGTGATTGAGGCACCTTGCTAAGGCACCTCAGTTATGGGTAATGAGAGTGGAGGAGAGCACTGTTCATTCACTCCCCCACGTATATTTTCTGCCGGTACTGAGACTCGAACCCGCAACCTTCGGGTTACATATCTGACTCTCTAACCATTGAGCCACAACTTCCCTAAAGCAAATTTTGCACCATTTTTGGCCACAGTACCTCTTGTAGTCTGGGCATGTTTCACTCAAAAATCAAACCAACAACCTCAAATGTTTGGGGCTTGTGGCTTAGCACATTGCAGCACACAGAGGATTCCTGTGGAGGCAGTGTTTTTCAACTTTTGGACACAGCCTTAAAGGATTAGTTCACTTTCAAATTAAAATTACCCCAAGCTTTACTCACCCTCAAGCCATCCAAGGTGTATATGTCTTTCTTCTTTCTGATGAGCATAATCGAAGAAATATTAATAATGGTGGTGCGTTAGTTCTGTAAGTGAATAGGGATAGGGAAGGTGTAGGACATACAGCGTAATCCTTTTGAAGAATACGGAAGCACTTGCAAGGCGAGCGTTTGTGTTTATAAAGCATATACTTTTTTTTTTTTTTTTTTTGAAAATGACCAATCGTTTCTCTAGATAAGACCCTTATTCCTCGTCTGGTATTGTTTAAAGGTGCAATATGTAAGATTTTTGCAGTAAAATATCCAAAAACCACTAGGCGAGTTTTATATATTTTGTTCACTTGAGTACTTACAATTTCCCAAATGTTTCCAACTATTTGTAAATCGTGAGAAAATTGCAATTTTAACCAAGGCTCCGGGACATGTGAGGAGTCGCCTGACAATTGAGTCATACCTGCGTTAACCCTCGGTCTGCCTTGGTTTCCGGTTTTATTTTGTAGAAACCATGGAAACACCAAAGACGATTTAATATATTACATGTTTTAATAGACAAGGGAACAACTGTTTTGATATATTTATAGACAGAAAACTAATTATTGTTATATAGCTCAACACGTTTAGTCTTATTGTTTAAATCTAATTTTCTTGATTTTTTTGCGAGTACCATGCTTTACCATGCCTCAGAGAAAAACACTATTTTGTGAAGTAGCTAACATAGCATAATCAGATGCAGCTTTATTTTTAGTAACAGTAATATAGAATTTTCTCCATCATACAATACGTTTTAAAATTAATTGCATGCCATTTATCAACACAAGCCATCCAGTATTTAATATGATATTCTAAAATCGATCTATCTTACTGCAGTGTGCAACAGTGTCTCACAGCAGCCGCTGAGCGAACGCACAGAGAAATGTTATAACATCATTTTCAACACTCTCAAAGGTATCTAATATGATAAACAGAGCTGCGTTACCTCACACTCATGACAGGAAAAAGCGGAAGCGGCGCCGGCGACTGTTCCGCTGCTCGTGAGGCGTGTGTTGCGCAATCGCTCCAGTGGCCTCTGCTTCATACTACAGTAACGTTAATAATCGCATCCATGAACATGATTTCTTCCCGAGTCCTATCCCTATTCTTTTGCACCGTCCATTGAGGTGGAGACCACATGTCCCAAGATTCCGCGCTCAAACTTGGCATCATCAAGCTACGCCTTTGTTTTGAATAGGCCTCTAGCGGACAGAAATCCTACATACTGCACCTTTAAAGCCCCTTGAAGCTGCACTGTAACTGTAATTTTTAGCTTCAATCGTTTGGGGTCCGTTGAAGTCCACTATAAGGAGAATAACCTGCAATGTTTTCATCAAAAACCTTAATTTCTTTTCGACTGAAGAAAGAAAGACATCTTGGATGACATGGGGGTGAGTAAATTATCGGGAAATTTTCATTTGAAAGTGAACAAATCCTTTCATTTAGATTTAATTTGAAACAGGGACCTAATTCATATCTAAAGAACAGAATATAGTTCACTTTTTACGCGTATGCGAGGGTCAGAATACAGTGCGCGTGACGTGAATTTCGTTATCAGAAGAGTATGTGCGTACTGTATAGCCTACTCACCGGCGGATTTTTGTAACAAAGAGGTTGGAACGTACCCATTTTGTACAACTCTAGCATGAAAGAATACAAAGATGCTTACATGGGTTGTAACTCGTGGCAACGCCTGTGTACGCGTATGAGTCAAAGGCTGTGCGTACCACTGTGCGTGAACACTAACTTAGCTCACGTGTAAAAAAAACAATGTTTACCCAGGGCTTTAGCCATCACATCACCTCAGCTAATTTCAGCCACTGAACTTGGCATCGTTGTTGGATCGTCTTGGGTCGTCTTAGTCCGTCAGATTTACAATGACAATGGCTGGAGAATATACCTCTCGCGGGCTTATTTGTTTGTGAGAGTCTAATGTAGGCCTATACGATCGTATACAGTTTTACAACATACACAGTGCTCACATTGCATAATTTCTTGAAGAACGATGATGGAGAGCAAATCATTCAGAAGAAATATGAAGCAAACAATGGACAATATATCAATATTTCATGGATTTAACACTTTTGTGGACAAAAAGTGCTGTTGGATGTTTTTCAATGGACGCTTATCATGGACATTTTACTCAAGTGTGACGGATTGGATTCATCTCTCGATTGCTATTTCATTACAAAGGTATGAAGTCCCGTTTTGATTTTGCGTGTTGTCATTTGCACACCCGACACAAATTACAAATTGCTGGAGAATCTATATCATAAAACAGACACCGTAGATTGACAGTAAACCCTTAGAACTTTCAAATGATGTATTATTTATCTTTATTTATCTTTATTAATATTTTAGAGCTTTTTAGTATTTAAGATAGATTGATAGCTCCTCCGAGCTAGGCGGGCGTGGTTTTTAGCAACCAGGCACCTCAGCTCCACCCACGTCCCATCTCTTTGCCCATTTTCGGTCATCCGGGAATGATACGCGGTGACTGCCAAGATGGCGATGGCCGGTTCCGCCCACTTTGGGCTTCAAAAATGCTCTTCAGAAACTTATGGGTAACGTTATGAACACTACGTCCATGTTTTGCTACAGTCTATTGTAGGGGCACAAAGCCATCTTTACTGTATGCACCAGAATATTATTGGCCGTGTCCCAAAATGGCTCACTTGATATGGACTTGATATGGTCTCATGGTTTTTGCTCATCTGTGAGGTCCACGAGGCTATGGAGTGTCCCATTTGTCATTTTATGATTCAGGAGGGTGCTCAAGAGTGCCCCCTTTCCAGTCGCTATGAATCACAGCTGACTATTACCTACTATGCGACCAGGGGTGCAACTTATTGAGGGACAACATGCAGCACAAACCTTGGCACCAAACCGAACAGACACAATAAAATAGGAAAAAGACATATTTTTTGTAATTCATAAAATGTGTTTAGCTTGAGAGGTTCATGGAAATAAAATAAAATAAAATCTTGTGATGTGTAACAGGGACTTCTGAGAATGTCTTATTACTGTTTCTCACTGTAAAAGATATGATAATTCTTAGTTTTTACTTGCAGAAACCATACATTTGTCATCTTTACAGTAAAGTTAAATATAATGTAATGTCAAACATTTAAAATTTTTCACCATATATGGTATGGTAAATTACAGTTAACATCAATTAACAGGTGTTTACTGTAGCAACACTATGGCATTGAGTTTTACGTGGGCACCTCACATTTTCTTCATAAAAATGTAAATATCTAGTTGTTAAGTTTGTAATTATGTATAATGTTCATAATTAAATTTATAGACTGGAAAAAGACAACATTTTTTGAATATGAAATGGAAGAGCTTTTGAAACCAAACTCATCTTCTCTGTGATTGCTTTCACTCTTCATCAGTTCAAACTCCTCCAACTAAACTGGAATATTTCATTTTACCACACATGGCAAAATGACTTCCCTGCGATATGTGTGGGAGCTTTCTGGGAAAGCAGCACCATGAGACTGATTAGGCTATTATATTATGATTGTAGATGGGTCGTAAAATGTTCTGTTCTCTCTGTCAATCTGAGAAGTATTGTATCAGAGCTGGTACAGGCTCACTCTCTCTCCATTTCTCACTGCAGCTCTCCATCCTCCATAGTAAAAAGGTTATTTTCCTGAGAGCGGCTCTCTTGACAGAGCGTTCACTTCGTCCTTCTTGGCACTCTTCTTTTCTTTCCCGTGTCTCTCATCGTTTCTGGGTCCTTTCACCCTCTCTATCGCTCTATCTCTCTCCTCTTATTCATACTCTCCAAAATTCGAAAGGTTAGCCTTGAGTGTGTTATCTTTCTCACTCTCTCTCACTCTTTTTCTTTCTCTGTAGTGTTAAAGGCCTGAAAGGTTAACAGCAGACCATTAGAAGGTAATAGACTCCACACTGACTCCTTTTGTAAGAAACAAATTCACATAATCTGCCTTGATGGTGTGAGGATGTTAATGAACTTTTACCTCTGATTTGTTTTATTGTCTCTTAATTATTTTATGTCTTTTATTTAAGAGCTTTTATTTACATTGTTTAGCTTATTTACTGACTTGATGGCTGAACTTGATGTTTTGTACACCTGATTCAGGTTCTCATAGGGCTGATGTGACAGTGGCTGGTGTCTTACTGACTCAAAACAAATCAATCAGTATTGGCGGTAAGGCATCACAAGTAACACTCAATGTAATTACTTATTGCTTTTTCAAATGAAAAATTGCATTTACACCATAATGGCAAGATTTTAAACAAGTAGTGTGAAATGTGAAATTAATTTTGTCAGTTTATTTAATGACATACACACTTGAAAATAATCTTATTTTAACAGGGTATACAGTATGTTGTGTGTAGGTACTGTATTTCTAGAGTGTCTTTCATGCTTAATAGTGCACAAAGTGAGATGAAGCTTTCTTTCAGTTCATGTCATGGTTTCCCTTGGGAAGTGTACTTAATTGTATTGAAAGTGCACTTCTTTTGTACTTCAGATCTGAAAAATTTATTATTAAAATCTGTACAGGCACTTGCACATAATATAATATTTCTGAAATAAAAGGCCAGTTAAGTGTACTTAAAAAGAGTATACTTTCATGCCTATGTTTCTAGCGCACAATTTAAAAGTGCACTTGTTATGATGCCAAATTAAAAGTTTAGTGTCAGCTTAAAAGTTTAACTTGTTTCACAGACAGGGCTTAGGCTAAGCCAGGATTAGGCCTTATTTCAATTAGGGGATTTAAGTAGCTTTTATAAACATACCCTAGAAAAATACATTACTGATGTCCATCTTGAGACAAAACAATGGCTCTGACATATTTTAAGATATGTCAGTGCAAGTTGCTTTCAGTTAAAACATCTCAAACATGCATTTTAGTCTAGGACTAGCTTAAGCTTTGTCTGTGAAACTGGGGGTATATCATTATATTTTATAGTGGCAAGCAGGGTGGGGCTTACATTAGAAATTACATTAAAGTATGTTTTAGTTTAGCATAAAGGCTTGTCAGTACATTCAAAAGTACTCTTTAACCATATTTCAAGGACATTACATCCAGTTTGTACCATATAAATTATTTCCTTATATTATTACAGTTGTGCTTATTACAGTTTTTCATACCCCTTGCAGAATCTTTGAAAATGTGAATAATTTGAACAAACAAGAGGGATCATACAAAATGCATGTTATTTATTTATTTAGTACTGTCCTGAATATGATATTTTACATAAAAGATGTTTACATATAGTCCACAAGACAAAACAATAGCTGAATTTATAAAAATGACCCCATTTTAAAGTTTACGTTTCCTTGTTTTGTTTCTCAATATGTGTGTCCAGGACTGTTTTTTGTTGTTGGTGCTGTTTTGTGATGGTTGTTCACGAGTCCCTTGTTTGTCCTGGGCAGTTAAACTGCCCAATGTTTTTCAGAAATATCCTTCAGGTCCTGCAAATTCTTCAGTTTTCCAGCATCTTTTGAATGTTTGAACCTTTTACAGCAGCGACTGTATGATTTTGAGATCCATCTTTTCAAACTGAGGACAACTGAGGGACTCAAACACAACATTAAAAAAGGTTCAAACATTTGCTGATGCTCCATAAGGAATGTTTCCTTAACATGAGTTTTCATGTTATTAGATTTTTACAAAAAATTTAATTTGCACCAAGGGGGCATTTTGCCCCACAGTTGAGGTAAAATACCCCCACTCTGACAAAGCAATTTGCTTCATACATTTAGAGTAAAATCAGAGTACAAGCAGTTTTAGCTTAAAATTAAATCAATACTGAAGTCTTAAAATATAACCAATAATTATGAATTACAAAATTATAATAGATTATTTGAAAAATATTGTTAGCTATGCTAACTGGCAAGCTAACTTCTCCAAAACAACAAGTTTTGAAACACTTTTTTTTTCTTACTGCTGAAAATTAGATCACTTAACGTGAAATCCATTCCCTTTCGAATGGGAACTCGCACTGCATCCTACACTAATTGAGGACGCCTCAGCATGACCCGTGTCTGAAGCACGTTCAAATGGCTGGCGACAGCCTGTGACATCACTAATACTGTGACCGTAAGGGAAAAGAAGGGCGCCTAGAGAACATGTCATCCTCTTTTTCATCTTCAGGGACTGTTTTGTTTGAGCATGTGGTAAGAAAGCACTTTTTTATGGCTTGTGAACCTAAGCGTTTCAAGAAGTGTGTGGATCCATGTCAAAGACACTAGTGCGTGATTTGTTTGGGCAAGGAGCATGCACGCTCAGTCCTCGAGGGGGCTGTTTGCGTGCATTGTAAGCATTTTCCAATGAAAAAGCTCCGCTCTCATCTGTCCCTCTTCTCGAGAGAGGGGGGACAGGCACCTGTACTCCATGGCTTGGGTCCTGTTCTCGCTGAGGCGGGGGGGAGACTGAGTTTGTGGGGGTCTCAGGTGGAGCTCGCTGAGGAGTTAGAGAGAGGTATAAATCTCTCACACTCTTCAACGGCTGACGAGAGTGAGCTGCTGGAGGAAGATGTATTGTCACTTACATCTTCAGATCCAGCAGCCAGTGCTCTGCTGGTGTCAAGCCAGGACGAGCGGGAAGAGTTTGAATTGGCTGAGTCCTCTCAGCCTCCCTGCCTCCTGTATGTTGAGCTGCTGGAGGTTATGGAAGGCGCGACGGCCAGACTCGATCTACAGAGGAAGCACAAGAAGGAGGAGACCACTTGTGAAAGATTACATGAGCAGTTCTTATCTGAACTTATCCACCCAGCTCCCGTGAGCCCTTACACTCTTTTCTGATCTCTATACTGAGATCGAGAAGGCATGGAAGAATCCATTTTTGACCCACATCCATCGACATCAGCATGTGAATTATGCAAATATTGAGGGGATGCATGAGCATTGATACATGTCGATGCCCCCAATTGATGAGACATTCGCGAGCTATCTCTAGCTAGGGGAAACATCGACTTAGGAAGCTCAGGCCCTTCCATCCAAGCCCCTTAAGACAACATCTTGTTAGAATGGCAGAGCATATGCGGCAGCGGGTCAGGCTGGGGTTGAACTGCACACTATGGCAGTGCTTCAGGCTTACCAGCCTGATTTGCTGAGAGACTTGGACCAGGGTCAGGGTCTTTCCCCTGAGGCAGTTGCCGAGCTGCGTCACACCTCAGACCTGGCTCTCCGGGCCACTAAACAAACCACTGCCACAATCGGTAGATCGATGGCGGCAATGGTGGCCATGGAGAGGCACCTGTGGGTGAACCTGGCCAGCAGCGGGGAGAAAGAGAAGGGCTTTCTTCTAATGCACCGGTTTCACCTTCAAAACTTTTTGGCACATCCGTTGAGGCTGTGGTCGGCAAGTTCAGTGGTAGATTGTTCTAGATCAGTTTTTAGCCCATTTGGTCTCCTCTCACTGGGAGAGTCATTCTGCTGAGGTCTGCGCTGTGCAAAGGTAATACTTGGAATTTTAAGCTCTGATAGCCTCTTTGGTTGACTCCTCTTGAGCTTTGACTCCTCTTGACTCCACTCTCCAGAGCTCCATGCAACAGTGTTATCAATACATTAGCTCTTGAAAGTTTCTTAGGAGACACTTTTTTGCTAGAGGGTTGTAGGTCTCCTCTCATTTAGAGAGTTGTTCTGGCTGAAACCTCTGCTCTCATAGCCTTGTTAGATAGTAGTTTTGAGAGTCACAGGCTCTTCAGATGTGCCAAAAGACTCAGAAGATGAGACTGCAGCATCAAGGAGAACGTTTTTATTTTTCTCCCCAATGTCCACCAGGTTCAACCACAAATGTCTCTCCGTGCCACCATGACAGGAGCTGTTTTTTTGGAGAGCCAAATCTGTAGTGTGGTGCAGTTCAGCCACCGCCTCAGGGGACAGATCCTGACCCTGGTCCAAATCTTTCAGCAGGTCCGCCTGGTATGCCAGCAACACCACCATTGTGTGCAAAGCACCCCCGGCACGACCCGCTGCCGCATATACCCTGCCATTCAAGTGTGATTTAGTACGTAATGGCTTGGATGGCAGGATCGGAGCCTTTAAAGAGGATACCTCACCCATTAAGAGATGGCGAGCGTCTCTTCAATGGGAGGCTTTGACGCATATCCATGTTCACGCAATCCCTACATATTGGCATAATTCGCATGATGGAAATGGACGAATATGGTTACCCCCATGACCTCTCTACCTCAGCTTGGAGATCAGGGAGAAACGGAAGGCTCACGGGAGCAGGATGGTTGTCCAGAAAGGAATCATTTGTCAAGTTTTCCAGGAGCGATCTCCCATCTCTCACTGCCAAGCCAGATTTAATATGTCCATGGCACGGGCCATAACCTCCAACCTCCCGACAAATTCAGTCTCCACTTTGCCTTAGCCATCCCAATCCATGGGGTGCAGACACCTGCCTTACATCCCTCGAGAATAGGGACAGGTGCAAATGGAGTTTCTTCATGTAGAAATTCACACAATAAGTGCATTCAGCTCCCTCAAGAACTGAATGCGCATGCTCCTCACCCAAGTTTAAACACGTGCTTCAGACACCTGTCATGCTGATGACATACCCCAAAGTGTCAGCAGATGCAGTGTAGAGTTCCCATTCAGAAAGAAACCAGTCTGCATCAACATACTTTGTGGAATGATAAATGTATTTGTGACTTAAGCTAACATTAGTTTGAACATAAGTTATTTTGATGGGGATGTTTACAGAATGAATTGCTGCAGGGTCAAGTCAGCTTTGCCCTGTGAGACACTGTAAATTGGGGATGACATTAATGGTTCAGTGTGGCACATAGACTGTGTTATCCTTCTGCAAAATGATCTAAATTCAAGACCCAGGAAGCGAGCAGCCAGCTCACCGTGAATAATGACAAACAACCGTCTGTGTGTATGTGTGTGATTGAAGACTGGCAACTGATGGTTTATACAATAATTAAGTGTGTTTATTCTGAGGCCAGTGCCCATTTAGGGTGTCAGCATGGCACTCTGTAAAATGCAGCTGGCAGAGGAAGAGAGAAGGCACTGTGCCATCATCTATCTCTGAAGGAGGAAAAGAGAACGAGCAGGAGGGAGGGAAAGGACACTGGGGAAATAGATGCAATGTTGGCCGAGAGAGAGATACGCCAATATTAGTCATCACAGCTCTATACCAGACGAGACACAATGGATATGATGATCTAGTTTGAATTTTTCTGTATTTACAGAGTTATATTTAATAGCAACATTTTCGTTAACCTGACTGTTTTTAGTTTTAATGTAGTAAAAAAAATTTTAATAGGGCAGTTTCATAAAAAAAATTTTGTTTGAGAAAAGAGGATTTAAGACCGTAATCAAGTTTATTATTCTGTAATATAGTTTCATGAAAGACCAGTTTATTGGTTATATAAGGCCATTTAATTTCATCAGTTGCAGTAAACCTGTATTTCTTTAAGTAGCCTCTCTTTCCAGTTCATTAAATTAAATAATTTCTGAACCAAATGTCTATATGCTAAATGCTACTATTCCCCTTTAGATACTGTTGCCTGTTGCCTGGAAACATTTTCTGAATAAGACATAAACCATCATGATACAGACTTCATGAATAGCTCTATCTTTCCTTTTAATGTTCAAAACACTAGTATGTGTTTCACACCAATTGAACTAGCAAACAAAAAGCTTATTGTTATACTTTATTTTAATTGTTAGACTTCTACATTATAACAAACTATTTCTGTTTCATATAAAGGCTTTTTTTTTTTTTACTTCATCAAGCAGTTTGGAGAATGAATGGATGAATGGAATATTATTTATATATCGTTTAGCTATGTGATGCATCATAAATAATCATAACTGAATTGTACATAGGCATAGTATCTCTGTTCATATATGCAGTGTAAATCAAATGCTGTAAATAAAAGGTTGCATGTGCACTCTCTGTATCAGTGTTACGGTTCCCGTCTGGACTCCATCTCCCATAATCCTCCCTGGCCCTCACCTGCACGCACTCATCCAATCTGTGATCACACACACCTGTCACCTATCATCACCCCAATCACCACGTACACAAAAGGCTCACACTCACCTCAATATGTTGTCTGTTCTTGTTTTTACTAAGGACTTTTCATGCTATGCTCCAAGACGTTGTTGCTTGCCTTCTCTACTCCAGCGTTTTTCCCCGGCCTTTGTGCCAGTGTATCTGTTTGTGAGTTTACCTACCGTCTCCGTGAGTTAACGTTACCACTCTGCTTCCTGCCATCCACGATCTGTCAACCTGTAAGACAAAGGACTGTATCAATATTCATGTTTCGTCATTACAAAGACTCATTTTCTCATTCACTTACCTGTTCATCTGTTACAACCATATACAACACCTGTTGTCCCCTAACCTTCTGTCTATAGCAATCAGCTTATATTCATCAGAAAGTTCAGAATCGATGGTGAATCAATACTCAGTACTCCTCTTCCATCAGTGACTATTTTACACACTGAGCTATTTGATTTAAATTATTTGACAATAACCGCAACACAACAAATATTGCAGGTAAACATGCAAGATCCATCTCTGATATATCACTGCAAATTTTTAACATTGACATAGAAGGTAATATCAAAGCCCATCCAGATCAGAAATGCATTAATGTCTGTACGTATTCTGCATTTGGCACTTGTCTGAGAATCAGATCTGTTGTGGTGTGGTGGTGGTGGTGGTGGTACGTGACTAAGCTTGTTGTGTGTGTGTGTGTGTGTGTGTGTGTGATGACTTGTTGATCCCACTCGCTGAGCCCCAATTTAAACATTACTTGCTCTGCTGTGCGGCCGGATGCTTCCTGCTGGACTGAACCAGAACAGAGTTTTTTAGGATCTCTTACATTGTACTATTTTCTCTTTTCCTTTCCATTTTAACAACTCCAATCCCTTGCTCAACATTTTCTTTCTTTGTGTGTGGGTTTTTTTTTTTTTTTTTTTTT
>RJVU01027559.1:5082671-5101446 GCA_003731715.1 Anabarilius grahami | reverse complement strand
TATTTTGATATAGTTTAACTGCATCAAAAGTCTTTTTTTCTGCTTTCTCCCCCTTCTCCCTCAACGTATGGTTGTCTGCACTCATTTTTCATCACGTTTTTTCTATCGGTCTCTTTTGATTGGGATTGTTCTCATGTTTAGCACAGGGTTACTTGCAAATATACTTAGCTGCAGTATTCTGCAAAAACTGGTGTTACTGAGAATGTAATGCATCATGGGCACATGGGTCACAAACGATGATGATCAGTAAAGTTTTCTCTCTGCCTGAGAAAACCAAGAGTTATCACCTTGTAAGAGATTTTCATTTAATAAAATATGCTAAAACCCTTTACCTGTATAGTGTGGATACTCATGAGTGTGGGTAAATATTTGTGTAGTTATGTTTATAATGACTGGATGGATCAAACACACAATTGTAAAGGTTAACCCTCACCCATGCAGACTCTGTAATATCTGGCTTCCCCACTGAGAACTATTTGCACTACACTAAGGAATATCACCCTTCTGCTTCACCCATACACTTCGAAGACACTTGGGACATTGATTGTTCTCAATACAAGAATCAGACATGCAGCCCATAGAAATGGCATCCTTTCCACTAATTCATTTACAAATTTGCTTAAATGAACATTTCCCCAGTACATTTTGTGTATTATTACTTTTGTATATTCTTTTGTATTTTGTATAGTGTTAAGCATGCCGATGATAGACCTATTAGGTAATATAGCCCATCTAGGTGGTGTCTCATATCAGAATACTCGTCGTTTAATGACTCACCCTTTGGTGGACGTCACCATCTCATAGAATGCATTGTATGTTTGTTATATTTATCGGAGTATAAATGGACACAAACTGCCAGCTTACTCCCCTCATGCAAATGAGTCCACTTACAAACAAAGGAACCCGCTTGAGAATTTCACCTTTCTCATTGGTCAAGCCAAACCTCAAAGGTGTAAACTCTGGGGAACTTAAAAGCCAACACAAGTTACCTCCTCGCACTTCTGCCTTTGTTTTTGCTGATTCTAATGATCGCTGTTCACGTGAGACCAGCAGGCCTCATTCACTACAAGCCATGTGCAACTTCCTCAACCACAGAGTCAAATTAACAGCATAAGTTTGTCGTAATTTTTTTCATTCAACGCAGAAGATATTTACAACTTCAACACCCCTTGGACCGAACCATCAAGAATTTTTTCTGAGACTGCATATCTGGACGCTCTCCAACAGCTAAGGCATTTGCAAGAATCGTACATTTGAACACTAAACAGCTATTTACTATTAAGTTGTGAACCTCTTTTTTAACAAAGGTGCTTTATAGTGAGAAACTGATGGTTTGATTTATGGGACTGTACAGTTTCATATATCTTCACTGCTGGATTATTGGATTTTCAGTGCACTTGTAAATAAACACCACCATACCTTAAAGAGTATTTATGGGTTGATCCATCATTTAGTTTTGTTTTTTAGACCTCAACACCTCCCACAGTATCAAGGAGACCCAGTCCGGGCCTGCCAAAAGTCTGCATCACATTGAGTGATAAAATATTATTAGTATTAGTATTATTATTCAGTTCTTTTGGATGTATTTTTATTCTGCTGTTTAAAGTTTTGTTTTAATTTCAGTGTGTATGTATTTTATCTCTAGTTTGTTTAATTAGCATGAACAACAGATACAATCCCAGATGATGGTCCATACAAGATTCAAGGGCATTGTAAAGCTAGTTATGAAATAAAGTAATAATAATAATAATAAAATGAACGTTGAATCTTTAAAATAAATAATAAAAATTTTTAGTTGAAAGTGTATTTTACAATTCAAATATAATAAAAATGGGCCTCAATAAGGCTCATTCTTTGCAGCTAAAATAATTAGTACCATATTAAAAGCAACATTTATTCTGTAATATTAATTTGAATTAAAGCAATGATGTTAATATTTTGAGATATGTTTTTATTTGAGATAAAGTGGAATACAATTTTGTATAAGTGTTACAATTTCCCTCAACCATTGTTATGGAAGCAATTTTATTTTATTTTTATGTTTTAGGTCTTTGTCTTGTTCTACACACAGATCAATGCCCATGCAGATTCAATGCAGGTGAAATATTTAATGCCGCCTTGCCATGATCCATTTAGGTTTGATCTTTTTCGTATAACATACACAGTAGGAAGTCAACATTCCCTGGTGTGTTTAGGTATTACTGGCCGATCAAACGTAATAATGGAAAACTACAAGCTAAGCTTTCATTTGTCATCAGATACCTTCAGCCTCCCAGAATCTATTTCAGCAGGAAGGGTTGTTGTGCTTTTTTAACAGCTGATTTTTCCTAGTTCATTCCAGTTTTATATAAACCCTTCTTAATAATACTTATCATTATTAATTGAACAACATAATGGCATTCCAAAATGACTGATACTTATCAGTTTCATAACATTCATATTTGCCCAGATTTGCCCGGAATTAAATTATTTTCACACAATAAATACTGAAATTGTTAAAGGGTTAGTTCACCCAAAAATTAAAATTCTGTCATTAATTACTCACCCTCATGTCGCTCCACACCTGTAAGACCTTCGTTCATCTTCGGAACACAAATTAAGATATTTTTGATAAAAACTCGATGGCTCATGAGGCCTCCATTGTCAGCAAGATAATTAACACTTTCAGATATCCCAGAAAGCTACTAAAGACATATTTAAAACAGTTCATGTGAGTACAGTGGTTCGACCTTAATGTTCTGAAGTGACAAGAATAAAAAGCAAAAAAAATAAATAAATAACGACTTTATTCAACAATATCTAGTGATGGGCGATTTCAAAACACTGCTTCATGAAGCTTCGAAGCTTTACAAATCTTTTGTTTCAAATCAGTGGTTTGGAGCATGTATCACACTGCCAAAGTCACGCCCCCCAGTGATGAACCATTGAAATTTCTAAACAATTATGACATAACAAAGCCCCGTTTACTAAAATCACATGACTTTCACACTCCGAACCACTGATTCGAAGCAAAAGATTCATAAAGATTCAAAGCTTCATGAAGCAGTGTTTTGAAATCGCCCATCATTAGATATTGTCGAATAAAGTCGTTATTTTGTTTCTTTGGCGCACAAAAACTATTCTCGTCACTTCATAACATTAAGGTTGAACCACTGTAGTCATATGAACTGTTTTAAATATGTCTTAAGTAGCTTTCTGGGCACTGAAAGTGTTAATTATCTTGCTGGCAATGGAGGCCTCACTGAGACATCGGATTTTATCAAAAATATCTTAATTTGTGTTGATATCAAGATGAACGAAGGTCTTACGGGTGTGGAATGACATGAGGGTGAGTAATTAATGACAGAATTAGAATTTTTGGGTGAACTAACCCTTTAACAATTTCAGTATTTATGTGTGAAAATAATTTAAATCCGGGCAAATCTGGCCAAATATCTCTTGAACTATTTTAATAGTGCGTAATTTACTATCAAGCAATAATTGTGTCAAATTAACGTTTGAAAATATTATTTAGTAAAGTGTATTTAACCCTAAAACTGGCAACGTATCCTGTGGGATACAAACATTTGAAAGGCTGTGGAGTGAGTCAGGGAAAGTTTAGGTCTCATTTCTTGGTTTCATGTTGAAAGGGTGTTTTTTGTGAATATTTAGATATATTGACTTTGTTCATGAATTTTTTGTTTACCTTACAGGCAGCATTTAAAAACAGCATGACCCCCTGTAGTGGGAAATCTACTAACCTTCTGATAAAACTTGATATATTTCACATATTTACAATATTTGGAGGGGAATTGCATGTTTAAAAAGTTGTTGTGGAGTGTTAGCTTATTACGTTTATGTTGAAATTTTATGAATTTAATTTATACATATTTTATAATCTGCCTGTAAATGTTTGTATCCCACAGGATACGTCGCCAGTTTAGGGGTATAAATCAGCTGAAAACAGAATGCTTGTTTGGCAATGCGTATTACAACATTATAGCCAGATTTTTTAAACATTTATTCTCTCATAACTTAAAGCAAACATTCTTTGTAAAATTTTGCTGAATGATAAGAATAAGGCCTATTTATTAATATATATTAGGCTACTTTATCATAATTCATATGCACATTTCGAGGGTCTATAATTTATTAATTTATCACCAAAACTTGCTGAAAAACCTGTCTTACACAATCTACTTCATGCCTTCTATCCTCTGATTGGTAGTTCATAATTTTTTTTTCAAGTAACCTCTTTTTTACTCATAAATCTTTAATATTTTTTATAAAGTAAATGTAAGATAAACATTTTCTGGAATGAAGCAACTTGGTTTTACTTGATTATTCATGCCTCATTTTTATGTTAAAAATAAAAAGATATATTTTTACATTGTTTTCATGTTAATGTAAATATCAAATATGACACAACAGGCTTTTGGGGAACATTTGTTTGTCCATCTCTCAATTATCATTGATTTGCATATATCTATCTATCCCGGTGTGAGAGGATAATATAAAGTTTGTACAGTATAAAAATCATTATGTCTACGCCTATGGAGAGTCCCCACAAAGATAGCGATTCAGATGTATGTGTGTGTGTGTGTGTGTATCATACAAAAAAATAAATAAATACAAACTTGTATATAAATATGTGCATGTTTTTTGTTGTGTTGTTGTTGTTTAGCATCATATTTATACATCATGCTTTCATAGCTCATAGGCCTATATGAAATTTTTTGTAAATCAGTGATAATTGGGAGATGGACAAATAAATGTTCCCCAAAAGTGTCATATTTGGCATTTATATTAACATGTAACAATGTAAAAAGTAGTTTATTAGTATTGTAAATAGTACATTTTAACATTAAAAAATGGTGTATGAATATGAATAATCAAATTGCTTCAGTGCAGTAATTTTTTCTTTTACATTTACTTTATAAGTATGAACTATCAATCAGTACAGAAGGCATGAAGGAGATTGTGTATGACAGGGTTTTCAGCAAAGTTTTGTTCATATTGATAATTTATTTGCCCTAGAATTTTGCGTATTAAATATGATACAGTAGATAAATATATTAATAAATAGGCATTATACTTATTGTTCAACAGAATTTTATGAAGAATGTTTGCTTTAAGTTATGAGAGAATAAATGTTTTAAAATTTGCATTGCCAAATAAGCATTATTTTTTTCAATTAATTTATACTGCCAAAGGGTTGACGTATCCTGGAGATACAAATATTAAAATAAACAAATAAAAGTCTTTTTAAAAAAAAAGATTTTTTTTTTTAAAGAAATCATGAAAATGTGTTATTTATGTCCTAATCAGATGGAAAATAGCAATAAATGAATTTTTCTGAATTCTCTTTGCCCTTGTTAGGGCTAGTATGACATTTATCTTTCTTGCATTAACCTAAATGAGTTTTCAATATAAATGTATTCGGAAATATTGTTTATCACTTATTCATAAATATTGTTTATCACTTATTGTTCATCAGAATATGTTACAAAGAATGTTTATTGTAAGTTATTAGAGAATAAAATGTTTTTAAATTGTTTAAAATGTTGTAAAAAGCATTGCCAAAAAATTATGTTTCCAGTCAATTTATATCACTAAACTGGCAACGTATCCTGTGGGATACAAACATTAAAATCAAAATTAAAAGTCATATTTTGAAAAAAAAAATGATAAAGTTGTATTATTTGTGTCCCAATAACATGGAAAATAAATCTAGCCACCAGAGGTCACACACCAGTGTACAGTACCTTTTGTGCCGGTCCCAAGCCCGGATAAATAGAGAGGGTTGTGTCAGGAAGGGCATCCGACGTAAAACTTTTGCCAAATTCATTATGCGAATCACGAATATGACTTCCATACCGGATCGGTCGGGGCCCGGGTTAACAATGACCGCCATCGGTGCCGTTGACCTACAGGGCACTGGTGGAAATTGGGCTACTGTTGGTCGAAGAAGGAGAAGAGAAAGGCGTGTCCGTAGGCAGAGAGAGAAGAGGAAAGGAAGGAGTTTAGGACTGAAAGTAGGGACTTTGGATGTTGGTACGATGACAGGTAAAGGCAGAGAGCTGGTAGATATGATGCAGAGGAGGAAAGTCGACATTCTGTGTGTCCAGGAGACAAGGTGGAAAGGGAGCAAGGCTAGAAGCATTGGAGCAGGGTTTAAACTGTTTTATCATGGTGTGGACAGGAAGAAAAATGGAGAAGAAGTGATCCTGAAGGAGGAGTTTGTGAAGAATGTTCTGGGAGGTAAAGAGAGTGTCAGATAGGTTGATGAGTCTGAAGCTGGAAATTGAAGGTGTGATGTTGAATGTCATTAGTACCTATGCTCCACAAGTAGGTTGTAAGCAAGAGGAGAAAGACACATTCTGGAGCGAGTTGGAGGAAGTGATGCAGACTGTTCCCAGAGGTGAGAGAGTGGTGATAGGGGCAGACTTTAATGGACATGTTGATGAAGGGAATAGTGGGGATGAGGAAGTGATGGGCAGGTTTGGTCTTCAGGAAAGGAACCCAGAAGGACAGAGGTTGGTAGACTTTGCTAAAAGTATGGAGATGGCTGTGGTGAACACATACTTTCAGAAGAGGCAGAAACACAGGGTGACATATAAGAGTGGTGGCAGGAGCACACAGGTGGACTATATCTTATGTAGACACTGTAATCTGATGGAGATTAGCTATTGTAAAGTAGTGGTAGGTGAGAGTGTAGCTAGACAGCATAGGATGGTGGTGTGTAAGATCACTCTGGTGGTGAGGAAGATGTAGAGAGCAAAGGCAGAGCAGAAGACAATGTGGTGGGAGTTGGAAAAGGAAGAGTGCTGTGTGGTTTTCAGGCAGGAGTTGAGACAAGCTTTAGGTGGTCAGGAGGTGCTTCCAGATGACTGTACTACAGCCAAAGTGATCAGGGAGACAGGTAGGAAGGTGCTAGGTGTGTCATCTGGAAGGAGGAAAGAAGACAAGGAGACTTGGTGGTGGAATGAGGAAGTCCAGGAGAGTATCCAGAGGAAGAGGTTAGCTAGGAAGAAGTGGAACAGTGAGAGGACGGAGGAAAGTAGACAGGAATATAGGGTGATGCTGCTTGAGGTTAAGATAGAGGTGACAAAGGCCAAACAGAAAGCTTATGAGGACATGTATGCAAGGTTAGATAGTAAGGAAGGTGAGAGGGATTTGTATCAGTTGGCGAGGCAGAGGGATAGAGATGGAAAGGATGTGCAGCAGGTTAGAGTGATTAAAGATAGAGATGGAAATGTGTTGACAGGTGACAGGAGGGTGAGGGAAAGATGGAAGGAGTACTTTGAGGAACTGATGAATGAGGAAAATGACAGGGAGAGAAGAGTAGTAGAGGCAAATATTGTTGAGCAGGAAGTAGAAAGGATTAGCGAGGGTGAAGTTAGGAGAGCTTTGAACAGGATGAAGAGAGGAAAGGCGGTTGGTCCTGATGACATACCAGTGGAGGTATGGAAGTGTCTAGGAGAGATGGCAGTAGAGTTTTTAACTAGGTTGTTCAACGAGGTCTTAGAGAATGAGAGGATGCCTGAGGAATGGAGGAGAAGTGTTTTGGTGCCAATTTTTAGGAACAAGGGAGATGTGCAGAGTTGTGGAAGCTACAGAGGTATTAAGCTGATGAGCCATACAATGGAGTTGTGGGAAAGAGTTGTGGAAGCAAGGCTAAGGGGAGAAGTGAGCATTTGTGAGCAGCAGTATGGTTTCATGCCAAGGAAGAGCACTACAGATGCGTTATTTGCTTTGAGAATGTTGATGGAGAAGTACAGAGAGGGTCAGAAAGAGCTGCATTGTGTCTTTGTAGATTTAGAGAAAGCGTATGACAGGGTGCCAAGAGAAGAGCTGTGGTATTGTATGAGGAGGTCTGGTGTGGCAGAGAAGTATGTTAGAATGGTGCAGGATATGTATGAGAGCAGTAGGACAGTGGTAAGGTGTGCCGTAGGTGAGACAGAGGACTTCACGGTGAAGGTGGGACTGCATCAAGGATCGGCTCTGAGCCCCTTCTTGTTTGCAGTGGTGATGGACAGATGAGGTCAGACAGGAATCTCCATGGACTATGATGTTTGCGGATGACATTGTGATCTGTAGTGAGAGCAGGGAGCAGGTGGAGGAAAGTCTAGAGAGGTGGAGGTTTGCTCTGGAGAGAAGAGGAATGAAGGTTAGTCGCAGCAAGACAGAATACATGTGTGTGAATGAGAGGGAACCAAGTGGAACAGTGAGGTTACTGGGAGAAGAGGTAAAGAAGGTGCAGGATTTAAAGTACTTAGGGTCAACAGTCCAGAGCAATGGGGAGTGTGGAAAAGAGGTGAAGAAGCGTGTGCAGGCAGGTTAGAATGGGTGGAGAAAAGTGTCAGGTCTGTTGTGTGATAAAAGACTACCAGCAAGAATGAAAGGAAAGGTGTACAGGACTGCAGTGAGACCAGCGATGTTGTATGGTTTGGTGACAGTTGCATTGAGGAAAAGACAGGAGAAAGAGTTAGAGGTAGCTGAGCTGAAGATGTTGAGGTTCTCTTTGGGAGTGACAAGGATGGATAGGATCAGGAATGAGTACATCAGAGGGACAGCACATGTGAGATGTTTTGGAGACAAAAGCCCTATTCGGACGGGACTAGTTTCACAGGGGGACGTTAGAGAAATTTCTGTTTCACAGACGTACTTTGAGATTTTAATCCCGTCCGAATCTGCCATGTCTGTCTTTTTCTCACACGACCTCTGTAAAAATTCCAGAGCAAATTACCTACTGTTTTTCGTCAAACTCGGCGGTCCTCAGAGAAATCTAATCCCGTCCGAATACGAATGTCTGTGATTTCCGAAAATGTTTTTTCCAAAACGCTTTTTCTTGTGTGTTTTGGTCAACGTGAACTACCGTACAATCTCTCGCTATCGCGCCGGTATTCAAGTTTCTGCTTTTTGCGCACCGATAATGGATGTAGATGTGTTTGGTACACTGTGAAGAAATAAAAAAAATAAAATCAACAAGAAGAGCCAAATCACGTAAATTGTTAAGACTGGCTACTGTAATATCAGTTTCAGGTAAGAGTACTTTCATTTCTGCACTTAATTACATAACGTGTAAATGATATAAGTTAAAACTTTTTATTCCAGTGGGTTTATTATAAGAACCCAGTTCTATTAAATCATGATGATAAATGAACACGTGATCTTCTGAAATGCCCACATGTAAAACACAGACACTCCTACCTCGGTAATAAACACGGAGATGTTAGTCCTGTCCGAATCCGTACATAAAATCACAGATGTAGGTTGATAAGAATTGTTACTCAAACGTCGTTTGGAAAACTAGTCCCGTCCGAATAGGGCTAAAGTCAGAGAGGCCAGGTTGAGATGGTTTGGACATGTTCAGAGGAGGGAGAGTGAATATATCGGTAAAAGGATGCTGAGGTTAGAGCTGCCAGGCAGGAGGTCGAGAGGAAGACCAAAGAGGAGGTTTATGGATGTAGTGAAGGAGGACATGAAGGTAGTCGGTCTGAGAGAAGAGGATGCAGGGGATAGGGCTAGATGGAGGCGGGATGATTCGCTGTGGCGACCCCTGAAGGGAACAGCCGAAAGGAAAAGAAGAAGAAGAAGATGGAAAATAGCAATAAATACATTTTATGATGTCTCTTTATGGTCTTGCCATTTTTAGGGTTAAGGTAAATGAAGTGTTGAAGCAGTCAGCCATTTTATTTGGAAAAATGTTTCAAATGTAATTTCCGCCACAGAACGGTGATTGAATAGTGATTTGATGTATTGGAAATGACATGTTCATTAAATCCTCTGTAATGCATGTATGTTCACTGTATGACATTGTTGACAGGCAAATAAACTAGTGAGATAAATGAGAGTTTAATTTAGTTAAGTAGAAGTACCCATAGAAACATTTTAATTCACTATTTTAGTCACTGCATAGTCTTAATGTGAATTTCTCTTTTTCTTTGCATCTATATCATTTTGTACCAATCATCCTTCTTTTTCATAATCTCCAGGTTTAATGCTGTAATGAGCAATCTGTTGTACAGTGGCATTGTAGGTGTTCCTACAAAAGCAGAACCCTCCTATTCCCAAGCACATTCATCATGCCCCATTCTATATTGGCTAATGGCAGATAATTAACAGCTTTATGATCAGAAGCACTGTAGCAGGAAGCTGGGGAGATACTCCATCCCTGAGGAATGGAACTGCAAACTCCACAGTTTTCTGTCTCGGGGTGCGGATGAGCTTTATTGCATGTTTAGGATATTCAGGAATGAAACATGGCTCAATTTCTTTCTGTCCAGTCAGCACTATTCAAAAAGACTGCAGACAAAACTACATTTCCCCCAAGATGCTCTTGATTATCTCTTACGGGTTCTAAAGGAGCTGTGGGAGTCGTAGCATGTTATGTATTATTAGCCGTTTCTATCAGTGCTGCAACTCTTTTAGTGAGGATCATAGCAGGAAAGCCTGGATATTAATAGCATGGTTGCATTAATTCCAGTCATTATCTCAGCATGGTGGCTATGATGTTTTTCTGCCGTGTTTAAAAACAGTCGTCTTCTAAAATGGATTGAATTCACTCCATAAATAGGATAAGATTTCTACTGAATCACAGGGAAGTTAGTTACTGGAAACATACAATATAAGCTTATGGCTTATTAAAAAAATGAGACAAATTTTGATATAATATACTAATATTAGTCTATGTCGTAGCTCAGATAATTGGAGCTCCATTAAAAGTACCAGGCTGGTCAATTAGCTTTGTTTTGCTGTTAGTCCAGCACCAAACCAGCATGGAAATCATGGTAAAGCCAGTCTTTTCAGCAGGGTAAACCCAGCTGATAATGTTCTGCAATGGATAAAATTGTCGAGTTTGGCTTAGCACCAGTGTTTACTTTCCATTTGCCTCACATGTTTACACCTTCACAGTACATTAACTGCTGTGGTTTAACTAGATGAAGGCTGTGAAAGGGCTCGAATGCATGTCAGTGTTGTTGGTGAGTAGTTTTGACTAAACGATTGTGTATGCCCGTGATGCATTCGCTTCACCTCTGGAGCGAAACATTAGAAATGTGTGATGGTGTTATGTTCTGACACTTCTCCTAATTGTTTGGGACATGGTGGCTATGTGTTGTTCTTTGCCAAGCCTTTTCTGTTTGCGGATCACACGTTTCACAAAATATAGCAATTGCTAGAATACATGGTCTGTTGAAACATGTGTTTGATTCAGTGAGATATGACCCAATAAATACCGATATCTGTTAGCATGGTCCACAAAAATCAATCAAGACATTTGACCAACCTTGAAAAGCTTCTTTAATGAGCACATAAAAGTGCAGCAGTGATTTTCTCACTCTGCTTCTTTTTCTCTCTCTCACTCCCTACTCTGCTTCTCATCAATATGCAGCTCTCCAGAGAATTTGATCTATTTTACACCTGAAAGCCTTCGTTCAAGAAAAGAAGCGAGTTGGCCTCTCATGCATCCATTCCACTGTGATGTTAAGCATTTAGGTAAGTCTTTATTCTAAACTCATTAATTTATAAAAGTTCATATATGTCGTTTTTTTTAAATTATGTTATGTAGTCTCACAAGAGTGTGCATGATTAATGTTAATCTACCTAAGGTATTAAAGTCCTGATCAGACTCCTTAATTACCTGTAATGATGACAGAACTCCACCGTGTACTGCAATCTTTAAAGCTGAAGGGTGAAATTTCAGTTTCACCAAAGAAAATGTAAAAGAAAAAGAAAAAATTATGTTTTCAAACAGGTTTCCTAACAAGACTCTCCCTGCCTGCCATTGGTCAGCCAAACAGGTAGCTCCACCCCCAAACTCACATCATTGATTGAGCTGTTGCCATGCCAGGCTGTGAAGCAGAGTAAAGTTTTGATACATCACAGAGCCACACTTTTTTTTTTTTTTTTCAAAATGGCCAGTAGTTGTCTCTGTGTATTTAGGAGAAAGTATTTGAACATAAAAAACAACAGAAATAAAACAGAAAACCAAGAGCCTGGACATGACATGCAGGAAATTAATAGTAGGCTAAATCGTGCGCACAATTTATTAATTTGTTCCCTCGATTTACTAAAACGTGTGCACAATTTACTATTTCATTCCCTCGATTCATTAAAATGTGCGCACAATTTAGTAAATCGAGGGAACGAATTACTAAGTCGTGCGCACGATTAAATTTTTTTCTTGCATGTCATGTGCGGGGCTCCGTAGATACTCATAGTGTGACTTGATTTAAAAAGGTAGCCTGCTGTGGAGTTAATTCAACACTCTAACACCGTGTCTACACCGGACGCGAGTGGCGTGATGCGACGTGTCAAAAGACAATAGAACCCATTATAATCCGTGATATTGTCTACACTGGATGCGGCGCGGCAAACTCCCGACAGTAAACGGATTCCCCGTTCTATTTCTGACATAGTCCAAGTGCTGTCCAAGTGCTGTCCAATGGTCGTCTTGTCGCGTTCATTGTAGACATCATTTAGCTGTTGTGGCGCGGAGCGGCATGACGCGATGTTATAAAAGTCTGGTTTAGACATGGTGTAACTATTTTATGTTTTGACAGATTGGTGACTGACAGGTCTAGGGATGGGGTTAGGGGTAAACTATCATACCTACTATTTATTTACTTATTTACTTTTTAAATATGATGTTTCTGTACAAATCACGACAAAATAATACAAAATCATCAACTCATAAAAGTTAGGTTTAAAGGTGCAGTATGTAAGAATGACAGCTAGTGGTTGAAATGGGCACTGCAGTCCAAACCCCCTCCTCCTCAGACTCTGTAGCCTACTCACACGGGTTGCCAGTTTGAGGACACGCAACAGGAGCGAGCTCAACTGACATTGGAAGTCGAGGAGACACTGTAAGATAATTAGTTGATTTATTGATTTATGATGAGTTGATATCACGTTTTAATATGCTCCTGTTCATAGAGATTTTTAGATGGATGCTGAGGCTTTTTAGGTCGGGTAGAATCTGCGATCTCTGACCCAGTTTGTTTAGCTGGCTTCCATGGCTGCAAGTCGCGGCATGTGTTTTCCACCAACTGGCAACCCGGGGCGGCGAAACACTATGGGGTAAATTGGCAAAACAGGTCTTGAAAAGCAAAAACAGACATTCCGACACAACGCACATTTCAAAGTAAATTAACTGGCTGTAGCAATGGGTTTTCAAAGAAACGAGTATGTTAACTCAGCATATCTGCAAACATATTATGGTATTTTTATGCTTTTCTACAGTCAAAAACTTACATACAGCACCTTTAATGGACTTCAGGGGTACACAGTTGTGAAAACTTGTAAACTCTAGTAGTTCATTCAGTTCCCTATTTAAAAATTCTGAATCACTATTCAGATGTACTTGCTGAGGAAGGTTTATTTAACCTAAAACGGCAGTTTGAGTCAACATTCAGTCAAAATTTGAAAAGTTAGTAATGCACAACTGTACAACTACTGCTTCAAAAATGCGTTGCAGCTGGTTGCCATATTTTCACCATTTTACTACAGTGTGATCTGTACTTGTTCTATTTCAGATAATTAATGTCACAGCTCAGACCTTTATAGATGCCCTTCTTGAACTCTTGATATCATGGGAATCACCGGGAATGAAGAAAAATATTTTTATCTCTTGTTTTGTTGCAGTGTTTAATGTTTGTGCCTGCAGAAGATGGAACTCACATGTCTGCTGCTGGGCTGATTGTATTAGAGGATTATCAACCCCTCCTTGTTTTATAGAGCCCATCACAAGACCTGGATCAACGAAATCTTCCTCTTTCCGTAACATTTGAACCTTGTCTGCTGGTCAGTTGATGTATCCGTCAAGTAAGAGCTGATGGGATTCTTTTATTACAGTGGTGGCTATGTCGTCTAGACAGTGTGGCAATGCCGTTGATGTGAGTGAAGTGTTTGTGCTGATATTAAAGATTGTACACAAAGAATAGATGTTTTAAATGACTTTTATGCCGTTGTGTCTTTGGCCACAGGCTCTTTTTTTGTTATGTTTTATCTTTCTACATAAAGAAGACACTAAGGAAAGCATGTGATGCCGTTCAGTGAGTCAACCTTAATTGCAGCCATTACTTGTGTCTATGGATTAAAACTATGAATCAGTGGTTTCTTCAGAGGAGCTGAATTAAGGAATGTTGTTTGCATTATTTTTAGTTTAGAGCACCTGGGTCATCACCCGGGAATGTTCTGTGCCCTGTGACAAGGGGCTGGCCACTAAATGTGTCCTGGATTAAACTGCCACGCAGTTTTTTTGTGTTGGGAGGGTAATTTCACGCATTGGTGCCATCTCACATTATGACTTTGCTTTTCTTTAACATTCCAAATTCTCTTTAATTGTTTTTCCCTGAACATATCATGTATGACTAGGCTGCATGAAAAACATATTTTGAATCTCATTTACAAACTTCAACACTTTTCAACAAAATTTTTGAAAGAAGTCTCATATGCTCACCAAGGCTGCATTTATTTAATCAAAAACACAGTTAAAACAGCAATATTTTAAAATAATGTTATTATTTAAAAGAACTGTTTTCTATGAATATATATTTTAAAATCAATACTCCAGTCTTCAGTGTCACTTGATCCTTCAGAAATCATTCTAATATACTGATTTGCTGCTCAAAAATATTACTTATCAACACAACTGTAATAAAAATATTACAGTTGTGCTGCTTAATATTTTTGTGGAAACTGTAATACATTTTTTTTCAGGGTTCTTTGGTGAAAGTTCACTGTCACTTTTGATCAATTAAATGCACCCTTGCTGAATAAATGTATTATTTTTTAAAACATAAAACAAATTAAAATCTTACTGACCCCAAACTTTTACACTTTTGTTGCCTGAGATCCATACCATAAGCTGTCTTGTTTGCCTCATTGCACAATGTTTCTCATCCATGGTGAGTTTTCTTCCATCTGATGTTAATCACAGTAAACACCTAAAGCCTGATGGCCTCCATCTAAATTTCAGCTCACACTTTTAAGTGGTGCTTTCGGAAATTCCTTTAACTGTCTACCCTGGTGATATGTAATCCCTTTGATTTGTTTTATCCCCTTTCCCGCTTTCTCTCCCGCTCTCTCACACTATTACTGCATTCTTCCTGTCATGCCTTTGTACTGTCAGAGGTCAAAATTCCTGTCTGAATGACTGGCCCTCCATATGCTGCTGATGAACTCTAGAACTCATGAACTCTTGAACTTGGACTCCTCAGTTGATCAAAAAGTTACTCCCAGTCGGTGTTTACTCAAAGTCGACACTGGAGGGTTTTTTTAAACGGAGACTGAAGTAAATCACATATGAGATCTGACTTTTGGTGCCTGATCAGATACTCTCAAAAGAGGCTACTGTATATGGTTATATGTCTGAAGATGCAACACACATGTTGTGTAATGTATGTGAGGAGGGCAAAATACACGAAAAAAGTTTTAATAGTGCATATTAGTAAAGGTGGAATTTCAGCACTTTTCTGAAGAAAAAAAATTACCAATGTATATGATAAATTATGAATTCTCCTTGTGCATTTGGACAGACTGTAATATGCATAGCTTAGTGTGCTTAGAAATTCATGTATAATCACTTGACTTCTTAACTTTTTAGCCACTGTACTGTGTTAGCTCACCTGTGGGATAACACATTAAAGTCAGTATGCATAACTTAAAATTTGATTTATTCATTTAATGAAATATTTTACTATTCATATCCCTATAGTACATATTACAAGTAGACTCACCCCAGTCCATTTGTTTAAAAAAAAAAAGAATTCTATCTATGATAAGGATCTAAATAGCTCTATTTGTAGCTGAAAGATATTTATTCAGAAACTTTTATCATAAGCCTGAAAGAATAATTGAACATGCATGGGTGAAGAACGTGGACAATTAGGTGATTAATGGGCATTTCGATTCTGTAGAAATCTGCACAGACTCATATGTAATTCTTATAACGTTCAGCAGACCTTTAATTCAAGTTTTCATAATGAATGATTGTACATCACCAAGATAAGAAAGATCACACATTTTGTGATGATGCAAATTTAAAATGTGCTAGATTTGTTATCTTTTCTCCATTATATTCAGAGATGTCTTGCAACCCATGTAATGTATTGCCATAATCACATCTTTTAAAGGTTTAGATGGTTTGTTTTTAGCCAAACTCCGATTTTCAGTGTTTTATTTTCCAAGTTTTATTTATTTTCTTGCTAAAATTAAGCTCATTCTTCAGATTTAAAATAGTATATGATCTTTTTTCATAAAAAAATCATGCAAATACATTTTCTGTATGTATTTTTTATTACTTAAGTTCATTTAATATTAAATATTTATTTAATAAATTAATTTATATAATGTTTATTATATAATTAATTATTTTGGACAACAAATTCCTATATGTCTTCTTTCAAAATAGACCACATATGACTGTAGTTCACATGGTTTATGAACCACAACCATTTTAGTTTGGATACATCATTTCCTTTCATTTATATATATATATATACATATATATTATTCAGACATTTTTTGTATTTTTGATATATTTTTACTAGTGCAGGACACTAGTTCATTTATGTAAGTGAGGATAGCAAAATAAAGTAAACCGTGACATATTATACCCCAAAATTCTTCATACAGTGGACTGCCATTAAAATTGATTAAAAAATGGAACTAAAAGTTATTCAGACACTTTGACCTTTTGCTCAAGTCTTATCTGACATAATTTAGATAATTTTTTTTCTGACACAGTTTAACTCTGAGATCTTGTTATATTTTATTACCATTTTTTTAAAACTATAGTGAATAACTGTAATAATGAATGAAATGTTCAAGGTGTCTGAATAAATTTTGGTTTGGTTTGGTTTGACTTAGGCAGGTCATTCCACCAGCAGGGAACAGTCAAGGTCAAGGCCAGAGAAAATGATTTTGTGCCTGTTTGGGACGGCACCAAAAGGTGCTGTTCACTTGCAGAATGCAAGCTTCTGGAGGGCACATGAGTCTGAAGTCATGAATTTAGGTATAGGGGCGCAGAGCCAATGGCTGTCCTGTAAGCAAGTGGTGCCTTGAATTTGATGCAAGTGCTGACAGTCCATACTGGAAGGCCCAGCCTGAGTAGAACAAGAGCTGGGACATGCTATGATAGAAAGGGCCTGATCTTCCTAATGTTGTATATGGCTAATCTGCAGGACCGGGCGGTTCTAGCAATGTGGTTTGTGTTTAGCTGATCATCAATCACAACTCCAAGCAAGGTTCCTGGCTGTCCTGGAAGGAGTTATGGTTGATGATCCTATAGCTGAATGGAGAAGTTGTGATGTGTTGAGTGTTGGGTTGGCCAAAACCACAAGCAAGTTGAAGGTGATGGTCCTTCATTCAGCAAGAAATATCTGTCAGGCAGGCTAAGACGTGAGCAGCTACTGTCGGATAAGAGATACCTCAATGAGAGGTAGAGTTGTATGTAACGCATAGCAGTTACATAGCATGTCAGCAAAGCAGTGATAGGAATAGCCATGTTTCTGAATGACAGTGTTATTATGTAGATGGAGAAGAGAAGTGGTCCAAGCACTGAGCCCTGAGACGCCCCAGTAGTTAGATGTTGTGACTTAGACACCACACACCTCCAAGATACCCTGAAGGACCTACATGAGAGATAGGACTTGAACCACTGGAGTGCAGTTTCTGAGATGCCCTTCGTCATGAGGGTTGGCTGGAGGATCTGATGGTTAACTGTGTCAAAAGCAGCAGACAGATCCAGCAAGATGAGTGCTGATAAATGGGAAGCTGCTCTTGCCAGTCTCAGAGCTTTAATAACCAAGAGCAAGGCAGTCTCAGTTGAGTGGCTACTTTTACAAAGCCTTGATTTTGTTTTTGGGTCTACTAGAATAGATTTTATGCTTGAATGTTCTTGAATTTTACATTGTTGCAGCACCTCTCTTCCCAGTCTGTCAGTAATGCTCTGTTTAGTTCCTGTCTCTATAAACCCCCTCCTTTTAGAAAAAATGTGATGCACTCTGATTGGTCGGCTGGATTAATGTGTTGTGATTGGCTAACCAATTTGAATGTGTTTTGGAAATGTCACACCCTTCACCATAACTGCGAGTTTCAACACACTACTAACGCAACTCAACCAAAGCCTCGCCCTTTTTTTGCGTATGCCTTGGGCGGGAATTAGTATATGAGGAATATTGTGACTTGTACATTCCAGGAAGAAAACTCAAGACAGTCGAAGTGTTTCAAGGTGTTCAGAAAACATGCTTAATGATACTGGAGTGTCTTTGTGATTTTGCAGACCTTTTTCATGCTCAAACATCAACATTATACACTAATGAAAGCTTTTTATTGGTTATTCAAAACAATCAAGAAAAAAAAATGTTTATTGGAAAAGCATCTTGGTGCAATTCAGACACTATAATACATGAATACTCTTCTATATTGCTAAAATAAAACTTAATATAGATTCACACATGCATTAGACTATTAAGTGTTATGCTGCCAAAATATAGGATTAAAAACTTCAAAGTAAACAAAGACTACTATCAAGTCAGTGTTCAGATAAAACCTCAGTTGAAAGTTGTCTTTATCTTATGCTGAATTTGATATCACTGGCATGCATACATTAGCAATCAGTATGACAGCATGACAGAAAGGCAAGACTATTTCTTTACACTGCCTCTCATGGATGGCTGATTGTCAAGTGTTGCCCAGCTTATGCTATATGGCCAAAAGGTCACCCTTCAACCTCTGCATTCACATGGGCACAGTTCCTTAATCAGCGCTTGAAGAAGATCAGCAGGAT
>RJVU01027559.1:5023985-5075249 GCA_003731715.1 Anabarilius grahami | reverse complement strand
ATTTAGGGATGAATTAGAATTTAGCTTGTGATGTCAAACATGAACTTTTACGTCCTCACCTGTAGGGGGCGATGAACAGATGAGCTGCATGAGTAACAGCAAGTTTAATTGCTGCAGGTGAGTGACGCATGCCAGTCATTCTTTCTTTACTTCTTCAAAACACTGATTTGATTTTGTAGCTCAACTATTTTAATATGAGCAGTGTGAATTATTGATTTTGCTTAACTTTAACAAGCACCGGGTGACATCAAGCCTCGTTTTGCGTGATTTCTTCCCATATTAATGATGAGGCCTTTTTATATTATTAAACGCGCGTGGGTCGAATGGGAAGTGATTGTTGTTTTTCTCTTAGCCCTATTTCTGTATAATGGATGACCACACTTTAAAGGATTTCGTACCCTTGAGCTGTTCTACTTTTGTCCGTCAAATAAGCAGACAGCTTCTGTAAGCTACGTGCCCTGAATGTTTTTTCTTAATACACTTCCATATGGAGCTCTTGGGGCCGGGTGAGTAAATAATCTATATCGTATTGTTCACTTTATAAATAATATTATAATGACACACGCACGTCACGCAGTGTTCTGACGTGAGCCAGAGATCAAAGAGAAAAGAGCTGCACATGCTGTTGCTGTGTTTTGATTGAGCGCATGCGTGTTGATGATCTGTGCGCGTGAAGTAGATCTGACTCACTCACGAGCTTCAGGTGCTCGCGGCTCGTCATCAGTCTCGTGAGTGATGCGGGTTTGGTGAGTCACGCCACTTGCGTGGTAAAATAAAAATAAACTGGTCATTACTGTCATGTAGTACGTTTTCATGTCAAATATTAAAGTCACCATGAAATCAAAATTGACAGTTATTATTTTTAATATAATTTAAAAATGTAATGATAAATTAATTTAATGCTGTTTATTATAAATTATTTACATCATTGTTATTATTTTTTAAATTAATGTGCCCTCTTAATCTTTAAAGAGGCCCTTTTAATTTTGTTTTTGGGTCTACAAGAATAGGTTTTCATGCTTGAAATGATAAAAAACGCATTACTTTTCACATATTTTACATTGTTGCAGCACCAACACCCATAGATAACAATTCTGTCATTTACTCAATTGCTCATCCTCATGTTTTTCCAAACCTGTAAGACTTTCCTATGTCGAACTTCTCAGTCACCAGTCACAATCATTTTTTGAAAAGTTATGAAAGTGAGTAGTGACTAAGATTGTCATCTTTTGTTTTCCATAGGAGAAAGAAAGTCTTTGAATTTGGAACAACATGAGAGCGAGTAAATTATCATCTAGGAAGGATAATTATCCTAAACTAAAGCGCAATTGTCAGTCTCAGCGAGGCATTTTGTGAAGTGATGTTTTACATTAAACCATTCTGTCCTGATAGACCAATTTGCGCAAATCTGAATTAAAAAAAAAATTGATTAAAGAAAATTGACATTATACCCATAGAATTAATTAATTTAAAGGTCCCATCGAATGGAAAATTGAATTTACCTTGGCATAGTTGAATAACAAGAGTTCAGTACATGGAAATGACATACAGTGAGTCTCAAACACCATTGTTTCTTCCTTCTTATGTAAATCTCATTTGTTTAAAAGACCTCCGAAGAACAGGCGAATCTCAACATAACACCGACTGTTACGTAACAGTTGGGATCAGTAATATGTACGCCCCCAATATTTGCATATGCCAGCTCATGTTCAAGGCATTAGACAAGCCAGTATTAACGTCTTGATCTGTGCACAGCTGAATCATCAGACTAGGTAAGCAAGCAAGGACAATAGCGAAAAATGGCAGATGGAGCAATAATAACTGACATGATCCATGATATCATGATATTTTTAGTGATATTTGTAAATTGTCTTTCTAAATGTTTTGTTAGCATGTTGCTAATGTACTGTTAAATGTGGTTAAAGTTACCATCGTTTATTACTGTATTCACGGAGACAAGAGCCGTCACTATTTTCATTTTTAAACACTTGCAGTCTGTATAATTCATAAACACAACTTCATTCTTTATAAATCTCTCCAACAGTGTGTAATGTTAGCTTTAGCCACGGAGCACCATCAAACTCATTCAGAATCAAATGTAAACATCCAAATAAATACTCTACTCACATGATCTGATGTATGCATGCAGCATGCATGACGAACACTTTGTAAAGATCAATTTTGAGGGTTATATTAGCTGTGTGAACTTTGTTTATGCAATGATAGAGTCGCGAGCTCGGGGGCGTGGAGCACGAGAGTTTTAAGGGGCCGCAGCCTGAATCGGCGCATTTCTAATGATGCCCCAAAATAGGCAGTTAAAAAAAAGAAAAAAAAAAAAAATCTATGAGGTATTTTGAGCTGAAACTTCACAGACACATTTAGGGGACACCTTAGACTTATATTACATCTTGGAAAAAAACGTTCGATGGCACCTTTAAATTCTACACAGTTGTTAGTATGGGTTTAAAGATACACTCATCATGATTCGATACAAATCACTATACTGAACTCACGATACGATACTAATATATTCCAATATTTTAAGCCAAAATAAAGAAGAATTTTGTTTATTATTATTATTACTTATGAAACTGCTACATTTGTTATGCACTTGGGGTGGTAGACTTGAACTTGGTCCTGGTCCCCAATGCACTGGGCAATACCAGAATAAAGATTTCATTATTCTGAAGCTGAAAATACAGACTGTTAGACACGCATGCTTGCACTCTCTCACTGACTACATATAAATAATGTAGGCCCCTTTTCACTGGACATTTGGCATTGTCAGGACCTACAAATATTCCCCCATTGCATTATTATACATTATATTCAACATTAGCTATATATAGTAGTTTAATGTAGTAGTACTGCCTCTGAAACTCTGTAAACATTCATTTTTTTCTCACGCAATACATTCACAATTTCAATGCAGACATTCGTTGGATCTCTTACACAGCCGTGTGCTCACCATTTCCTGTCTCTCCCTCTATTAACTCCCTTGGGTCGGCGGTCACGCTGGCGATACCACCTCGGTTTTTTTCTTACCGGTGTGAAAGAGACTCAAAATACTCAATGTTGCACATACAATTAAGAGTTATACACCATTTTAATCTGTTGAATATACTTTTATTTGTGTACACTCAGAGTAAAAACACTTAAGAATAATCCATCTAAAACACTTTTGATTATCATACTTACTAAACCTAAATTGTGATTAAAATGATGTTTGCACTTTCACTTTGAGGAGAGCCGCTCCACCGCGTATGAGCTTCAGATGATCAATACAAATAAGCACAGTTATAATTGGAAAGCATGTCAGAATGACTATTCCCAAACTTTAAAGGGTTAGTTAATCCAAAAATTAAATTCCATTTACTCACTCTCAAGCTGTTCTGAGGTTCCATGTTTTCTGCAGTATGTGCGTTGTAAATCTGTTCATCATCGGATTTAGACCGCTCGACTGATTATTTTTACTTTTTTTTTTTTTTTTGGATCTTTTAAGCTTTAGGGAAATTGCTTTAAAATAAAGTGCCAGAAATCACTCAGGTTTCATAAAAAAATATGTTCATTTGTGTTTGGAAGATTAAAAAAAATTTTATAGGTTTAAAATGACACGAGGGTGAGTACATGATGACAGAATTTACATTTTTGGTGAATTATGCCTTATAAATACAGTGAGTCTTGGATAGAACTAATCTTACGTCGCGAATCATATTGTTTACATCACCAAAACATATCGTCTCATTTTTATATTGCAATATATCGATATAATGATATATTTTTACACCCCCAGTTGGTTGTAAGGTTTATATAGCTTTATATAGAGTCAGTTGTTTCTCAACATGTGTTCTTTGTCTGTTCTTGTGAACTTGTAAAGTGTCATCATTCGCTGTCCAAGTACTGTTCCGATTCAGAGTTCACATTTAGCTAATTACAGTAGCAAATTACAAATGCAAGCTTGGCGAACTTGGTATTGAGAAACGCCTACACCTAAGTGTTAACAGATAAATAGTGACAGACATACAGTAGATATTCATATAGTCTGCACATTTTCCACAAAATGATCTAGAAATACACAGCATACATTGTTTCATGAAACAAAACTACTTAGTAAGTTTATTTCTGCTGCATACAAAGTGCTCATTAGTAGTGAAATGAGTGCTACTAATTAAATGGAATGTGAAAAACACAACTGAACAGCCACCAAGTTCAAAAGGTACTGCATAACAGCAATGACCCACAAACTTTTTTTTGTCCATATCAGTGCATAGTTTTCAAATCAGGTTCCTGAAGGTACTCTTCATTTATTTTTTTTGCCAGAGCTTTTGGCAGTGTTGTTCCTCCCTTAGGTTGGTTTTTAATGAAAATTAAATAATGAGAAAGAAACAAGGCCAGAAACATTTTAGTATGCAGATGCCAGGTCCCTTGAACATACTTAAAAGTGCACTCTTCTGTTGCTGTGGCGGAAACAAACTTTAGTACTCAGTGGGGTGATAGTTGGCTTCAAATGTCTGTGCCATTAAAGTGGATTTGTTATTATTCAGGTGACTAGCTATAAACATTGACTTTAAAAGGATAGTTCACCCAGAATAGAAGATTCTGTCATCATTTACTCACCCTCATGTCATTCCAGAAGGTATTTTGAACAATGGTTTGAAGAAACTCTTTTGGTGACCTTTGAATTCTATTGTATGGCCAAAAAACAAAGCAAAACAAGGTATTTTAATGTTCCACAGAAAAAAAAGAAAGTCATGCAGGTTTGGAAAGCATATAAACTGGCCATAAATACACTAATGCTTGTTATAGCACTTTGTGTTTTGAGTTATGCTTTCTGACACGTTCCGCAATGCAACAATGCACAAAAAATTAAACCAGCATATTTGCGTCCATTACTGTAATGCAGAGGCGGATGTGGAGAAAACGAGTGAGAAATGAAAACAGGACTTACTAGAGATATGGAGATGGTCGGACATGAAATAATTGTAGCTACAGGGGCAAGGTTTGATGAACTGCGAGCAGGCCAGAATATTCTGCCAGGACACACCCCACTTTGGAGAGAGATATGGATAATTAAGTTTTTGAGAGTGCTGGTGAGAATGAGATTTTAGGCCTGGTCTTGTTTATGCTTGTTTTGTTATTATTGGGGAGAGGAAACTCATTTGATTTCAATATTAATGAAGACGCAGGGTTGAAAACTTTCAACGTGTGTTCCCTTAATTTTCTTGAAGGATAGTTTTTATTAAAAATAAATATTGCTACATAAATTAAAAAAGAAATTTGTAGTCCTCATGAATTAAATAATAATTTTCCTGTTGTGTTTTATGTTTGGTCAGCAGTTAGATGTCATCAGTCATTTTGCAGTCAGCAGAACTTTTTCAGATACAGTAATAGAGGTCATCCTGTAGTGAAAGTTATCATTATTTACTCCAAACAATCCAAACCCATATGCTTTTTCTGAGGACATTTCACAAAGCTCTTATATAGTGACCACAGCTACTAACTAAGCTTTAAGGGGATAGTTCACTCAAAAATGAAAATTATTCCATGATTTACTCTCCCTCAAGCCATAGGTGCATATGACTGTCTTCTTTCAGACGAACACAATTGGAGATATATTTAAAAATATCCTTAGTCCTCCAAGGTTTATAATGGTTGCAAATGGCTGCCCAGATTTTAAAGACAAAAAAACATGAATCCATACGACTCCAGGGGGTTAATAAAGGCCTTCTGAAGTGAATAGATACGTTTGTGTAAGACAAATATCCATTTAAAGGTGCAATATGTAAGATATGTGCAGTAAAATATCAAAAAATCACTAAGCCAGTGTTATATATTTTGTTCACTTGAGTACTTACAATATCCCAAATGTTTCCAACTATTTGTAAATCGTGAGAAAATTGCAATTTTAACCAAGGCTTCGGGACGTGTGACGAGTCGCCTGTCAATTGCGTCATACCCGCGTTACCCTCGGTTTCCGGTTTTATTTTGTAGAAACCATGGAAATACCAAAGACGCTTTAATATATTACACGTTTTAATAGACAAGGGAACAACTGCTTGGTTACGTTTATAGACAGAAAACGTATTGTTATATAGCTCAACACGTTGTCTTATTGTTTAAATCTAATTTTCTTGATTTTTTGCGAGTACCATGCTTTACCATGCCTCAGAGAAAAACACTATTTTGTGAAGTAGCTAACATAGCATAATCAGATGCAGCTTTATTTTTAGTAACAGTAATACAGAATTTTCTCCATCATACAATATGTTTTAAAATTAATTGCATGCCATTTATCAACACAAGCCATCCAGGATTTAATATGATATTCTAAAATCGATCTATCTTACTGCAGTGTCTCAAACAAGTGTCTCACAGCAGCCACCGAGCGAACAGAGTAATGTTATAACATAATTTTCAACACTCTCAAATGTATATAATATGATAAATAGAGCTGCGTTACCTCATACTCATGACCGGAAAAGCGGAAGTGGCGCCGGCGAATAATAAATTTAATAAAATAATAATAAATAATAAAATTTATAATAAAAGTTCCGTTGCTCGTGAGGCGTTTGTTGCGCAATCGCTCCAGCGGCCTCGTTCAGCTCCCACAACACTCGGTCCTGCTCTACTTCATAATATCCCGATTGTTTCCACCGGCTGTAATGTGAAGACCACATGTCCCAAGATTCCGCGCTCAAACTTGGCGTCATCAAGCTACACCTTTGTTTTGAATAGGCCTCTAGCGACCTCTAACGGACAGAAATCGTACATATTGCACCTTTAACAAAATATAAAGTAAAATAACAGGCTTCCGGCGCGACAACCATACACATTCGATGTACATCCAAAAAGCATGAACTTCCGCGAAGTGACATAGCGTACTACACTATATCCTACGCTTTAACATGCTTAGTAGGTCATGTCATTGTGTAGAACGAGTACATCGAATGCATATAGCTGTCGCGCCCTAAGCTCGTTATTTTACATTATACAATTTTAAATAAGAATACTTGTCTTACACAAATGTGTCGATTCGCTTCAGAAGGCCTTTATTAACCCCCTGGAGTCATATGGATTCTTTTTTTTTTTTATGGATGTATGCATTTTTTTTGTCTTCCCAATTTAGGCCATTCACAACCATTATAAACCTTGGAAGACTAAGGACATTTTTAAAATGTAACTCTGATTTTGTTTGTCTGAAAGAAGATAGTCATATACACCTAGGATGGCTTGAGAGTGAGTAAATCATGAGATAATTTTCATTTTTGGGTGAACTATCCCTTTAAAAGGACAAAAAACACTAATATATAAAAGTAGGAGTATGGTCTTTTGCATTTTTTCTTTCTCATTTAAAAATGTGCATTGCCTCTTCCCACTGGTTGTGTCAAGTGTGTCTTTGTTTCTGTTTAATTTGAAGTGCCAGAGCTACTGAAGCTCACCTCTTGGTAAAACAGTATGCATTTTTAATGATCTATCATTTTAATTTCTTCAGGATTTCTTCTGATGGTAAGGTAGCAGTTTGGTTCGAAGAATCATGGACCCAGTCAGCGAAAATCCTTCCAGTGAAACTGCAGTTTCTTTCCAGCCCAAACGCCCTGCGGTAAGACTTATAATTTCATATGACACATCTTACTGTTAAATATGGGGTTCGAAGTACTGTATGTTATAAGATTGCTGAACATTTAGATTAAATTAAGTTCAGTTAATTTAAGAAGGAAGGGAAGTTAAAAGTTATTTTATCTGGGCAGTTCCTTAAATTCAGCTGAATCTTTGTGTACTTTTAATCTCTTTGGAAATCTTTTTTTTTTTTTTTTTTTTTNTTTTTTTCACACACAGTGCCATTAATGTGTTGTCTTCCATGCAGTGGCAACTTAAAGGCATAGTTCAACCAAAGATGAAAATTGTCATCTTTTACTCACCCTCAAGTTGTTCCAAACCTGTATGATTTTTTTTCTTCTGCTGAATACAAAAGAAGATATTTTGAAGAATGTCAGTTGCTGGGCCCCATTGACTTCTATAGTATGGAAAAAACAAAAATACAATGGATGTCAATGGGGTCCATCAACTGTTTGGTTACTGACAATCTTTAAAATACCTTTTTATGTGTTCAACAGAAGAAAGAAATTCATACAGGTGTAGAACAACTTGAGGGTGAGTAAATGATGACAATTTTCATTTTTGGGTCAACTATCCCTTTAAGCCTCTGCACGCTTATGGTGCTTTTTCAATGCACGATACGGTTCGGTACGGCACGATTCGGCTCGCTTAAAGGATTAGTTCACTTTTAAATAAACTTTTCCTGATAATTTACTCACCTCCATGTCATCCAAGATGTCCATGTCTTTCTTTCTTCAGTTGAAAAGAAATTAAAGTTTTTGATGAAAACATTCCAGGATTTTTTTCCATATAGTCAAAGTTTTGAACTAATTTTTATATGCAATATGCTAGTATATAACAATTAGTTCAAACTTTGGCCTGTGGAGGCCAGTAATACACTTAGCAGTGTCTACACTGCTGGAATTCTAATAAAGAAGAAGAAGAGAGCTAGTTCAAGATGAGCATTTCTGGTTAAAACTTGTATAATTTTCAATTTTTTTCAGAAAATGAGCGATGGTTTCACTAGCTAAGACCCTTATTTCTCATCTGGGATCGTGTAGAACAATTTGAAGCTGCAGTGAAACTAATTATGACCTTCAACTGTTTGGTGCCCATTCAAGTCTATTATATGGAAAAAAAATCCTGGAATGTTTTCATTAAAAACCTTCATTTCTTTTCGACTGAAGAAAGAAAGACATGGACATCTTGGATGACATGGGGGTGAGTAAATTATCAGGAGAAGTTTATTTAAAAGTGGACTAATCCTTTAAATAGCACCACCTCGGTGGAGGTTCCAAGCGTGCCGTACCGATACTAAATGTGACGTGTAAACACGGAAGATCATTGATTGGTCAGAGAGAATCGTCACTACCAACGCCACTGGATTTGAAACACGAGACACCAAACCCGCTAGATTTAAATAGTCAGTAACAGCCACCGCAGTATCATTTGTTTTTGCAAATTTTTTAAACGACTTGCTTTAAACGACCATCGCACACAACTTTAAAAAATAAATGGCTGTATCGTGGTCAGTTGACGAGGTGCAGACTCGTTGGTAGATGAGGAGCGGATCCACGGCAGTAGAGATGGTGCAACTACACAATCAGTCTATAATCAAACCCACTTTGAAGCGGTTCTAGCAGTGGAAAAGCAAACTGAAAGTAAAGCGATCCGAGTCGCACCACGCAGTGGAAAAACTCCAATAGGAATATGTATATGTAAATATGTGTGTATACACTCACTACCGTTCAAACGTTTTGGTCGGTATGATTTTTTTTGTTTTTATATATATATATAAATAAGCCTCTTTTCAGGATTCTTTGATTAATGTAAAATTAAAAATTATTTATTTGAAATGGGCATCTTTTGTAACATTATAAATGTATTTACTGTCACTTTTGGTCAATTTAATGTATCCAGTGTTTATATTGCCTGGTCAGTATACAGTATACTCAGCAAAGAAGCCATAATATCTATAACCGATAAAGCTCTGCTCTTTCATATTTTCACTCATCCCTCCTATCTCCAAATCCACCTACTTTCTAGAAGATAATTGAATTCATAACCCAGACCAGCTGCAGACGATTAGTCTAAACGCCATCCCATCTTCTCCCAGCTGTTGTTGGCAGTGTTGGTTTACCCCTGAAGAGCTGCTGACTTCAACCGGAACAGTGCTCATATGTAGATTATCTATGATTCAGTCCACTTGAGGGTTCTTGGTTGGGTCTTTGATCATCTAGTAGTCCTTTATTCTAGGGCAGGATGGATTTATAACACACATAATGAGCTACTGTCAAGTCACCTTTATGTATATTGCGCTTTAAACTATACAGATTGTTTCAAAGCAGCTTTACAGTGATAAACCACTGTACCGTATCAACAAACCGTCCATACCGGCGTGATGAATACGATCCTCAACTGGATGGAACTGAAATAAATACTTTGATTGTTGCGATCCTATCAGGCTTATGATTGCAACCTGATTCGTAACAAAGCACTGTTCGCCAGAGGAGAACTGGCCCCCCGACTAAGCCTGGTTTCTCCCAAGGTTTTTTTTTTCCCTCCATTTTAACACCTATTTGCCACTTGTTTGCCACCTGATGTCACCTGTTGTAGTTTGGGTTCCTTGCCGCTGTCGCCTTTGGCTTGCTTAGTTGGGGACACTTGACATTTGACTTGACATTCAACAGTATTTTTGACATTTATTCAACAGTGCTTCTGATCTATGGAGGACCAAACCTGCAGAAATTAAAAATGAATAAATGAATAAATAAATGAATGAATAAATAAATATATAGATGAATAAACAGATAAATAGGTAAATAAATGTGATAATAGGAAAATAAATAAATGAATAAACGACTTGATAAAATAAATAGGATTCATTTTTAATAAATTAAATTACATTTTTATTTTTATATTTATATATTATTTTTACATTTGTTTATGTATGTATTCATTTATTTTTTAGATTTATTTATTCCCACATGTATTTATTTTTAGATTTATTTATTGATTGATTCATTTATTTTTACTTTTCCGTGTGTAACATGGAAATGAGGAGGCGGTCCTTCTGTAGCTTCGGCGCATCATTGGTTAAGAGCTCACGCACAGAATCATCAGGCCAGCTAAACGATAGAGATCGGANCCACACACGAGCTACAACCTGCACTACAAAGCCAAGCCAGAGTAATCGAGCAAGCGCCTCAATCAATGATGAACCAATGGTAAGCAAGCCCTATGAGCAAGACCAACCCACCGAATTATCATACACGACAAAGAAATGTAAAAATAAATATGAAAAAAAAAATTTAAAAGTTGAAATAAATAAATGTTACAATAAATAAATCTGGAAAAAATACATATTGGAATAAATAAATATAAAAATAAATGAATGCATAAAATAAGTAAATATAAAATAAATGGAAAAATAGATAAAAGAATAAATAAATAAAATTAGAAATAATAAAAACATAAAAGCAGAAAATAATAAATTAAGGGGGAAAAATTAATTTTATTAAAAATGAATTATATTTATTTTATCAAGTTGTTTATTCATTTATTTATTTTCCTATTATCACATTTATTTACCTCTTTATCTATTTATTAATTTATATATTCATTCATTTATTCATTTTTAATTTCTGCAGGTTTGGTCCTCCATACTGATCTCCCTGCGTTGACACTATTCTTTAAGAGCTGCTGTGCAGCCAAAATTATGTACCAGTTATCAATGTAAAGCTGCTTTGACACAATCTGCATTGTAAAAAGCGCTATATAATTAAAGGTGACTTGACTTGACTTGACAGGAAGATAATGATCACTGGTGCTAACAGAATTCAATTCTGCTGTAAAGCAACTTTAAAAAGAAGAGTCATTGTCAGATTCAGTTCTGTTCAATAACTGTGTAAAGATAATCAAATATGGAATAAGTTCAATTCAGCTCTGTTGAAAACAGTGATGTCATCCAATAGTGTCAGTACAGTCAAATCAATAATATTGCTGAATACTATTTTATGTGTCCCCAACTATAAGCACTGTGTAATAGAGTAGGAAAAATATAAGAATGTGACGTATGTCTTTGATTATACTAATGTTGACAATAAAAAGAACACTGAAGATGACAAAAGCTTTTAGACGGGCTTATTACTTTATTACTATGGCAACCTCTATAGATGATGACTGTCTAAATGAAAAAATCTGATTTCATCACTTGCAAAATTGTTTGAAAAACAAGCTTAAATTGGATGCAGTGTGAACAAAGTCAGAAAGCTCTTTAATAAATTTCTCAGAAGCTGCTTCCCCTCAAATGCTGATGAAAATGAACTGAAATGTATTCCATTTTTGATTGGTTCATTAGCGTTGCTGTATCAGATTGAAAAATGTTATCTGTGTTTGTAATGATGGTGATTATCATAATCAGATTCAAAGCACAGCACCAGGTAAGCGTAAGGTAAGTCTTGCCACCATTAATGAATTCGCGCACACGGCCAAAAAGCTCACACACACGCGCTGTCAGGATCGTTATATCGTTTTTTTTTTTTTATGATTGATGCAAGATATATATGTACTCACCTGGTCAGGAGTTGGGTTGAAAACTTGTCAAATTAGAATATAGTTGTAGAAGTAATAACTGCACGCAGTTTTCTGAGCAAGGGTTCAACAAGCAATTTTCCTCTGTTAGGTTGGACAGAACATTTTCTGCACTGAGACATGTCATTTCAAGGTAATGCAAGTGGGTTCAGAACCTTGCAGACTTTTGCAGAAAGGATTCTTTAGAACAGTGTTTCCCAAACTTTGTCTTTTTCCCAACCATTTGGTGTCCGTGATGGCCCAAGTGCTGAAATTATTTAGAAATATAAAGATAAAAATGTATCTTTAGAAATATAAATCCATCTACAATAAGAAACCAAATTGAACAGAATAAACTTATACCTGGACTTAAAAGTGGATTCAACTCTTTCTTGTTGTGAAAGTGTGTCTCGATCCACAATACGTTCACACTGGTGGAATGTATGCAAGCCTGTTTGGATATAATAATAATAATAATTATAATAATAACAATTAATATTTTTAAATACACAAATATATTGTAATATATTGTATATTGTAAAACAGCTGCACTGAAAAAAAAGGGGGAAAAAATCCTAGTAATTATTAATTACACTAAATAAAAATTACACTACATTAGTAAAATTGCAATACTTTTGTCTTAATTTCTTCACTTGCAATGGTTATTTGCTTTTCGTATTTATTTTGGTGAAAACTGTAGGGAGACTTATGAAGTTGGCATGAAATAAAAATTCATCCTATCTATTTTGTAAATGTATGTTTTAGATATTATTGTAAACAGTTAATTCGTCATCTTTTTTATAAAATCCAAATAATCCAAATGTCAAAATAATTTCAATTAAATTAAACCATTATCAACAAAAGTTATCTTTGCACTGTTGGTACTCAGAGGTACTCAGAGGTGGCTTGAATGCAATTACAATGGCACAAATAATGTTATGTGATAATGTTTAAAAAAAAATTTAAAAATTAAACAGAGAAATATGAAATGATTAAAAAAAATTTGATACAAATTTTTCTTTTAAAATTAAACTAAAACTGCCAGTAGGTTGCAGCAAGTCCAAGCTTTACTCGCCCTTAAGCCATCCTAGGTGTATATGACTTTCTTCTTTCTGATGAACACAATCTGAGATATATTAAATATCCTGACGCATCCAAGCTTTATAATGGCAGTGAACGTGACCGAGTATGAGCTGAAGAAAGTGCCTCCATCCATCATAAACATACCCCACACGGCTCCAGGGGGTTAATAAAGGCCTTCTGAAGTGAAGTGATACATTTGTGTAAAATAAAATCCATATTTAACAAGTTATGAAGTAAAATATCTAGCTTCCACCAGATCACCTTCCGTATTCAAGTTACGAAGAAAGTGTAAAACTCTTGCAGTTCAAAACACTTACGCTACATCCTACGCCTTCCCTATTCAACTTAAAATTAACTGACGCGATGCCAGTTTACACTTTCTTCGCAACTTGTATACGGTAGGCGGTCTGGCAGAAGCTAGACATTTTACTTCAAATCTTGTTAAATATGGAAAATTTTTTTACACAAACACATCGCTTTGTTTCAGAAGGCCTTTATTAACCCTCCGGAGCCGTGTGGAGTACATTTTTGATGGATGGATGTGGATGGAAGCACTTTCTTCAGCTCATACTCATTGGTATCGCTCACTGCCATTATAAAGCTTGGATGCATCAGGATATTTATTAATATAACTCCGACTGTGTTCATCAGAAAGAAGAAAGTCATATACACCTAGGATGGCTTGAGGGTGAGTAAAGCTTGGGCTAATTTTCATCTGAAAGTGAACTAATCCTTTAATGCCAGTAAGTGCTAAAAGCCCACTTTTACAAAGATATACATTGTCGACAACGGCAGTAATGTAGCGCAATTTTCTTATTGTAATATTACTGCTTGTGTGGATGCAGTCAGTTTTGACCATAAAATATGAGGTAATTTGATTGGATGTCATGTATTTGACTTTTTACGGAACTACCCTTTTCCTGATTTTACACTAGAGGCTGCATTTTGCCTGTTATAAATACATGCTCGGTTTTAATGGGTCATGAGCTGCTTGCGTGCCTCACATCACTCTGAAACCTGCAGCGCATCACACTATACACTTTTATATAATTAAATTTTTTTAATACAGAGGATCTTTTCGTCGACTGAGTTTTTGAAATGAGTGCATGCGTAAGAACAACCCCCCTCCATTTCGAGTGAACGCCTCCCAAAACTCGTGCACGAGTATTGGAACACGAGTGTTTACCACTGGCATTCGCTGTTATTAAGCCGGGCACACATTTAACGACTAGCTAAAACATTCTGACTGTGCTCAACATACAGCGATTGTTTCCTGCTCCTGAAGCAGATTTATATACTTTCACATGGAATTTGAACACCGACTGTAATCGTCATTAAGTCATAAGTATCAATTTACATTCATAATCGGCCTTACAATCGTGAAGTGTGTGCGCGGCTTTAGTGGATTCATTATGTCGGACTCACCGCAGTTAACTCATAATCTGCAGTTGTTACTCCTGTCTCCTGACAAAAACATTGCATGCGGCGCCTGTGGAGTGTGGAAAGTTACTGGAGCGCGCAGCCGCTCGTCTCTCACAAGGAACGTCAAGGCAGTGATTGACAATATATTGAAATTAAATATTTGTTAATGCGTCACAGTCTGAGTAATCCTCGCAAGTTTGGCTCATTACTATTACAACCAACATGGACCTGTGATGTATTCCAGAAAGCAGGTTTAGTTGGAAAATCGGATTTTGTTAACCCCAGAAAAGGGAAACTTAGGGTTTTCGGTTCTAATAAAATACAAAACTAAACCTCTGGGTAAGTTACCATAGTAACTTACTCTGTGGACATAACCTGGTCGGGAGCAAGTTTTCTTTGGTAAACCCAGTTTTTTTTTTCTTTTCTTTTTTTTCTTTTTAAAGCATAAGCATCTAAATTAAGTGCATTTTACTTAAGTAAAATTATCTGCCAGTGTGGTAATAAAAACAATCTTAATGCAAACGGAAAAAAAGATTATTCGGAGTGTCTATCACTAAGTGCAAATTTACACTAGCTCCACCCACCAACACAAGGTTACAAAAGACGCACTTGAATCACCAGCTTCAGTGATGTAGGTAGGTCATAAGTTGTGTTGAACTAACTTGTGACACGATTGATCCAGGTTTGAGTTCGACTTTGCAGAGCTCGCTCTTCTCCCTTTTCCCATCACATATCACATCAGAAAGGCATTTTTTTTTTCGATACAAATTAAGAAAATGTTCTAAAAGTTGAAGTAAATTGCCCTAACGAGTGTTTAATAATGATAAAAGTATTTATAATTTTAATAAATATAATCATTTACACTCTGTTATTATTGCATCCTGTTAATGTTTTTTTTTTTTGGGGCACGTGGGATGCAATGAAAATGGATATTAGTTTGATAACTTACCGTTCTGCCAGTTTTCTTTTTCACTTTATTATAACAGTGATAAGAATTAAACTTGTATTGACTCTGAAGTATCCGGACGTCTTTTTGTTGGGTGCTGTTGCCATGATTAATCGTAATATCGGAGCTCCATTGATCACGGCTTTTCAGAGTCGTAGTGCACGCGCTTAACTCAGTTCAGTAAACTCTGAGTAGGTTGATTCTAAGTCAATTCAGCTGTTCTGAAACCGAAATCTCAGAATTTCCCATCTCAGGGTAAGTCAACTCAGAGTTCAAGTTTTAACTTAGAGTTTGTTGAACCTCCTTTCTGGAATACACCCCTGATAGCAAAAGTGATACTTTGCTTTTATTATTTAAATTATTTAAGAAACTAATTCCCCTGAAAGGTGAACAAATTAATGTATAATTATTGTAATTTAGCTATTTATGCATTTAATGCATTCAATTCTTATCTAATCTGATTTTATTTGAGACTTTAGTAAAAACATTACAGCCTATTTCAATTGCACTGATAGCAAAAGTGATGGCTTGCAGTTTTAAAAGTTGATCTGAGAAAGCAGATTTAAGAATAATTGGATTCCCCTACAGTGTGAACAACCTTTTTTTTTTTTTTTTTTTTCATTGAGTCATTTAAATATTTAGTGAGTTTGAATGATTTGCTTTCGGATTTATACTGTATATTTATTATTTATAAAATATTTCTCTTTTAATCTTAAAACCAAAACATTTGATTCTTATCTGATCTGAAATTTGAGCTGGAGTAAATTTTTAATAAAAACATTACAGCCTAATGCAATTCTTCTGAATGTCAGACTATATTCCCTTCCTTTTATCACTCCAAAGACAGACACTTTGTTGAGCCCAAGCTAATGAAACATTACCAGCAGAGATCATTTTCAGTTGAAAAGGCGATTAAAAGAATTAACCTGGGTGCTGGAGCCCCCTATCCATTATGCAGTCTTATTTAATAATTGATTGCTGTAAGTGATATTTCCCACACAGATGATTAGAGACTTTGTAATGGCGTCTGTTGTTGAGACAGCTTTGAATGATGATAAATCAGTCCTACTGTCTTCAGCCATGTCTTTTATCCATCTGTGCTAAAATGTTATTATTAGTACCAATTTAAATTGATGTCATCTTCAGTGGAAATTTTTAGGGGACGGCACTCTGTCACAAAGGCCTAAATTGATTGCGATTCAATTGTTCCATCAACTGCGACTCAGTTGTAGTAACCACTCATGAATAGATTTCATATTCCTTCCCTCTGTTTGCATTCAAACATTGATCCGTCTCACTTTGATGTTGGAAAATGTGAAACAAATGAAGTGATCATAGAAACGATAAAATTGGAACATGTTGCATCCCGGCACAGAGAACAAGGGCCGCACTATTGGCTAGAGCATTGTTTCTTATCTCTGCTTGAAGTATGTGGAAAGTGCTGACACTTTTATCACACTCAGTGCCGGTTTCAAATCCTCAGTTTATTCCTTTCTTTGTGTTTTCTGGCAAACCCTTTTATATGTTTCTGTGTGTGTTTCTCCTTTTGGTAGCTGTCATGGAGTGTGAAAATCAGGAGGAAGTTGAAAAGCGTGGCTCCTTTCCTGGGCAGGTTCAGGCCGCTGGTTGGACAGTGCTGTCACCAATGCACCCCAGAGAGTCTGGTGAGAAAACGTGAGGGATGAAAGGATTATTTGAACATAATAAAAGGACAAACAGCCTGAGGCAGATGGGGAAGTACACAGATTTAGGCTCACCTGAAAACCTCAGACACTGCTTTCACAACCCCATATCATGAGGGACGATCAAAGGGATTTCAGAGCGCCAGCAAACGTGTTACTTATGGTAGGAATAGCGAGAAAAAAGGGATTAGTAGTGGAGAGGAAAATAATGAACACTCAAGAGCATAGTTCCCCACATGCTATGAAGAGCTTTTCAGAAAACTGCAGATGACTAAGCTTGTTTCCAGCAGCACTGGTCCCAGTGGGCACATCGTGCTGAGAGCTGGGATGTGAGGCTAATGGAGCAGTAATCAGAGGGTTATTGGATCGAACCTCTCCTGGACTAATCTATTAATCTCAGACCAGCCAGCCAGATAAATCAAATTTGAGCTATCTGGTGTTTGTATTAAAAGTCATTTAAAAAGCATGCTTGGATTTTATTTAACAGCCCTGTCAAATAAATCTGTTCAGAACTAGGGATGTAGCAGCCACCATAATTGTACTTATGAGATGTCTGCATTTGCCCCCCTCTAGTTTTACTGAGATAATTACTGACAATCAGTGCCTTAAAGGAATAGTTATTTACTCACAGTCATGTCATTCTGTAGAGTGCAAAAGGAGATGATTAGCAGGATGCATCTCTTTTCAATGGATGCCTGTTTGTCTTGAAGTAAACAAAAATACATATATATTTGCAACAAAGTTTAAAATTAGAAATAAAGGCCTGGTTTCACAGACAGGGTTAAGATTAAGCCAGGATTAGACCTTAGTTCAATTAGGACATTTAAGTAGGTTTTATAAATGTGCCTTAGAAAAAAAAAAAGTGCATCTTGAGACAAAACAATGACACTTACATATTTTATGATAATATTTATGTCAGTGCAAGTTGCTTTTAGTTAAGACAGCTCAAAAATGCATTTTAGTCTGGGACTAAGCTTATGCCTTGTCTGTGAAACCAGGGGTAAATTACATTGTGAGACAATCTGGTTTCAAAGACGGGGCTTAAATGAAGTCAGGAGTAGGTCTTAGTTAAATTAGGACATTTAATAAGCTTTTGTATACGTGCCTTAGAAAAAAAAAACAGCACTGGTGTGAATCTTAAAACAAAACAATGGCACTGACATATATTAAGATAAAGTGTAAGTTGCTTTCAGTTAAGTCGAGGACTAGGCAAAAAATTAGCAATTCCAAGATTGTGGGAAATCTAAAATCACAATTTAGCTTCTTTTTTATATAACTCTGTGCAAAAACAGGCTTTAATATTTTCAATTTAATAAATGCCAAATCTTGTGCAACACATCTTAACTTGCCATATTTGAATACACTACCGATCTAAAGTTTGGTTTAAAAAGATTTTTAATGTTTTTGAAAAAGTCTCTTGTTCACGAAGACTGCATTTATGTGATTAAAAAATACAGCAAAAACAGTAATAATGATGTGAAATCTTATTACAGTTTTAAATTACTGTTTTCTCTTAAAGGATTAGTTCACTTTCAACTAAAAATTACCCCAAGCTTTACTCACCCTCAAGCCATCCTAGGTGTATATGACTTTCTTCTTTCTGATGAACACAATCAGAGATATAATAATAAATATCCTGACGCATCCGAGCTTTATAATGGCAGTGAGCGATACCAATGAGTATGAGCTGAAGAAAGTGCTTCCATCCATCATAAACGTACTCCACACGGCTCTGGGGGGGTTAATAAAGGCCGTCTGAAATGAAGTGATGCATTTGTGTAAGAAAACTATCGAGATTTAAGAAGTTATGAAGTAAAATATCTTCCGTATTCAACTTAGGAAGAAAGCACAACAGCTCTCGCAGTTCAAAAAGCTTACGCTATGTCCTACGCCTTCCCTATTGAATTTACAGAAAAAGCTTAACTGACGCTACGCCAGTTCCTGGCGAATGTCTGGCGGAAGCTAGATATTTTACTTGTTAAATATGGATTTATTTATTTTTTTTTTACACACAAATGCATCGCTTCACTTCAGAAGGCCTTTATTAACCCCCCAGAGCAAAATTTTAAATAGTAGTGTATGCAAACGCTCCTTCCCAAAGAAGATTTTCAGTACATGGTTACCTAAATTCTGTAAGTAAACTAAAATAGTTTTAATTTGTTAAGGAAGTAACTTTTTAATTTCAAGTGATTTCTATGCTGTTGCACAGAAAATATAGCTTTTTAAACAAACTTTTACAAATTAGTCTTTATTGCAGAAGTAGTTAGTTTGTTTGGAAGCTTTGAAGAGCGCTGATGCTGCAAGGGCTGTGATCATGTTAGTTATGGTTGACCTAAATGGCAGCAAAGAATTAAAATGACAGTACAAAAAAACACACATTATTCCAACTTCCATGTTCACAACCTTTCCATTCTAGATACCTTTTGGTGATGAATTGTTGAACTCTCAGAGAGATTAAAAGACACCGTTTTTCTACTTTGTACAACTAAAATTTATTTTAAACATAAAAGGAGGCAAAAACAACAATCAGGAACTAGCATTTTTAAATGTTTTACTCTATCATTTACACACTTGCATGATAGAATTACTTACTTGTCACCATATTTTGAGAAACATTTTATTTTGGAAGTATTTTATTTAGGCACAATTTTTGAACATCTTTCAGGCTATGATTTATAGTGGAACTAATAGGGTGCTATTTTGAACTCTAAAAGGCTTCCCTAAAGTGTGTCATTATCTCAGACTATATAGGACAGCAGAACAGACTCTCTGAACTGTGATGGAGGATGGTTAGCAAGCTTTTTCATCAAGTTTGATCAAATATCCTCTTGCCACTCTCAGGGTCTGAAGTTGCTGTGTAACACTCCTCCTCTGGGCTTTCAGAACCTGACGTGTGTGAACGAGAGACACACCGGGTAAGTGCACATCCTTCACTCGACTCAAGCCCTCCCCATCCGGGCCATTAAAATAACAATGCAACTCCAGCTTCAAACTGCTCAAGTGTAATTACTGTTTGTGTTTCTGACTCGCGAGCCTGGCACATGTACTTCAGTCGCGAAATAAAGAGCCCTAGAATAACTTTCTCCCTTTTTTTTTTTTTTATTACATCGCAGACCCACAGACGAGTGCAGTTCTACAATCCCGCTACCCTTTTGTACACTTTTGTCCATGCACACACCAGAACTAGGGAAGATACTTTTAAGCTGCAGCTTACAAAGCACAAGCTACTCATTTAATGTATGTCAGCTAGTCAAACTACTGTTTTGAAAAAGTACTTGGTTTCAAGTTATCAAAAAGTAGCTAACTACATTGAAGATACTTAAAGGGTTAGTTCAACCAAAAATGAAATTTCTGTCATTAATTACTCACCCTCATGTCGTTCCAAACCCGTAAAACCACAAATTACGATATTTTTGATGAAATCCAAGAGTTTTTTTTTTAATCCCCCATAGAAAGCAACATAATTACCACATTCAAGGTCCAGAAAAGAAGTAAAGACATCACTAAAATAGTCAACGTGACTACAGTGGTTCAACCTTAATGTTACGAAGCAACGAGAATACTTTTGTATTCGTACTGCGCAAAAACAAAATAAAAATAATGGCTTGATTCAACAATTTCTTCTCTCCCCTGTTATTCTCCTACACTGTTTACGTTGTCAGTGCAGGCTTCCGGGTTCTATGTCAGAATGCCGACTAAGTATTGGCCTGCATCAGCATCACACGCATGAGTTGTGCTGCTCAAGTGTAGCGTCGGCCAATACCGATTCGGCGTTCTGATGTAGAATTTAATCTGAGTTTAAGAATTTAATGTAAGTTTGCATATAATTTGGCATGATCTTTATAGCCATACTGAAAACGACAATAGATAATTCACCTCAGATCTTGAAAATAAAGGAAACTAGAACATTTAAACTGTAAACTCAGTATACAGTTATGGGTAAAGTTACATTTAAAAGTAGTGCATTGCTTTACTAGTTATTTGAAATGTGTTAGCCCCAACACTGCAAGTGTATTCTATGACAAAGATTATTTCAGTCACTCATTATGCAGACCTGCCAACATGTACACATTTTGCATAGCAGGTACGCATTTTGACCTCAAAGTACGCTGGTACGATTTGTCACTCTAAACCACACAAAAACTTGGCTTTGTGCACCCTTGCTGTTTGTAAAAGGCGACGAATGGGGCAACTTGTTTGCCGTAAAGTAGCAACCTGTGTCTGTGGAAAAAGATGCCCTGCTATTTGATGAATGTGGTAAGCTCCGACTTCATATAGATGGGAGGTTGGAAGGACCTAATCCAACCAAGCGGCTGGTCATGACATGCCCTTGGTAGTTTTTGGCAAAAAAAAAAAAATCATATAACAAACAAATGCCTAAAAGACAAATTTTGGATCAGAACTCAGATGATGATGTAGATGCTGAATGCATGTTTTTCCAAAAAATTAAAATTGGTTAGATTTATTCTTTTAGAGTCTTTATCAACTGTTATGGCCCTTACAACGTGATCTCCTTTTTGTTGTAACCATGGAGAGGAAGGGCATGCAGAAACTTGTACAAAACCATCAAAATGCAGTAATTGCATAGGCGACCACTCAGCTTCATCAAAAGATTGTAAGACAGGAGCATCGCTGGCCAGCACAGAGGTGAACTGGATGTCCCTGAAGACCGGTGGATGCCAGGCGAACTGAATCGCATAGCCGAGTCTGATGGTCCGGGTGAGTCAGCGAGACGGGCTAGGGAGAGATAGCCAGGCCCCTAGAAACTGTACAAGCAGGACCACAGATGTACCCGCAGTGGGGCAGCAAATTGAAACACAGCGATCAGACTCGGATGGCATAGCGGCCCTGAGTGTGCATTGCAACACTTGCCTGGTTCCACGATTGGGCAGAGGGTGCGTGAGAAGGCTTGGTTGCGTCCTCGAAGCGTACACTGTACACAGGAAGTGATGTAGTCATCATCTCCCGAAGAGCTCTCTCCTCCATATCTGGGTCACCGGTCTTAGGGCCGCTAGCTCTGGGTGGAGGCTGCTGCTGAGGCTGAGCAGGAGCGGAGGTAGTTGCAGGGGGGCGCCCTCTGCGACAAGAGGGGCAAGATATGTTTGATCACCTCTGTCTGCTTCTGTGCAGCCGAGAACTGCTTCTCGACTGCATCGCTGAAAAGACCGGCCTGGGAGACGGGAGTCAAGGAACCGATACTTGTCAGTCTCCCGCATGTCTGCCAGGTTCAGCCAGAGATGGCGTTCCTGGACTGCCAGAGCGAACATCACCTGACCTTAAACGCCTTTGCCTGGCAGACCAGATGGAGCACCATGGCATGCAGGGCAGAGGCGGCCTGTCCAGCAGCTCTGTAAGCCTTGCCTGTGAGAATGGACAAGAACTTGCAGGCCTTGGATGGGAGACACGGATTACCCCTCCAGGAGGTAGCGGTCTTTGGACACAATTGCATCGCAAAATAGGAAATAGTGCAGCCTGCAGTGTGCACTCACTCTCATTGAAGGTGCAACAATACTCTTTCTCTGTTTAAACAGCAATAACTCATTTAAGGCACAACTACACTCTTTCTCAATGCTGCATGAACAGCAGGAAATGCTGAGAGATCGCGACCACCTCTGCAGCGCGTCACACCAACACCGGTAGAAGAGGCTTCTTCCCAAAGAACAGACTCATAGAATTAATACTCTCAGATGACTTGCAGAGCAGGAACAATTGAGCCGCTCGACTCCAAAGCCAAAAAGGTGAATGTGCGTTGCTCCCACTTCCGCCTTTATACCTGCGCTGTGGGGCGGAGCTCGCAATGCCAATCTTGCTCGCTGATGTGCATTGGGTGATAAGGTGATAGGGCTCTCAGATGAGATCCCAATTCGTCGGTACATTCCGACTTGATGTCGAATGTAACCGATTGAAAGCGATAGACGATTTGTCTATTTGTTATAGAAGAAAAAATATGAATGTAATTGAAAGGCGAGTACAATTGTGCATAAATCATTTAAATGGCTGGTCAATTGAAGATGGGTTTAAATTTGATAAAATAAAATATAAAACAGTTTGTATGTTGTAACTATTCATAGAAAGGGAACCTGTCAAAACTGTTAAGGGAAGTTTTAAAACTTTGGATATAAAAGTACTGGCAAAATCAAAAATGGGGTGCAGATTTCACTGTACTTTTGCACTTTTATGAAGTGCAAAAGTCAGATCCAGTCAGATTACGAACTTTTAGTCAGATCCCATTTATATTATGGAAGCATTGTATATGGTTCAGCAATGAAATCTTACATACAAATGCTGGATACTATCAAGGGATACGTCTGGCCTTAGGAGCTTTTAGGACCTCTCCCGTTCATAGTCTTTATACAGAAGTCAGAGAACCTTCACTACAGAGCAGATGTCTAAAACTGGCTTTATTTTTTGGAAGGAGGATCAAACCATACTTGAAGAGCCTGGTCATCTTGACTCACTCTTTTTTTCTTCCTTCCTGGGAACCGAAAAGGCCAAATATTGTATCAACCCTGAATCAACACAAAAAGACAATAACACACTCTCATGAATTTCAGAAGAAATGTTTGGAGGTAAAATGCCATTTTCCTCTCCATAGACCTCTATTCACAGATGGGTATAAAGCGGATAATCGTGTATAGGCTGCAGCAATAATTGGAGATTGATGTCATGGCATGCGAATCCCAGGACAAAGTTCTGTCTTTACAGCTGAAGCTTGTGCTTTACTCCTAGCTGTAGAAAATATAGAAAATGGACAAGAACAAAATTTCTTAATCTTGACCCGACTCAAAATCCTGCCTTCAGGCACTTGAATCTGTAAAGAATGATTATCCCATAATTATGAGTTTATTAGCTAAATTAGACCTTTTACGCTAGAAAAACTTCAGTATCTTTTTCTGCTGGGTTCCAGGTCATATTGGTAACGAGAAAACAGACATCGCTGCAAAAGAGGCTCTCAACTTGAATATTTCAGTGTCAAATTCTACCCTCTGATCTCAGACCAGTAATAATCTCTTATATTAATAACATGTGGCAGATAGAATTGGATGAATGCCACGAAAATAAATTACTTGAAATAAATCCTCCCTTTTTAAATAAATCCTTTTTTTTTTTTTTTTTTTTTTTTTTAATCATTTCAAATCTAGATTGTTTTACTAGATGCCATGTAGGTCATACAAGACTTACACGTGGCTATTTATTAAAAGGTAAAGAACTACTTTCATGCCTTCCTTGTCAAACTACAATGACTGTTAAACATATTTTCCTAAACTGCTTTTAATCTAAATAGACATTGGTTTTATTCAGAGATGTTTAACCAATGTATTTAAAAAAGAATCACCTGATTGTATTTTAGAATTTCTGTCTAGTATTAACCTTAAAAGTCTTATAGCCTTTTGTTATTTGTATGACTTGTTTATTCTTTTTCGCCATGAATCAAACAAATAAATAAATGTATGGGAGTGACAATAACTGAGAAAAATGGCTTCAGTGTTTTTCCATAAAATTTTGTTAATTTGATTTCAATAATCAGTTTTTCTCTGAATGTGGGTATAATCGAACAGACCCATCTATTTATCCATGTTTCCATGCAAAAGTTTGTGGCATTCTGTATTCGGTACACGAGTGCTCGCGCACGCACGCACACACAGGTTTGTTTTGCTATCAAAATGTTTTTTTCATTCCACTGACTGCATCTCACGTTTTAACCACAAAAACGCATTCTGTGTGAATGGACCCTCAAGCCATTGCTGATAAATCCTGACGTATGGTGATGCAGTCATTGTTTCTCTGAAAAGAAAGAGGGCTCTCACGAAGAAGCGTTCTCTCTAACTTCTTAGAAAACACTTTATTAGGCCAAATAAATGGGATTTGGCTCTCCTGCATCAAAACACACAGCGACGGACTCGGTGAGCACCCAGTTTATCTTTCAATCACCCCTCACTTTAGAAAGTGTCAGAAGCTGAGCTCTGGAAATCCTGCTAAAGCGTTTAATTTGTCTTGAATTAATAGACACAAATCAGAGCCTGCTCTTTATTTGGTTGAGCTAATTAACATTTTGGAGCCTGATTATGCTGAGAATATGATGTATTCTCCTATTGCTGATTGGTCAGTGGTTGTTTTCATTGTCCCAAGGTGAGTGAGACAATATCTGTTTACACAAGGGCTCCTTTTTATTTTGCTAATCGGGTAAAAGGGAGCGAGCGTACTTGACTGAAGTGTGCGTGTGTGTTTTTTCAGGTACCGTGGCTGGTTAGTAAGGAGGGTGTGCTGTTTGCTGTTTGTCTGTGGTCGTGAAGTTCACCCCAGCCCTGCTGGAGATAGACGGCATAGAGTCCACGGCAGCGAGAGGTGCGTCTTGCTTGAGCACTCTTCTCTGATTAGATGACATGCCACGTGTAGTGAGAGAGAGAGGATGCAAGATTCATTTGAGGATTGAGATGCACTCCCACTTCCATTGAGATTGAATTCGGTTGTCTTTCTCCTCTGTTAATATAGAAGATTGGTAGCCACTTAATCTGAGATTACATAAGTTTGCATGCAGAGATGTAAAAACCTACATATTTTCAATACCGACCAGTACAGGGGTTTTCAACCTTTCAGATTCCAGGGAATTTCAAATATAATGATTCCATTTGTGGGATACCTTTTTAACATTTAAAAAAAAAAAAAAATATTTGGATTTATGTATTTAAATTTCAGATTTCATCCTTTTGGATTAAATTATTTTAATATAAACGAACAAATATACTTGATGAATAACTATTTAAATGTTCACATTTGACAGATTTGATTTTGAACGAGTGCATTTTTAAAATAAGATTACTTAAAGGGGTCATGAACTGCATTGTTTTGTTTAATAATGTTTCCAGGTGTGCACTTATAATGTTAGTATGCTTTTTACATTAAACATTGTCATAATTTAGAAATAAAAGGCATTTTTCCTACCCTGGTTTTAACCTTCTTATTTGAACGCTCTGTTTTAAGGGGCGTGTCTGCTGTGAGACTTCAGTGTAAACGCCCACTGCTGTGATTGGCTTTGCAATATAAAATAGCGAAGTATTACTCTCTCAAACTTTTAGCATGTTTTTACTTTTACAGCTCTCAAGGTTAACTAATTGTGAAAAGTGCTGATTATAGCAGGGGTTCCCAAACATAGACATATAATAAACACTAGACGCCCTATTGGCCGCTTTGGACTGTTGCTGCGATACGTCAACGAGTCCGCCATATTGTGCGGGGCAAGACTGCGCTGTTAACAAACACAACTAAACGGATGAGCTGCGGTTTTTCTGGATTAAAACTAAAATAACATTTACATTTATCAACCAATTTCAGTGGTTTATAATGTACGTGGTGTACAAAAAGTTCTAGTTACTTAAAATCTCTGTAGCATATAAAATATTTATTTTAATAAGAAATAGTCAAAGCTCAGGCTTGTCATGTATTTGGCTGCTTTATTCTTCATAAGAATTGTGAAAACGCCCATACTGAGAGAGAATTTAATTTTCACATTAAATGAAATAAAGTTTTCTTATTGTGAAAAAGGGATTTTCTGTCTTTAATGCAATTTTAGCTTTTCTTGATCTTAGAATTGACAACTACAGTGCAATACAAATAGTAAATATAAGAAAGTGAGAATAGTAAATAGTTTGTTATACACTACAATAAATAGTTTATGTAGTATATAATATAATAATATAGTCAATAATAAAGTATATAATATTGTCAATAAACAAACAGTATACAGCAAATAAAATAGTAATGAAGAGAACATTTATATAATAGTATAAGTACAATAATATAATATAATAATAATAAAATATTGATAATAGCATATAGTATAATAATACTATAATAATAGCAATATAATATGTAGTATCATTTACAGAATATAGACAATAATATAACATAACTATAATAGATTGATAATCTCAGATGGTATAATAATAATAATAATAATAATAATAGTATTGGTATAATAATAATAATCGCAAATACAATGTAATATCAACTGCAGAATAATATAGACAATAACAAAAATAGTAAATTAAATAGTGACTAGTACAATAATAATATAGTATTGGTATAATAATTATAACAACAAAAGGCTATATATTTTCCATCAATCTCTTGTAAATGGTGAGAACAGTGCACTGACTGGCTCTCCTCAGCTTTCCTTGAGGCTTGTGCAGCCCTGGTTGCAACGGGCTGAAAAGGAAATAAAAATATAAACAAATCACCATTTAATGGCAAACTTTTAAATAATGTAGATGAGTCGGGGAAACTTCCCTTCTAGCTACTTCCCACTGTCTCCTCAACTCGTTGTGTTTGTGAAACCTTAAATGTGTGAAAAGCTAGCCAACTAACTAACCTTACAGTAAGATTAACAAAATATCAGTCACCTAGCCGTAACGAGTACTTGTCATAAAAGTCGGTTTTAATAAAATAGAGATGCATATTTAAACTTTAGGAAATTTACTTTATAAAATAACATATAAGCTAAAACTATATTAGAAATCATGTAAACTCATGTCTCAACTTTCACAGCTAAGTAGCGACATCGCTATCTATTTTAGTCTGACTGACTCCGGTGGCCAACGACTATCAATTTAATTATATAATGACCAAATACAACCAGAAAATTTTTTTCAGTCTTACCTGTGAAAGGTCATTCCCCGAGACCTGTTTTCAATTGTGCCGCGATTTGAACAGCCCCAAGCAGCACACAAAGCAGGCATTTTTCTCAATTCCAGTTATGAGCGTTATGGGAACGTTGCCCCGCACGATATGGCGGCGCCGTTGACGTACGGTCCAGCGGCCAATGGGGCGTCTAGTGTTTATTATAATGTCTATGTTCCCAAACACCTTCCTGGAGCTTCGAGTCCATATCATAAAAGTCTGTTTGCAAAGCCTGCGCCGAAATGCGATTGATTTACCAAAGAATCTACAGTGAAATGTACTGAATACAAATAATTAATGCTCAACTGAGACATTCACATTGTTGAAAATAAATAACCAAATTTCTTGCATTTGGATCCTTTGAAAGGTAATGTTATTTATAGTCCTGTATCGCTCTTCTCTCCTCATCATCTCACTAACACACCAGTGGGCGGGGCTACATTTACATTTACATTTATGCATTTGGCAGACGCTTTTATCCAAAGCGACTTACATTGCATTATACTATACATTTGTATCTGAGTATGTGCAATCCCTGGGATCGAACCCATGACCTTGGCATTGCTAGTGCCATGCTCTAACCACTGAGCTACAGGAAAGCTAACGTTGCAATGATGGAGGTGTTGATTTCTTCTGCGGAGGCGGCGTTATAGCTATCTATGACAGATAGGCACATTCCAGGATGAGTCGTTCGCTTGACCTGGTGTCAATAAAAACTTATATTGGACTAACAAGGAAGTTTTCAGTTCTGAAACTTAAGGGGTATTCTTAAAGTACTATGACCCATTATATGCCAAAAGCTCAAGGAAAAGTTGATTTCTCAATTCATGACCCCTTTAAATAAAATCAAACCGATGCAAATACTTAAACTATGCCATGATTATTTTTGGAGTGTAAAATATAAAGGCAGCATAAAGACTAGTTTATACTGTCTGAGACAAAATAGCAAACATGGTGTTGTAAAGACATGTTGTTTCCTAAGTTAACTAATTGGCTTTTATTTTATTATTGCTCTAAAACCAAAGCATACTATTAAAATATTATTTGTAAAATATTTAATAAATAATTAGTTAAAATTAAACAACTATATTTAGTCTACCAATTGCTAGTGCACATTTAGATTAAAAAAAAAAAACATTTCCGTTAATTTCAAATGTAATTTGTCTAATACTTATTATTTATAATATTTTTTTCAGAACGGTTTTGACAGATCATGTTAGCATAAAATACAAATACGACTAAATTATGCACTCACAAAACTGTCAATTTACTGTCTTTACTGTTAAAAAATTATGGCAGTTAACAAAATTAATTGCAATGGAATAAATGTGTCAATACAATAACCTCAGAATTCAAAATGTATCAGAAATTTAAAAGTTCAAAAATTAACCTTTGGTAAGGTCTAAAAGTCCAAAGTTTTAGGATTTTGAAAAGTTCAAGAAAATGTCAAATGAAGAAATCACCCCATGCATTTCTTGGTCTCTAATCAAATAAGCAAACTTGGAACCGTGTCCATGTGAACTCGTTTGTATAAGTATTTTTTCACCATTAAATTGTCCTTCTGATCCTTCCTGACCCAGAAAGCTGAATGAGTAAGGCCCAATCCCAATTCTACCCCTTACCCCTTCCCTTTCCCCTACCCCTTCGTTTTGCGCATTCGCATGAAGGGGTAGGGGTGTCTCGATTCTCTTTTGGCTGGAGTGGTAGGGGGAAGGGAAAGGGCCAGATAGCTCTTCAAACGAAGATTTTTCGGGACCGCACTTCGAACGAAGGGGTATGAAAAAATTTCCCTGCATACACCAACTACCGTGCTGCTAGAATGCGTGTAGTGATATTTCCACTCAGGATTGATCACTTGTGTGTTACCTGGCTGCCAGTTTGTCCGTAGTTTGCTAAAAGCACTATTTGAATGATGTGAACACAACTGAATAATACAGTTAAAAGAAATATCTGTCATACTTCATAGCACAGTCAATATTTACATATTGTATCATCTGTAAACTCTTGCGTTACCAAGGCCTCAGTTATCGCAGCACCACAGTAGAAAACGAAACCGTACCGGCCGGCTCGGCACGGAATGAAACTTGGCCCGATGGAAGAGCAGCTCCACCAGTCTTGTACATTCTGTATCATTCTGTATCATCTTGAGAAAGTGAAGGCTCATACGTTTTCGAACTGAAACCGAGCGCCGTTGATACAGCGAAAACGTAGGGAGTGAGTAATGATTTTTGTTGATATACGCACTTCATTGCTGTTCATACTGGTTAAATGTTACAGGATACTAATAAAAGAAACTAGGTATGATGACTTGTGTAATGGTGTAGAAGTGGTGTCCCATTTCTTAGGGGAATATTTTCACCCCTACACCTTGCCACTCTGTTTCAAGGGGCAAGGGGAAGGGCGAAGGGGTATAAAAGAGAATTGGGATTGGGCCTAAGTGTGTTAAAAATTTTTAAATTGAATGTCTTATGTGAACATTTTAACTTTGACAGCCCTGAAAATACATTTGGTGAAAGCTCTTTTTCTGGAGACTCGTAAAAGAGACAGACCCTAATTTAAAAACTTTTGGACTAGTCGGTCATGAAGCCCTGTATGCAGTTACAGTCACCTGACCCTGACTGGATGCGTTTACATAAGATAAAAAACATGTTAAAAACAATTCAACAGAGCACTATTGGACAATTAAGTCTCATTCATACTGGAATGGCATTCATTTTAATGTTGCTGTCAACCGTATGCAACATATGGCAAGCTAACTTTTCTTTTTGCTTCTCACCTTGGTTCAACCCTTCTACCACACCCTCCCGCTATTCACCTAACCCAATTTGGGCCCTAACATTTAAATAACCTTTTATAGTCCCAAACAGCATTGGTGTGTTTTTCCACTCTGCAGGCATAAGTGGTGTGTTTGTGTGGTGTTTATGTGATGATCTATCACACAATATCCTCTTTGTTTACTCTGCGGTCTGTTGTCCTGTGACTCTGTGTGTGTCTTTATCCAGAGTGAGGCAGGCTCTGGTAACGGCATGTTCCCCAGATGAGACCAAGGTGATGGAACTGGTGATGCCTGAAGTCAGAGGTCATTTAGGCAGACTTCTGGCCCTCACACAGACCTTAATCTCCCCCAACTTACTCAGGTCTGAATGTAATTCTTATTCTGAAAGCATATCACATTTTCATCCTTTTGCAATTCATTCAGCCAGAACCGCTTAATGTTTGAAGGTGGGTTTATGTATTTATTTATTTTTTAAACTTAACTAATAGAATGTTCAGCATTCAAATTGTAACAGAAATGTAAAATGTTCAACCTTTCTTTAGGTTAAAAAATATCACTTGGTAAGATGCAAAGTTCCACATTGAAAACCTGAGATTTAAAATGCAATTTTCTGGATTTTGAAAAGTTCAAAGATTTTGTCAAATTAAGAAATTTTTGACCTTATTAAAACTTGGGACATTGGCCATGTGAACTCATTTGTACAAGTATTTTTAGCATTTAATTTGTCTTTGAGGTTGTTTTTTTTTTTTCTTTTTTTTCTTCAGTTCTGCAGTGTGACATGAATTTTTCAAATTTAAAAAATTCCATGTAGCTTTTTAATTAATATGAGGTCATGAAGGCTGCATGACTGCTCTATATGATTACAAAGAACTTAAAATATAGTATAGCTTTTAATGAAGGGCAGCGTGACATTCTTTAGGAAACTGCTGTCACGTCAATTACTGTATCCCGCTGCAGATAGATATTTTGAACTTTTCAATTGATGTCTCCCCAAACTCTCTTTCAGGATGGTGAGCTGGATGCTGCTGAAGTTCTTCAGTTTAATGTTCTGCAATGTACAGATCAACCTCAACCAGCTGGCAGCTTTACACCGTGCCACACGACTGGTAACCACATATCCAGCCTTTATTTCTTCACCCCATTCTCTCATATCACCCACTTTCCTTCCCTGTAGGCATCCTGTGGTTCATGGATCGCTTTCATTCTTCTTATATTTCATTAGCTTTTACTGCTTTTCTTCGTCACCAGTATTTCTCTTCAAGTTCCTCTTTTTTTATATATATTTTTTTACATTTGCAGTTTTTTTTCTGACCCAAACTCAGTTATTCTCGATTTCACTGTATGATATTGCGATTTAAATATATGAAGCTGAAGGCTGCTCTCTATATCAAAATGCTCTTTTTGTGTGTGCCTCTCTCTTTCTCCCTCTCTCAACCTATTGCTCCATTTATCCTGTTTACACATTTATTTTTATTGCAGTCAGGTTTTCCACCTCAGGCTTTTGGTCACACATAATCCTTTATATGGAAGTAAAAGCACACTTTGAAAGCTTTTTGTAGCATTTGATTGTGTGATTCTTTCATTTGGTGCAAGTGCAATATAAAACAAAATATCAGGGAACCGATTAGACCTTATCAAGCATCTGATTTAATAAGCAATTAAACATGCATTCTGCAGCACAACCATAAATCATATTTGGCCTCAGTCTATGTGCATGACTCCTGAAAGTATTGAGCTCACCTGCAGATCAGATACTTGCCGCCCACCTGAATAGCACTAATACATTTCTGCACCACTCAGTTTAACTCCACAAAAAGACAGTTTGAAAGATTCAGTACATATAATGCAAAAATCCTATTCATTATCAATATTGTTGCTTTGTTTTAAATATATATTTTTAGGCTGATATGAGTATCTCATGTGAGTGTAGATGATTTGTTCTTTAATTTCTCAGTTTTTTAATAGTCATCTTATTTTCAGATCATCAGTCATCAAAGCTCGGTAAACACTGCAGGTGTCATGATGGTCAAAGACACTGAGATATACCTTTAATTTCATCTAACTGATTGCTCACTAAAAAACCCTCACAGTCATTTCATGTTTGATTTTGATCTGACACAAAGTGATGAAGTTGGTGAGTTTACTTTTTAATTAGTCTTCCCATTAGCACTGCTTCCCGCTGGTGTCACTTACTTTAGAAAAATTATTTTATATTCATGATTTTATATTTTAATTTTATTTATCAGCTGTTCATATTTTGTAATATTGTTTTGAATTTTTTTTTTTTCTACCTCTAGTGAACAACAGTTTTTTTGCAAATAAAGTTTTTGAAATGGAGTCTTTGTATTCTAGGTATACATACTTTATGGTAGAATATTTTGGGTAGAATACTTAAAGGATTAGTTCACTTCAGAATTAAAATTTCTTGATAATTTACTCACCCTCACGTCATCCAAGATGTTTACAGTATGTCTTTCTTCCTTTAGTCGAAATGAAATTAAGGTTTTTGAGGAAAACATTCTAGGATTTTTCTCCATACAGTGGACTTCAATGGGTTGAAGGTCCAAATTACAGTTTCAGTGCAGCTTTAAAGGGCTCTACACGATCCCAGCTGAGGAATAAGGGTCTTGACAAGCGAAACAATCGGTCATTTAAAAAAAAAAAAAAATGGGTAATGTGTTAGGAACGAAAGGATGCCACATTGTTTGATGGAAATGAAAATTATCAACCTACAGAGGACTGAACTGAAAGACACCCCGAAAATCAAAGTGAAAAATGATGCAGCAGGCTAGTCCATTTTGCTTAAATTTCATTGCAGCAACTCAAAATGGTACTCGGTAGTTTTTATGGCCCCCACGTGCTTGTATGCTCCTAATGAGACGACGGATGGTGTCATTGGGTATTTCCTCCCAGATCTGGACCAGGGCATCACTGAGCCCCTAGACAGTCTGAGGTGCAACCTGGGATGAAATCCTTGGATCCAAGGATTTCATCCCGATACCTAATGGCAGTCAGGGTGCCATTGTCTAGCCTGTAGAGGTCTGTGCGTCCCACCATGGATATGCCTCCCCAGACCATCACTGACCCACCACCAAACCGTTCATGCCGAATGATGTTACAGGCAGCATAACGTTCTCCGCGGCTTCTCCAGACCCTTTCATGTCTGTTACGTGCTCAGGGTGAACCTGCTCTCATCTGTAAAGCACGGGCGCTAGTGGGGGACCTGCCAATTCTGGTGTTTAGTGGCAAATTCCAATCGAGCACAGTGAGCACAGGGCACACTAGAGGACGACAGGCCCTCGGTCCACCCTCATGAAGTGTGTTTCTGATTGTTTGGTTAGAGACATTCACACCAGTGGCAGTGCTCATCCTGCTGGATGTCATTTTGTAGGGCTCTGGCAGTGCTCATCCTGTTCCTCCTTGCACAAAGGAGCAGATACCGGTCCTGCTGATGGGTTAAGGACCTTCTACGGCCCTGTCCAGCTCTCCTAGAGTAACTGCCTGTCTCCTGGAATCTCCTCCATGCTCTTGAGACTGTGCTGGGAGACACAGCAAACCTTCTGGTAATGGCATGTGTTGATGTGCCATCCTGGAGGAGTTGGACTGCCTGTGCAACCTCTGTAGGTTCCAGTATCGCCTCATGCTACCAGTAGTGACACTGACCCTAGCCAAATGTAAAACTCTCATTGTTGCCCATCTAGTGCACCTGTTGTTAATTTCATTAACACCAAAGCAGCTGAAACTGATTAACAACCCCCTCTGCTACTTAACTGACCAGATCAATATCCCAGAAGTTTAACTGACTTGATGCTATTCTCTGATTAAAAAGTGTTCCTTTAATTTTTTTAAGCAGTGTATACTAGAAAGGTCACTCGTGACATAGGCGGAAGTACCGAGCAAGTGTTTACAAAGCGAACGTGCAAAGATTAAGCCAAACGGCCATTACTAAAAAAGGCAAAACAACTGTGTTGGACGACTTTGAAGTTGGAGGAGAAAATACTTCCGCCTACATCACGCTTGACTTTTACAACGTGATTATGTAATGCATGGAGCATCGCAGAGCTAGTGCAAGATGAGAATTTTTGGTTAAAAAGTATGTATACAGGTCCTTCTCAAAAAATTTGCATATTGTGATAAAAGTTCATTATTTTCCATAATGTAATGATAAAATTAAACTTTCATATATTTTAGATTCATTGCACACCAACTGAAATATTTCAGGTCTTTTATTGTTTTAATACTGATGATTTTGGCATACAGCTCATGAAAACCCAAAATTCCTATCTCAAAAAATTAGCATATTTTATCCGACCAATAAAAGAAAAGTGTTTTTAATACAAAAAAAGTCAACCTTCAAATAATTATGTTCAGTTATGCACTCAATACTTGGTCGGGAATCCTTTTGCAAAAATGACTGCTTCAATGCGGCGTGGCATGGAGGCAATCAGCCTGTGGCACTGCTGAGGTGTTATGGAGGCCCAGGATGCTTCGATAGCGGCCTTAAGCTCATCCAGAGTGTTGGGTCTTGCGTCTCTCAACTTTCTCTTCACAATATCCCACAGATTCTCTATGGGGTTCAGGTCAGGAGAGTTGGCAGGCCAATTGAGCACAGTAATACCATGGTCAGTAAACCATTTACCAGTGGTTTTGGCACTGTGAGCAGGTGCCAGGTCGTGCTGAAAAACGAAATCTTCATCTCCATAAAGCTTTTCAGCAGATGGAAGCATGAAGTGCTCCAAAATCTCCTGATAGCTAGCTGCATTGACCCTGCCCTTGATAAAACACAGTGGACCAACACCAGCAGCTGACATGGCACCCCAGACCATCACTGACTGTGGGTACTTGACACTGGACTTCAGGCATTTTGGCATTTCCTTCTCCCCAGTCTTCCTCCAGACTCTGGCACCTTGATTTCCGAATGACTTTGGACCACTGAGCAACAGTCCAGTGCTGCTTCTCTGTAGCCCAGGTCAGGCGCTTCTGCCGCTGTTTCTGGTTCAAAAGTGGCTTGACCTGGGGAATGCGGCACCTGTAGCCCATTTCCTGCACACGCCTGTGCACGGTGGCTCTGGATGTTTCTACTCCAGACTTAGTCCACTGCTTCCGCAGGTCCCCCAAGGTCTGGAATCGGTCCTTCTCCACAATCTTCCTCAGGGTCCGGTCACCTCTTCTTGTTGTGCAGCGTTTTTTGCCACACTTTTTCCTTCCCACAGACTTCCCACTGAGGTGCCTTGATACAGCACTCTGGGAACAGCCTATTCGTTCGGAAATTTCTTTGTGTCTTACCCTCTCGCTTGAGGGTGTCAATGATGGCCTTCTGGACAGCAGTCAGGTCGGCAGTCTTACCCATGATTGCGGTTTTGAGTAATGAACCAGGCTGGGAGTTTTTAAAAGCCTCAGGAATCTTTTGCAGGTGTTTAGAGTTAATTAGTTGATTCAGATGATTAGGTTAATAGCTCGTTTAGAGAACCTTTTCATGATATGCTAATTTTTTGAGAAGGACCTGTATGTGTGTGTGTAATATATATATATATATATAAGTTGTTGTGTTTTTTTTTTTTGCTAGATAAGACCCTTATTCCTCGGCTGGTATTGTGTAGAGCCCTTTGAAGCTGCATTGAAACTGCAATTCGGACCTTCAGTCCATTGGTAGCCGTTGAAGTCCACTATATGGAGAAAAATCCTGCAATGTTTTCCTCAAAAATCTTAGTTTCTTTTCAACTGAAGAAAGGAAATTTTAATTCTGATGTGAACTAATCCTTCGAGATGTTGACGTGTTAAGATGAACAATGTTGTTTTTGCTGTCATAGGGCTATTGTGGACTTTAACCTGTGCTCTTGGGTCTCAGTGTTTGTTAAATAAGGCACTGGTTTGGGGATATTAGCACAGTTGGTACAAAGGGTCTAGAAACACAAAGTGCCATTTTCTGAAGTACAAAAACAGTTCATTTACAGGTTCATTTTCAAGTGCACACTTAGCACTGAACTTTATTTCTCCCTGCGCTGAAGTGTCCTCTAATTTTGTCTGTGTGTGTAGAAGGCGCCGATGGTCTATGTGTGTGTTCGGCAGAGCAGCATCGATCAAGCTCTCATTTGTCTGACTCTTTTCTGCCACAACTTGAGGGTTCCCTACACCATTTATCCAATCCACGTCCGACAAACCTGGCTAAGGTATATACAGACACATGCTCAGAATTCAAAAACACTCACCATGGAGCACAGTTGCATAGTTTGCTTAGAAATCTTCTTACCATGTACCCCCACAGTTCATTTCCCTACCTGCCCTCTAATAGTGTAAATTTACATCGCAGCTCTGTGTCAGCCGCACTGCTATTGTTAAAAAGAACATTCTTGTTCATTAGTTTCATTCTAGTTTGGTGCAAGCACAGCAGTTTCTAAAGCGCAGTGCACTTATTCAGTCTGTTACACAACCAACGGAAGCACCTGTATGCATTTAACAGGGCATAATGGTTTGGTAAGTAATGAAACGTACAATTCTTAAAGAATCATGACATAGAGTGCTGGAAACGGCAGTCGACCGCGGCGAGGGAGTGGTGGGGGTAAATAGTTTCCTCCTGCAGGTAACGGAAGACTTCAACTCCAGGCCGTGGGGAAGTTTGTGCTTTGTTTACAAGGCTACATCAATAATTACTTAATAGCTGTTTATACAAATTGCCCTGTCAGTAATTGTTAATGTATTTATGATATGCTTATGGTGCAATGCTTGATTGATAGTCACTGGATGTGGAGCACACATGAATACAAATTTAATGAAAAGTTCACACTTTTCATTTGCTAAAAAAAAGCAAATGTGCCTCAAATTCACTGGGGAACAAAACAAACAAACATGATTGTTCTTGCTCTTTTGAAAGGAGAGTTAAATATGTTTGACTCTTGATATCTTTTCGACTTAAAGGCACCTCGTTGTCCCACAAAATATTTGAAGCCCCCCATATAGGCTGATACTTTTATCTGTTCCAAGCTGCTTGTTTTCAAAGTTTATTCACACAAACTAGGAGTATTTATATATACCACAATTCAATTGGTCATTACAGACGTAACAGGAACTGTATGTTCTTGAATAGAAACAACAAAAGGGTAACAATATTATTTCAGCATTTTAATTTAGATTATTTTGAGATACTACTAATAAATTATTAACTTATGTCCTTTAAAGTAATCTTTCAGCCTCCTTTAAGGTTTGCTGAGGCCCCCTAGTGGGCCCTGGGCCCTTTTCCACTAAAATACTCTTGACAGTGTTTCCTGCTGTTGTGTCATTAAATGTCGGTTATGTGCTGCTACCAAATTTATGTTCTAGTGGTGTTGTGAGCTTAGTTTGAATTGAATCTGATGACTGCGTGAGGTGAAATAATAAAAAAGACTTGTTGATTGGCCTAATGAGTTGGTGCAGTTCTGCACTAACCCACTTCAAGTACTAAAAGAATTGTTAATGGAATCGTTAAGGGAACCAGAATCAGTACAAGAAATTGGCGTTGGATCAAGAATCGTTGATTTCTTTATGATTTCCTTCCCTATTTTCAATGATAAGCTTCCCAGACCTTTTGAATTTTGCTGGTTTCTGGATTCTTAATTCATAACAATACAGCAGCAAAAAAAAAAGTGGAAAATGGTCATTTTACATGGATGAATCAGTAAACACAATTTCAGGCACAAGCAAGGACCTTATCCACTAAACAACAGTCTACTCATGACTCAATTACCTGCGATCTGCCGGCGACACGATTATAAGGGTCGTGCATTAAAACGTAGCTGGTATTCATCAACATTTCTGACACCTTTATTGTAGGTGTTAGAAAGTATCTCATAAAGTGCCATTATGAAATATGTGCTTGTCCTGCCTTTTTTATATTAAACAAAGCAGGGAATGTACATACATAACAGAATTCGGATATTAAACAAAACAGATATTTGTACATTAGTTCAATATTGCAAAAGATTTCTTAAGCAGCAATTCTGAAGGATCATGTGACACTGAAGACTAGAGTAATTATGCTTAAATTTCAGCTTTGCCATCACATAAGTCATAAATTAAATTTTAAAATACAAAAGTTATTTTAAATATTTCACAATAGTTTGTTTGTACTGTATTATTGATAACATGAATGCAGCATTCGTGAACATGAAAAACTTCTTTCAAAAACATGAAAAAATCTTACTAACCCCAAACCTTTGAACAGTGGTGTGATTAGAAACAAAAGAAAGGCTTTACTTCATACATTTTTGCCCTTCCTGACTTGAAAGACTCTGATGAAGTTATGATGACATTTCCTGCAAGTCAGTATAGTCAGTAGCCTTGCAGGTTTTTACAGTGCATTCTGGGAATTTCTCGGCAGGAAATAAAACATTGCAGGGATTAAGACGCACCCTAAATTCTGACCTTGTCTCCAAGTAGACATCAGGGAAAGTGCATTGTATGGCCCCTTTAAGTCTCCTCCATGTTGTTATTTGTTTGGATGAATAACCTAAAGGAATGTCCCATTAGTCACTGTTAATTGAGGCCGTTTTGTCTTCTCAGGTCCATCCTTCAGAGGCTTGGTGTTGTCTTGCTTCCAGAAGGCACTGGCTCAGAGCGAGACGCGGAGATGGACAGCCTCTATTCTCCAGTCATGACCTCTGTAAGCCCCCGCAAAGGCTGAGTTTGCTGTTCTGCTTGAATTGCTCAGATTCAGCACACGATAAGACAAGTGAATCAGACTGTCACTTCAGGCGCTTAAGATGTTTGCACAGGCACACTGCTTTTGAATGCCATTGATACCGGTTTTAGTCTCAAGACGGACAGTCACCCGCGTTTTCAGGGCGGGTGAGGCTGCATTAGTAACCTGGCCTTGATGGGCACAGCGGTTCCCATGACGATGGGGCACCTGCAGACTGCAGATGTTTCACTGGGAGGTTGCATGAGTCGCTGAACCCATTACTCTGCCTCACTGATGCTTGGAGGTGGATAATAAATCTCCTCGGCCTCCAGATTTACTGACAGGATCATACTATTATCTGAATTTCTCGGAGGAGCATCTTATTAGCAGTTTAGAAGAAACATTACCAGAATTTGGATGGTGTAATTGTAAGTAGGGTTTTAAAAAGGATTTGGCATAAACTGCATTTGAATCTTGATTGCAAGAAGGGCTGATATGTTTTAATATGAATGGCTTTGATTAGATATGTGCTTATGTGCGACTTCTGACTGACGTAAATGAACAGGAAATAATCTGTCATGCCTGGAATAGCATATGAGCTTATCAGGCTTCTCAAGATGGATTTGGGATTTGAGTATATGTGTGTGAGTGAGAGAGTTAAAGGGATAGTTTACCCAAAAATTAAAATTTTGACATTCATTCATCTTTATGAAGTACTTTCGGTCCCACTTTATATTAGGTGGCCTTAACTACTATGTACTTGCATTTAAATTCATCATTTGATACAATGCACATTGTGTACATTCATGTTTTTTACATTGTACCTGCATGTAATTACATCTGTTATTAATTTCTGTAATTACATTTATAATTACATTGTTGACCCATCCCCTACACCTTAACCCACCCTTAAACCTACCCATACCACCAAACCTGTCCCTAACCTTACCCGTATCCCACCTCAATAGCAGCAAAAGTGTTTTGCAATACACTATGAACACATTCATTACATTGTTTTTGTTTTTGATGTAAGTACATCTTACTTTCTTGCATGAATCACAAAAGGAGCAATTTTGCAGGCTGTTGATGTTGTACTTTCTCATAGACAGAGAGCAGGGTCTGTTAAATGGATAGTTTACCAGAAAATGAAAATTTTGTCATCTACTCACCCTCATGTCATTCCAAATCCATAAGACTTTTGTTCATCTTTGAATACAAATTAAGATATTTTTAGTGGAATCTGAGAGATTTCTATCCTTCCATTGAAAGTCCATTCTACTAAAACTTTGACACTTCAAAAAGTAATCCATATGAATCAAGCAGTTTAATCCAAGTATACTGATCGTTTTACAGTATATGATGAACAGATTTAATTTAGGCTTTTATTCACACATAAACACTGAGCAATGCACATACAGTACATAGAGCACTCAAATATGGTAAACAGAAGCTCAGCCATACTTGTCTGACTTGCAAGAACAAACCGCATTGGTTCCTGCGCATTAAGAAAGCGCGTTTGAACATTAGCGTTTTGGTGGAATGGACTTTCAGTGGAGTACAATTTAATGGACTATCAGCAGCCAGAATGAATGAAGAATGGAATTAAAATATTAAAGAGACAATAATCAAAATACTAATAACAGCCAGATGAGCACAAGGTTAATTGTGAAGTCTTTGACATATAGAAATAAAATCTAAAGGTGGGTAATATATCATTCTCTTCTATCAAATGTGAGCTCTATTCATCATACTAATGCATTGCCCTCACACATGTATGGGAAATGTATAATCATGATTTTACTTATTCAATGCACATAAGAAACTCATTCAAACTTATTCAATGCACATAAGAAACTGTGTAAGTCATAAAATGTCTCGGAACAGCAAGTTTAAATTATTTCTTTACATTTTAAACTAAAACTATAAATACAAGTTAGTTGAAATAAAGCTTCAATGAAAAATATGAAATATTAGATGAAAACAAAATTGAAAAACTTGAACATATTTCAGGTAGCTGCCTTTGCAACATCTATGGTATTTTCTTGTCTTTTTTGGACAAGCTTGATAGCCCCTTGTCATTGCATGTAATGTCACTAAAATTGTCTCCAGAATTTCTCCCTGTGTGAGCCGTATGGGTTTAGAAGGACATGAGGATGAGTAAATATGACAGAATCGTCATAATGCTTTGTCCAAGCATTAGAAAAGTACCATTTGATTCTATAGAAGTGTCAGCTTGCTGCTTTGTCCTTTGCAATAGCACATTTTATCTCTCTCTCCTCTCACACATAGACGCTTCCCTCAAATATTCACCAGGCTTTCAATTCATTTTTATTGGACTGATTTTGCAGATATTGCAGTTCATTTATTCCCTGCTTCATATCTCTTCCACATAAAACTGTCCAACCTCTCTGTTTTTCCACAAACATTTTTATCCATCATTTCTCCTCTTTTGTCCCACTCCAGTTCATTGGCGAGCTGTTACGAGAGGGGGCCGCTCTCAGCGTGGGCATCACCGCAGCTAGAGGTCACGGCGGGCAGTGGCTGGCGCGTGTACATCAGGCCATCAGTGGTGGTCTAGTGCCTGATGTTAGAATCGTGCCAGTGGGTGTTTCCTACGACTGCCTACCACGCCACTTTATACATCCACAGGTGACGACCTTAATACTAACAATGCACACTCCATTACATAATGACCCGACAGTCACCATCAGTGCACGGGGCTGTTAAACAGACCAATAAACAAATTACAAACAGAAGTAGATTCACATTTTCCTGATAAAAGCAAACATGATAATGGTGCTCATAAGCATAATGATCATAGACTATTTAAACTCTTAACTTGGGTAATAAACTTATGTAATTCAGTATGCACTATTTTGCTGCCGATATAAGTGATGGCTAAAAACGTTCAGTCTGCGAAAACAAGCACTGACCAACACCTTCAAAAGCCAACTATCAGTTGCCGTTGGTCAGTGTCTGTAGATGCAGTGTCTGTAGTTTTTTTTGGATTCTGCCAAAACGATTTGTTAATCAGCTCAGTCTGATCAACAGTAAGGCTTTTCACACTGCGCTTAACCCCGGGTTATCGTCTTTCTAAACACCACTTTTAACCCTGGGTAAAGGAATGTTTCACGCTTGTAATTTAGAAGCGGGGTTAGCACCACTTTTTACCCGGGGTTATGAAACCCTGCTCCAGAGCAGGGTTAGCACAACTTTTGTGGTGTTAAGTCACGGAAACATTGCGCATGGTATATAAACAGTAAATTCAGTGTTTGAGAGGAAAAATGTGAAATGCTGACAGGGAACACGACAATTTCAGTGAAGAGACTGTTTCATTCTTACCTTTTTATAGTCCGAAATGTCCATTCAGTATAAACTCTATAGTATAGTCCGCAATATTAGAGCTTATGTTAATAGGTTGCATGCTTCGTTTATCCAATCAATGACACTGACACCCCAAATATGCAAATAAGAATGTTAACCCAGGGTTTAGAAGTGTACAATGTGAAACAACATACCCTGGATCAATTGTTAATCCCAGGTAAATTATGTGCAGTGTGAAATGTGAAGCAAGATAACCCAAAATTTCATTTACCCCGGGGTTTAAAATGACCCAGGGTTAACAGTTTCAAGTGTGAAAAGCCCTAATGAGTGCAAAAGGGGACAAAACCACCAACCTGTTTACCCACCTCTGCCTCCGTTATCCTTTAGTTTTGGCCACTGTAGAGAGCCATTATTTTGTTAGTCCTGAAACGGGAAATGTTACATTAAACTGTTAACTGCTGAGACCTTTCTGTATTTTATTTTATTTACATCCCTCCAAAAGTGTGCTCATTCAGATACAAACTTATGGATTATCGTATGTTTACTTCAAATATCTTTAGACAGCAGTATTTTTTCTCTTTTTACCCAAAATAGGACAATGTGATTGTGAGCATTATTGAGCGCTAAACACTCACATGTAATTTGTTTCATTCTTACTTGATGCTGGATGCCACCATCGCACAGAAAGTCCACAAGTGAGACTCATGAGTACTAAGTTCCAGAAAATACCTAAAGACATCCAGCAATCGTTGTTGCTAAAATGCAGATAGAGACATTTTGACTGATTAAACAAGAGAATTAACACACCATTGCAACAGTATTGTGGTTTATTGGTTTTCTTCAAGCCTTCTCGGGTATTTTCATAAGTATAATGAATATTTATAATGCAATGCCAATTGACTTAGCCTTTATCACTGTATATAATAGGTAAGGAATAATTGATGACGGGCCGCTGAATTCTCCGCGAAGCGGAGTGGCCGTTACACCTCGGGTGTGCATTATTTTTAAGAATTCAACAGCCCGGAGTCAATTCTGCTTATCCTATGGTTATCACACCTCAAGACACTGTTCCGATGTTGTATTTCAAGACATTTGTCAGGTTTTTGTCCTTAAAACACTCTTGTGTGTGGGACTAATTTCTTACACATCTCATCCCATTACACATTCTCAACCTCGCTGGTGAGTCATGTATCTTTTATGTTGCTAAACTATTTTACTAATTCATCAGAGCAGCACTGAGAAAACATTTCTGTGCAAGTGTGTGTCCGTACTATACAGTAACGTTACGTGTGTACGTTTGAAAGAGAGAGAGCAAGAGCCCGAGAGAGTGTGCACTTTCAGGACACAATAAACTGTATTTTGTGGCAAAAACCATGACAATAATTTGTCGTTTACATCCTATTGTTTACTATATTTATTTGCTTGATCAGTGTCGGTGTGGGTTTTGGTTCTTTTGCAGTTGTAGGACCTATTGAAATAACTGAAATCATTTGGCGAAGTGATATGGAACTGCAATGCGGTCGAGACCTGCCTAGAACTACTTTAGCCGTGCATTTCCCTGAAAATAATTGCCCACCTTAGAATGTTTGTCAACCAATCAGATTCGAGCATTCAATTATGCTCGAATAATATTATTAATATAAAATAATATAATTTCTTCTTAATTTCCATTTGACTGATAGCATTATTTATTTATTTATTCAAGATTTCGATATTGTGAATTCTTTTGGCCACGATAACTGTGTAGAGAAAAATCTGATATCGTGACAGCCCTACTACAGAATATCATAGAGCTCTATATTGTGCTTTTTACTATACACTGGCAACCACCTAGCATTATACTAGCAACCATCCAGAGTAGCAGCCATACAAAACCACCAGAACACCTTAGAAAACAACTAGTATTATCCTAGCATCCACACAGCAACCACCTAGCATTGTCGTAGCAACCACCCAGAACAGCCCTAGCAACAGCATAGTGACACCCTGGCAGCCACTGAAAACACTCTATCAAAGCATGCTTTTGAGTCGAGCCAGGGTCGTGTGGGGCACCCAGCCATGTCTAAGCCATTAAGCCACCATATAACAGCTCAGAACAACCTTGCAACCTTATAGCAGTGCGCTATAAACCCCACAGAAGATTTGCATAGGAATTGCAGTTGTGTAGTTTTGTATTTGTAATTCCTGGGGTGAACTGATTCATTACACACTAATAAGCAGCAATACTCAGATAATTAAAACCAGACACTGTTTTTTTCATTTTGATTTGATGATTTTTAATATGCAGATTGTGAAATGGGTTTTCTAAATGAGCAATGGTAAAGACACAGCTAGAACGTTTCGTCTTACATTTAGAGAAGAAGAGAAAGATAAAGGGCTCGAGAAATCCATATTATTGTGTGCATCCATCTCAAATAGATGCCAGTTATTATAGTGATTACAGCCACTAATTTCTCCTCTAATGGCTCTTCACCATTAGAGCGCCGTGAAGATCAGAATAGTTTTTTCGAATTAGATCCAAGTCATTTCATCAGCTCGTGTGTGAGTGGCATTGTATTTTTTCATTTGTTTGTGTGGTCTCTAGGCCGGCGTGATGTCTGCTCTGCGGTTTGTGGCCTCCCTGCTGAAGGGTGATCATAGAGGAAGTGTTAGGATCCATTTTGCACAGGCTTTCTCTCTGAAGGTATGACTCACACACAAGGAATTACACACACTCGCTCATCCGTACACACCAGCAAATAAAATATAATCATTTCATACAAATGCAGAGCCATTACGCAGTGGTTCTCAGCTGGTGGGTGGTCTGTTAAATTGTTCTGCTCTGACAGCAGGGAAAATAATACTAAATGCAAATAATAAAATGCAAGCCATAAAATAATGCGTAGTAAGTATAGCTAAATAAATTGTCTAATTTAAATTCGCAAATGTATCCAGAGTTTGGTAATATGGCTAATATTGGAGTTTTCGCAATAGCACTTTTTTTTTTTTTTAAGAAATGTATTCATTTTAGTACAATTAAAGGGATAGTTCACCCAAAAATGAAAATTCAGTCATTAATTTCTCACCCTCATGTCATTCCACACCTGTAAGAACTTTGTTCATCTTCAGAACACAAATGAGGATATTTTTGATAAAATCCAATGGCTTAGTGTGAGGCCTGCATTGCCAGCAAGATCATTTCCATTTTCAATGCCCAGAAAGCTACTAAAGACATATTTAAAACAGCTCATGTGACTACAGTGGTTCAACCTTAATGTTATGAAGCGACTAGAATACTTTTTGTGCCAAAAAAACAAAATAAGGACTTTATTCAACAATATCTACTAGTGATGGGCGATTTCAAAACACTGCTTTATGAAGCTTCGAAGCTTTACGAATCTTTTATTTCAAATCAGTGGTTCGGAGCACCAAAAATCACTTGATTTCAGAGGCTTTGTTATGTCATAAGTGTTTAGAAATTTCAATGGTTCACGTGACTTTTGGCAGTTTGATACGAGCTCCGAACCCCGAACCATGGATTCGAAAAAAAAAAGATTAGTAAAGCTTCGAAGCTTCATAAAGCAGTGTTTTGAAATCGCCCATGCCTCTGAAAACACAAACGATGTAGAAGAACAACAACATAGTGATGAAACGCGCTCTGTAGAGTGTTTGTCCGTTTAGGGCTACTGTAGAAACATGGCGGCGCAAAATGACGACTTGACATGGAGGGGGGACCCGTGGTGTATGTAGATAGAAATGGCTCATTCTAAGGTAATAAAAACATAACGGTTCATTATGTAAGGTCTTTATGCACCACTGAAAACATAGTTATGTATATTATATTGCATTTCTGTCAATAGATCCTCCCACATTTTACACATTGCATCTTTAATACAATTGTAATACAGATTAAAACTAAATAGTTCTATTTCAAATAAATACTGTTCTTTTGAACTTTGTTCATCAAACAATCCTGAGGAAGAAAAAAAAAAAAGTATTTCCACAATATTAAGCAGATATTTCAGTATGGATAAGAAGAAATGTTTCTTGAGCAGCAAATCAGCATATTGCAATGATTTCTGAAGGATCATGTGACACTGAAGATTGGAGTAATGATGCTGAAAATTCAGCTTTGCATCAGGAATAAATTACATTTAAAAATACATTTTTATTGTTATACTGTTAATAATAATTGTTAATACTGTTTTTACTGTATTTTCATAAAATAAACAGACTTGGTGAGCATAAGAGACTTCTTTCAAAAACATTGATAAATCTTGCTGCAGACTTTTGAATGGTAGTTTAAGTAAACATTGCTTTAATTTCTCCAGTAATTGTTTGAAACAAGTCAAGTGATTGCTATAATCACAAATTAACAAATTACAAACAATAGAACAAATTAAAAAAGTAGGACAAAGATGCAAATAATATGCAAAATAAATGTAATAGTCATTTACCTAGATATAATACTGATTTGACTCTGTTTGACAGAGAATCAGGTCTTTTTTTATTGAGTGTTTATTAAAGCTACTAAAGTTATCTACCCACAGAGGCGTTTATTGTTTTCTCGCTAATACTATTGTTTGATTAATATTAACTATGTGAATGACAGCTGTTAGGACTGCATTTACACTGCAAGACCTAATGCACAGATGCACTATTTTGGGCATTCTTCAGAGCATGGATACCCATGTGAACGGCCACATGTCAAACAGCACTCAGGCATCGAATTGAGATGATATATACGGTACTTTGGTGATCTGTTCCTTTTGTTGTGTTGGACCTATTCTACATTGTTGGACCTATTCAGTTTTTGATAATATTAATAAAATTCTATGTTTGAAATTGATTTGAAGTACTTTTCGTACAGTAAATAAATCTGGTACCGCCGTTTGATGTCCAAAATCTGGGACTTGAATCGAAACTAGTTTAGCCTTAATGCAACATCTCAGTTTTTGATGCTTATGTATGGGCACTGTGAAAAAGTTTTAGACTCTCTCTCTCTCTCTCTCTCTCTCTCTCAGGAGATGTGCGAGAGTGGAAAGTGTCGTGTGGATGGAGGGCGCCCCCTACAGGAACTGCTGTTGACTGCCATACTGCACAACAGGTCTCTTCAATCCCTCTGTTCCTGTATCTCATCTGCAGCATTCCACTCTTTATCCATCTCTTCTTATTTGCCACCCTAGCATCTGTCTGCCCATATGGTGGTCACGCGTTTCACTTCAAGCCATCCTGCATCCTTCAGTTTTTTTGTAGTTTTTTCTTGTCAGTCATGAAGGTCCCTGGGGTTCTGGTCCTCCAGTTCTGTTCTTCTTTACCTTTGTGTTATTTATATGATGTGCCAAATTAGTGAGACAAAAAAAGCAGGAAAAATAACAGGAAGAAATAGTGAAGGGAGGATTCTGGTTAGAGATGATGGACCTTTCAGTCCACCTCAGCCAGTTCAACGTATCGCTTTCTTTGAACTTTCTGTGCAACTCGAGTTGTTTGAAACAAGTGAATGACTATTATATAATTATCTAATATTTAATATAATTAATATCTAATATAATTTCATTATTTGTATATTATATGCATCTTTGTCTTACTGTTTTTATTTGTTCTAGTCCTTGTTTTGTGATTATTTTATCACTGACTTTTCACTTGGTTTAAACAGTTACTGGAGAAATTGAAGCAATATTTACATACACTACTATTCAAAAGATTGGAGTTGGTTAGATTTTTTTTTTTTTTATGTTTTTGAAAGAAGTCTCTTATTCTCACCAATGCTGCATTTATTTGATCAAATATCAAATAGTAAAACAGTAATATTGTGAAAAATAATTTTTCTATTTCAATTTAATTTAAAATACAATTTATTCCTGTGATTCAAAGCTGAATTTTCAGCATCATTACTCCAGTCTTCAGTGTCACATGATCCTTCAGAAATCATTCTTAAATGCTGATTTGGTGCTCAAGAAACATTTCTTATCAATACCATCAACAGTTGTTCTACTTCATATTTTTGTAGGAACCATGATAGTTTTTTTTTTAGTTTTTTTTTTCAGGATTGTTTGATGAACACGCTTCTAAAAGAACAGCATTTATTTGAAATAGAAATATTTATATTAATTTGCATTAAAATTGTATTAATTGTACTAAAACAATACATTTTTGTCAATAGAAACAAGAAACTCTCACCACAAACTTATGAACGATAGTTAGTGTAAGTATTTGAAGACTATATTTCATTGTTTTATGCAGTTTGTTAATACTTATATTAATATTTAACTATTTAAAGCAGTGTGTTCAATAACATATTAGTATATTTTCAATTCAAACTGTGGTTTACAAATGGGTATTGAGAACCATGAAATGTTAAAAGACATTTTAGATATTGGTATCAACTATCTTGAATAGTAGCCATATTACCAAGAACTGAGACTCCAATCTGCTGAATCAGAACTCAAGAGGCAAGTGCATAAAATGTTTCTGCAGTGCACTCATTTTAAGCAACTCAGGTTCTCAGGAGAAGTCAGTTATTCCAACTCTGGCTCATAATGAGCTGGAATATCCTGGAAAATCTACAAAGAGCTTCTCATCTGCTCTTCAGTCTCTTCCGAGAGCCTCAGGGGCTGTTATATGTTTAAAGTGGAACATCCACCGCGGGGAGGCCTTATCATGAAGATTCAGCCCTGCAGGGCTCAACATTTTCATTTTGACAGCTGGTAATAATGCATTGTTGTAAAGCCTTTTGTTGTACACGTTAGGGAGTGAGAACAGTGAACAGGTGATGCAGTCACGTGAGGCTTGTGGAGGACTGTAATGTAAATGTAATGCTTGGATTTCAGAGAATGACAGTATGCACACCCCTATTCGTCATTATTAAACAAAGTATGTTGTAATAAAATGAAGTGTGGTTTATTTCATCAGGATGGACTCCATCTTCAACCAGAAGGATGTTTCCTGGCTTCTCCCACCTGCTGTCATGCCTGAACTGCCTCCTGCTGATAGACAGCAGACTATTGCACTGATTCTTCATTTAAAGTACTGTGAGTCTGATCGACACACACAAGCTCTCAGAGATCAAACTCTTGCACTTTAGTAGTTCTATTTATGAGGCTAAGGTTTGTGTTTTATTTTTTTTATTTTAGCTTCAACTACAAGTATGGCTGTCATGTCTACCAGTCTGGTGTCCTGTTTGCTGCTGCACAAGCATCGCAGGGTTTGTTTTAAATGCATCACTATTAACAGTGTTGGGGGTAAAGCATTACAAGTAATGCGAGTTACAGTATGTAATCAGATTACTTTTTCAAGTAACGAGTAAAGGAACATTACTTTTAACTTTACAACAAAATATCTGAGTTACTTTTTCAAATAAGTAACACAAGTTACTTTGTTTTCCCATTTATTGACTGACACCTCTCCTGTACCCATGTTGAGAGAAATCGGAAGAAAGTGAACATGATGTTTATAGTTTATAGACTAGAGTAAATGTGAGCATACATATACACATCTCACAAAAACAGATTCAGTTGTTCTCAAAATGAATAAAAAAAGGAAATACAAACTCAGAATATTATGCAAACCTTCAGTAATTAAATGTAAAATAACACAAATATACTTTATGTATTTAATTTTTATTTAATCAATGTGTTCAATTAATCAGTGTATGTATTTAACCAATGTCTTTGCTGCTGACATTCGGTGATCCAATTCAACCATACTAATAAGCAAAAATGACTTTAGTTAAACATCACATTTGCATTTCTATAAAAAAAATTGTTTTTATTGCTGAAATAAGAGTGTTGACTTATTGATGAGTTGAAGTAACGTAACATTAATTTCCATAAGTCAAATAATTACATTTTGTAACGCATTACTTTTAAATGTAACTTTCCCCAACACTATTACTATTACATATATACATTATTATACAAATTAAGTGGTTACATTTTTTTGTCAATCTACAAATAATAATAATAATAATTATTATTATTATTATTATATTTTTATTTACCAAGACCCAGGCTAGGCAGTTAATTTGCTGTTTATATAACAAATATAATAATCTTCACAATAAAAAACTTGCGTGCTTGATGTAAACAATGTTACATTAAACAATTTCTATACTTACGTTAATAAAAGCCTAAATTAAATCTGTTCATCATATAAAACAAATTTTGTCTCTTCAAAAGAACATCAGTTCATATGAAATAATTGTATGTTTCTTTGAACTTTTTAAAGCTTGAAAATGTTGTGAATGTGTTTGCGTGTTTTTGTGACATATCAGGACACAAATTTGTATAATGATATGGGTATGACATAGGTATTACAAGGAGAGGGTGACTTATGAGGACATTACCCCATGTCCCCATTTTTCAAAAGGCTTAAAAATCATACAGAATGAGTTTTTTTTTATTAAGTAAAAATGTGCAGAGTTTCCTGTGATGGGTAGGTTTAGGTGTAGGGTTGGTGTAGGGGATAGAAAATACGACAGTATAAAAACCATTACGTCTATGGAATGTCCCCACAATTCACAAAAACAATATATATATATATATATATATATATA
>RJVU01027559.1:4984529-5023206 GCA_003731715.1 Anabarilius grahami | reverse complement strand
TATGTGTGGAGAAAACCAGGCACTGCTCATCACCTGTCCAATACAGTCCCAACAGTGAAGCATGGTGGTGGCAGCATCATGCTGTGGGGTTGTTTTTCGGCTGCAGGGACAGGACGACTGTTGCAATCGAGGGAATGATGAATGCGGCCAAGTACAGGGATATCCTGGACGAAAACCTTCTCCAGAGTGCTCGGGACCTCAGACTGGGCCGAAGGTTTACCTTCCAACAAGACAATGACCCTTAGCACACAGCTAAAATAACGAAGGAATGGCTTCACAACAACTCCGTGACTGTTCTTGAATGGCCCAGCCAGAGCCCTGACTTAAACCCAATTGAGCATCTCTGGAGAGACCTAAAAATGGCTGTCCACCAACGTTTACCATCCAACCTGACAGAACTGGAGAGGATCTGCAAGGAGGAATGGCAGAGGATCCCCAAATCCAGGTGTGAAAAACTTGTTGCATCTTTCCCAAAAAGACTCATGGCTGTATTAGATCAAAATGGTGCTTCTACTAAATACTGAGCAAAGGGTCTGAATACTTAAGACCATGTGATATTTCAGTTTTTCTTTTTTAATAAATCTGCAAAAATGTCAACAATTCTGTGTTTTTCTGTCAGTATGGGGTGCTGTGTGTACATTAATGAGGAAAAAAAATGAACTTAAATGATTTTAGCAAATGGCTGCAATATAACAAAGAGTGAAAAATTTAAGGGGGTCTGAATACTTTCCGTACCCACTGTATATATATTTATACAACAGTTCTGTCTGGTTATTAAATCTGATTGGCTGAAAGCCGTGCGATATTTCAGTGATAACAGCACTCCTACCTTTTCACCGTTTGTATTACTCCGCTAGAAGTGACCGTCATGGCGACTGAGCAAATCCACCGTCATTTTTGCGAATACTACTTGTTGTTCCACGAACTGTTGTTTTAATAGTTTTTTAGACGAGAATGTAGTTGTTTAGACCTGAAATATGTGACTCGTAATTAATAATAGCGCCTATTTTACAATTTGTTTTGACGTTTTTAGAGATGCGGGCTCCAGGGCTTCAGCGGCTGTTTAGTGCTTGTGTACCCGCCGAGAACATCTTCATCTCGGCCAGTGCTATGGGGATTTGCCGCTGGCTCTTATAGTGGTTAAACATGAGACATAATTCAATTTGAGTACATTAAACAGGCAATCTTTGGTCTTATTAATCTATTATTTGTTCCAGAGCAATTCGAATTGTGCTATTTTAAATTTGATAATAATTACCTTACATTATATAGCATAGCATATTGGCAACAACTAGACGGGACATGTCAGTCGAAGACTCTTCTCCGCTCTTCAAATACGTAAAAAAAGCTTTATAGACTGTTTTTTTAATAAATAAAATGCTTTACAATTTTTTTTTTCAAACATCAGATCTTTATTTACCTTTGTATTGCATAGACGAGATGTCCAAACTGCGTGCGCACTTCATTCACGAGATGAGGCGGATTTATGAGGTTTGACTGACAGTTTGAGGATCCAATGGAGTTACGAGGTTTTGTCACAAGCTCTTTAAAATCCTTTTCATTCGTTAAATATTTGTAAAACCCACATACCTGCGTAAAGGGTGACCTATAGTTTTTTTTTTTTTTTTATAAAATAAAACAAAAATTAGGAAATATAGAGATACGAGGTGTAGCATTTATTTTATTTTCATTATTTTTTGGCATTTGGTAATTATCCACGGCACACTTGACAACCGTCACGGGCACACTAGTGCTTTATGTTTGACTGAACTGTACAATTGTGTTTATTTGTTCAATAAATATTATTTTATATAAATGTCCATTAGTGCGTAATATGGATTGAGTGAAAGTTACATTAATACTAGAGATGTTCCGATACCCCTTTTCCATTCCCGATACCGATTCCGATACCTGAGCTCAGGGTATCGGCCGATACCGAGTACCGATCCGATACCTTGGTGTGTATCTGTATATATATATATACTACTAGCCCTGTATGAATTGATAGAATTATTTATGGTGTGCTTCAGACTTATCCCTTAATAAAACAAGAACAAATACATACAGTGAACTAGAGTATTTTTATTATCTGACATACATTTGTCAGTTATATTATTTATTTATTTTAAGTGAAAAAGAACTTCAAATGCAGCCACAAATCTAACATTGTAAACTGAAAAAGGTATATTAGTTTTACAATATAACTATAAAAACAGTACAACAAATAAATCTAGGAATATAATTATATAAGAAAATAATCTCTTTAAAACTTGAAGTCCAGAAACAATTTTGTTAAATAAAAATCTCACGTTTTCGACGACTGACAGCAGCTGGTCATCCAGAACAATAAACCCGACAATTTTGTCGGTTATCTTTATTTGTCTTTTGAAAACTTTTCTCTTTGTTTGAATGAAGCTGGCACGCCTCATCCTTCTCCGTCTTAAGCGCGTCAAACGCCCGAATCGCGCCGCAGGAAGTCAATTCGCGTCTTTGCATTGACTTAACATGTAAATCACTCGCGCTTATCGCTTCATTCGCGTCTGGTGTGAACGCAGCATTAGCCTTTATGTAACCATCGTGTTGCGCGGGGTGACGCGTCTTCAAATGCTTTATTAAGTTATTTGTGTTAAAGTTGCCAATACTTGTACCACTCGAAATTACAGCATTGCATATGAGACATGTCGCCGTTTTACTGGTCTGAAATACTGCCAAACAGAGGACATACTGCCAAACAGAGGACATACTGCTAGCGCGTTTTCACTTCTCCGCTGCTCTAAACAGTGGTTGCTTGTGGCAACACAGCACAACTTCCTGTGTTTGCATTCTGAGCCGCGAAGAAGAATTGATTTCCGATTTGCTGCGTTAAGCAAAGATAGCGGGCACAACTAGGTATTGTTTAAGAAAATAGTATCGGCTCGGTACGTGAGTTTAATTACTCGCCGATACCGATGCCAGAATTTTTTGTGGTATCGGTGGTATTTCCGATACTAGTATCGGAATCGGAACAACCCTAATTAATACGCCGTTAGATGGCGGCAAAACTTTACAGGTGAACGAGTCACTGACTCACAAGAGACTTTTAAATTGAAAGGAACTTTTGCAAAGGAAGTTGTTTTAGCTCTGTGGTGTTATGGAAAATTCCCAAAGCTGTAAAAAGGACAAATACAAGATCGCTTTCCTCAGCGGACATTCAAACTGACTTTTATAATGAATATAATATTATGGACATCGACTTGAAGAATGAATGTAATGCAATATATCAGACACAGGTAATAGCCTACTCTCCCAGGCGATCTCTCTCTCTCTCACACACTCTCTCTCTAATACTGTACAAAATTCAATGAGTTTCAATGGAGGGTCTCAACATTCCTTCGTTACTAGTTCTAAAGTGACGTTTTAGAATTAGTAATGGAGGCTTGGTCCAACTGTCAACTTGAGATTTGAATCTGTGGCGGAAGAAAGTAGTGCTGCACAAAAGAAGGTTTTAAAGACACTCCGTTGTTGTTTTTATTTGTTTACACACTCGTGCCGTCAAACTGTTGTATAAACGCAATATCACACTCGTAGCTGTGCGATATGGCTGTATATCAGCACACTGTGATTACCTTGGCACTCGGCCTGCGGCCTCATGTCTACGGACGAATCACAGCCGTGCTGATATACAGGCATATCGCACTGCTACGAGTGTGATATTGCTCATATATATAGCCAAAAGTATTGGTACACCCCTCCAAATCATTGAATTCAGGTGTTCCAATCACTTCCATGGCCACAGGTGTATAAAATCAAGCACCTAGGCATGCAGACTGCTTCTACAAACATTTGTGAAAGAATGGGTCACTCTCAGGAGCTCAGTGAATTCAAGCGTGGTATCGTGATAGGGTTGCCACCTGTGCAATAAGTCCATTCGTGAAATTTCCTCACTACTAAATATTCCACGGTCAGCTGTTAGTGGTATCATAACAAAGTGGAAGCAATTGGGAACAACAGCAGCTCAGCCATGAAGTGGTAGGCCACGTAAAATCACACAGCGGGGTCAGCGCATGCTGAGGCGCACAGTGCGCAGAAGTCGCCAACTTTCTGCAGAGTCAATAGCTACAGACCTCCAAACTTCGTCTGGCCTTCAGATTAGCTCAAGAACAGTGCGTAGAGAGCTTCAAGGAATGAGTTTCCATGGCCGAGCAGCTGCATCCAAGCCTTACATCACCAAGTGCAATGCAAAGCATCGGATGCAGTGGTGTAAAGAATGCCACCACTGGACTGTAGAGCAGTGGAGACGTGTTTTCTGGAGTGACGAATCACGCTTCTCTGTCTGGCAATCCCATGGACAAGTCTGGGTTTGGCAGTTGCCAGGAGAACGGTACTTGCCTGACTGCATTGTGCCAACTGTAAAGTTTGGTGGAGGGGGATTATGGTGTGGGGTTGTTTTTCAGGGGTTGGGCTTGGCCCCTTAGTTTCAGTGAAAGGAACTCTTAATGCTTCAGCATACCAATACATTTTGGACAATTTCATGCTCCCAACGTTGTGGGAACAGCTTGGGGATGGCCCCTTCCTGTTCCAACATGACTGCGCACCAGTGCACAAAGCAAGGTCCATAAAGACATGGATGAGTGAGTTTTGTGTGGAGGAACTTGACTGGTCTGCACAGAGTCCTGACCTCAACCTATTAGAACACCTTTGGGATGAATTAGAGCGGAGACTGTGAGACAGGCCTTCTCGTCCAACATCACTGCCTGACCTCACAAATGGGCTTGTAGGAGAATGGTCAAAAATTTCCATAAACACACTCCTTAACCTTGTGGAAAGCCTTCCCAGAAGAGTTGAAGCTGTTATAGCTGCAAAGGGTGGGCCAACTCCATATTAAACCCTACGGATTAAGGATGGGATGTCATTAAAGTTCATGTGCACGTAAAGGCAGGCGTCCCAAAACTTTTGGCAATATAGTGTGTGCATATTATATACAGTGGGTACAGAAAGTATTCAGACCCCCTTAAATTTTTCACTCTTTGTTATATTGCAGCCATTTGCTAAAATTATTTAAGTAANCCTGTCGATTGCTGTTTCGACCAATTAACATCTATTACCAGAACTATTTTATAGTAGTATTTTAATTGTTTTATTAGTCATCGACTAGTTGTTGATGATTCATACAAGCATCAAACATGATTCTGCTTGCTTTGATGATTTTGCGAATGATTGTAACAACCTTCTCCCTCTTTCTCAGGGTGTGCGTGTATCTGTGCTGTGCAGGGACATCTGTTGGCTGTTGGAGGAGGTGTTGTTCAGAAACGTGGATGTGGGTTTCGGTGGCGCTCTGGTCGGGATGGTGCATCATGCGCTCTCTCTGCTCCGCCCATATCTTCTCCTAGCTGCAGCTCCGCCCACGGGAGAACCCATCATCGCACCGCGGCCCGATCCAGAGTCTCTGCTCACACTGAGCCAACACTGTGATTTGCTCACTCATGTCTTCATACACGAGGCTGTAGGAGGTGGGCAGAATGTGTTGAAGATTGGGCGGAGGCAAGGAAAGTTGGTGTTGGCATGCATCATGCACTTATTTTGGCGGGATAAGATATGACTAAAGATAAAGAAAACTTAGTTGTTTTTTTTATGTATAAGGCATGTTAGTCTATGTTTCTGATTAGCAACCAGGGTTCAAATTTTGCTTAATATTTTTGTGGAAACCATGACACATTTATCAGGCATTTATTTGAAATAGAAATCTTTTGTAACATTATAAATGTCTTTACTGTCACTTTAATCAATTGAATGCATCCTCGATTAAAAGTAATTTAGAATAATCTTATTTTGAGATTATAAGTATCGATCATTCAAAAAAGATTGGAATTAATAAGAAAATCTATATTTTATACATGGGTTATTGACGAATAAGGTTTTTAAAAGTGTAAAAAAAAACAATGGAGATATAATTAATTTTGAAGTATTATTAAAGGGGACCTATTATGCAAAATTCACTTTTGCATGGTGTTTGGCTATAAATGTGTGTTGGCAGTGTGTGTACACAACCACCCTATAATGATAAAAATTCAACCATTCCTTTTTTTTTTTAAATCCCCATAAATCATAAGCAGTGTCTCAGAACAAGCCGTTTCCAGATCCCTGGCAGTGTGACGTCACATTAGCCACAGGCCCCGCCCACGAATGTTGATACTGCCGTTTTAACATAGAAGTTAGAAACGCCCTGAGCGAGTTCACAGCCTGTTGTACTGTCCGCCATTGCTTCACTGACGAGAATGTCTCCCAAGCGTTTTAGGTGGTCTGTAGCTGGATGGATTAATCCACATAGCTCTCTCCATTTACTCCCTAAATCTGAGCTGCTGAAAACGAGGTGGATTAATTTTTGTTTTCGAAGAAAATGCTCCCACAACTCTACCGAAATTCGTTTGTCTGCGCGAATCATTTCACACCAGACTTTGTGAACGAATGTCAATACAAAGGGACAATACAAAACAGGTTGTGTTAAAATGTTACTCAAGGATAGATCAGTAAACTGTTCGTGATCCAGCTTACAGTCTCCAGAGTGATACTATATGGCAGTAATGAAGGTGAGAGCACTTTATTACAGTTAATCGGAGTTGATTTGCGGATATAAAGTTTACCAGTTTATTAAGCACCACCCGAAAAGGCGTAAAGTCTTTATATATTTGTTTACTGTTAGTTGTAACGAGTGTTTGTGTAATTCGCTGTGTATGTTGATGGTAATGCAAGGAAGAGAGAGAGAGAGAGTTTATGGATAGTATTTTAATGCACACTTGCACTGTGTTATTAAGCTCTTACTGTGTTTTCTAGAGTGAAAATGGATGCTTCATCTTTTGTGTGAAGTACAATAAACGTCATAAAACTCATCTGTAAAGTCGAACAGAGTCCGGTACAACAGGCTTGTACTAATATAGTGGATAAAAACAAGAAGACAATATAAGTTATAACCGTAATTTAACTAAACTATACCTGTTCTATCTCCATGCAGCATATATTCGCAGTTTCTGACATTATAGTGCGTCCTGACTGACTCCTGACACCGGAGAATCAGCTCTTGAAGCTCCGCCCTCTTAGGCCGAGTACAGCAGCTCATTTGCATTTAAAGGGCACACACTGAAATGGCACGTTTTTGCTCAACCCCAAAAAGTGGCAATTTTAAAATGCTAAAAAAAATTATCTGTGGGGTATTTTGAGCTAAATCACTCTGGGGACATCAGAGATTTATTTTACATCTTGTAAAATGGGGCATAATAGGTCCCCTTTAAGTGTAAACAATGATCAATTAACACTGCTTTTGTCATTTTTTAGAAGATGGGCAAAATTTGTCACCAAAAAAAGTAATTCGGTTTAACCAAAATTTTGGCTTTACCGAATGAGAGTTTTAGTTATACCGAATGATGATATTTTCAAACAATGCTAACAGGCTGATATCTAGCTAGCTAGCTTGTTAGCTAGCTAGCTAGCAAAAGGACAATCAAACATTTTATATTTAGTACAAGTTTTAAAAAAAAATTCCATGTTTTATAACGGTTGTACCGAATGACCTGATGTTTCGGGACATGCGTATGAGCAAGTAAAAACATTAATTTTTCAACTAAAAAGAGAGTTTGTTACTTTGCTTCATGACTATGTGGTCCTTTGCAGGTGTCTGAATGATGTCACATCCTGTCACATGATATTGATTGCATGACTTGATCCAAATTATATTGACCCAAATTTTTATACAATTTATACATAATTTTTATAAAACTTTTTATACAATGAATGACCTTTTGACACTTCAAAATCTTTAAAATACCTTTTATATGTAGCAAAATATAATTAAAATCTTTTGGATTCAATAAAAGAGATCTAGTTGTACTACCTTACATACTTCGGATATCATATCTTTGTTTTTTATTATTATTAAGGCCTTTGGACAAAAACATGACCCGTCACGTCATTGACCCATATGTGTTATAACTTTAATAACATTTTAATAATTTTCAGTTATATGCAGAAGATTTAGACCGATTGGATTCTCCAAATTTAGTGCATCTGTTTCAGAATTTTTTTTTTAACCAACAATATTTGTGCAACTATTCCTAATATGATACAAATTTAAAAAAAAACAAATTCACTCTGATAAATAATCTGATGGTTCTGCCGCTTCAGGGTGTTGATATGTTTGGGTTGAGTCATGTTTGCACCACAGCAGGGATTATTGACAGTGCTAACCCTGAAGGCATGTGTGTTTGTGTGAAGCGTGTGCTGTCTCAGCCATGCTGAGTGAGGTTGTAGGCTGTGGAGGGGGTGGAGACCAGGAGTTTGATGTTGTCCTGGGTCAGGAGGAGCTGGCGGAGAAAAGCCTCCAACTCACACATTTACTACCACCTGGGTACATACCGGTGAGTCTCACTCAAACGCGCATATATGACGTTTATAATCACGTTGATGCTAGTAGTGATTCATACAGCCGCCCTGCTCTTCAGTCAGTCAGAAAAAAATCTAATTTATTTTTTCATACAGTCTCCCAATTTCTCTCTCGCTCTTCCAATCGATCAGTTGCTCCCATCTGTTCCTTTTATTATTCTCTCTCGATGTCTCTTAAATCGAGTTTCCCGTTCAAGGGTTCTTCAGCGGCGGGAATAGCATGTGTAATTATTGCAGGCACATTTTACACTTGCATCAGCAAATAAACACTTGTAAATGCTGTGAAATGTCAACAAGAACAAAAACACTACACAACTAATTATCTCGCCTCCTTTCTATCTGCTCTCTCTCTTATCTGTCTGTCCATCTGTTTGTCGCTCTCAGCCATGTCAGAACGCTCACAGCTTTGCTCTTGATGTGGTAGACAGCATGGTGCGCTGTGGGGTTCTTGTTATGGAGGAGGTAAGACACCTGCATTAACAAACAAAATTCACTTGTTCTCTGATCACAGTTGGTCTTCACACATGCAGCATTTTTAATCATCTGTGGTCAGTCGAAATGGGTTTTTGTATGGTCAATCTTAATATTCTACAAAATAGAGCCAAAGTTTGCTATTATGAAATTTTATATTATATAGTACAAATTCTTTGTTTCATATACTTCATTGTATCATATATTATTAGTTTGGGAATATATTTATGTATACTGCTCAAAAAATTTAAAACACTTTTTAATCAGAATAGCATCAAGTCAGTTAAACTCCTGGGATATTGATCTGGTCAGTTAAGTAGCAGAGGGGGTTGTTAATCAGATGATTTGTGTTAATGAAATTAACAACAGGTGCACTAGATGGACAACGAAATGACCCCCAATACAGGAATGGTTTTACAGGTGGACGCCACTGACATTTTTTTCCCTACTCATCTTTTCTGACTGTTTTTGACTAGTTTTGCATTTGGCTAGGGTCAGTGTCACTACTGGTAGCATGAGGCGATACTGGACCCTACAGAGGTTGCACAGGCAGTCCAACTCCTCCAGGATGGCACGCCAGAAGGTTTGCTTTGTCTCCCAGCACAGTCTCAAGAGCATGGAGGAGAGCTACTCTAGGAGAGCTGGACAGGGCCAGGTCCTTAACCCATCAGCAGGACCGGTATCTGCTCCTTTGTACAAGGAGGAACAGGATGAGCACTGCCAGAGCCCTACAAAATGACCTCCAGCAGGCCACTGGTGTGAATTTCTCTGACCAAACAATCAGAAACAGACTTCATGAGGGTGGCCTGAGGGCCCGACGTCCTCTAGTGGGCCCTGTGCTCACTGCCCGTTACCGTGGAGCTCGATTGACATTTGCCATTGAACATCAGAATTGGCAGGTCCACCACCGGCGCCCGTGCTTTTTACAGATGAGAGCAGGTTCACCCTGAGCACGTAACAGACGTGAAAGGGTCTGGAGAAGCCGTGGGGAACGTTATGCTGCCTGTAACATCGTTCAGCATGACCGGTTTGGTGGTGGGTCAGTGATGGTCTGGGGAAGCATATCCATGGAGGGACACACAGACCTCTACAGGCTAGACAATGGCACCCTGACTGCCATTAGGTATCGGGATGAAATCCTTGGATCCATTGTCAGACCCTACGCTGGTGCAGTGGGTCCTGGGTTCCTCCTGCTGCACGACAATGCCTGGCCTCATGTGGCGAGAGTATGCAGGCAGTTCCTGGAGGATGAAGGAATTGATAACATTGAATGGCCCCAACGCTCGCCTGACCTAAATCCAAAAAACACCTCTAGGACATTGTTTCAGTCCATCCGACGCCGCCAGGTTGCACCTCAGATTGTCCAGGAGCTCAGTGATGCCCTGGTCCAGATCTGGGAGGAAATACCCCATTACACCATCCGTCATCTCATTAGGAGCATGCCTCGACGTTGTCAGACATGCATACAAGCACATGGGGGCCATACAAACTACTGAGTAGCATTTTGAGTTGCTGCAATGAAATTTCTGCAAAATGGACTAGCCTGATGCATAATTTTTCACTTTGATTTTCGGGGTGTCTTTGAATTCAGTCCTCTGTAGGTTGATAATTTTCATTTCCATCAAACGATGTGGCATCCTTTCGTTCCTAACACATCCCAGTCCATATCAGCATAGACATCCAGCATGATATTTTTCCCCATTGAGATCTGATATTTTTTAATTTTTTTGAGCAGTGTATATGAAACAATATTTTTTTTTTTTTCATTTCGGATTTCATATTTAACGTGATTAATGCAGCATCCATTGTTCTGTCATCCTTTGCGCTATAGTATATGATTAGCGGTGTAAATCGGACGGTTCATCACGATACTATATCGATTCTCATAGCCAGCGATACGATATTTGCAGATACTGAAAATTCTGATGCGATTATGGCACGATTCAATTCAGAGGTATATCGATCGAAATCTTGATATTATATTATATGCCTATTTTACACAGTTACATTTTCATTACCTCATGCCAAAAAATATATATCACATTTAATTGAAAATTTCTCATTCTGCACCCTGATTGGGACATCCACAAATAAAAAATTCAAGTCACACAGGAGATGTGTAATGTTAAAAATCTACAGAAAAACAAGTAAATATAGGCTATTTATGTAAATAAAAGTTAAAGACATTTATTTTAAATGTTTAGCACAGCTTTTTAATGAGGCAATAACAAATTATAGATAGGACAAACAAGATATAATAATAATCTTTCATTGCACAAAAGTATTATAGTAGGCTATAAAAGGCTCCAATACAGAGCGGTGCAAACCGCTTATGCGCGTCCCATGTGTAGAATGATGCGCTTGAAGCAACACGGAGTCACAGCGCACTGCGCTTCTTGTTGGAAAGTTTAAAACACAAAGGGAAAATATATTGATTTGTGGTGTATTAGATCTATGCAACAGTTTATTGAGCCTTTCTCTTTTACCATTTAAATTTCAGTAACTATGCGCGTGAAGAACAATTCATAGTACTCTCTACTCCAGTGTTGTGATCTAACAAACACCCGGTAGAAAGTAACATGATTTAGAAAGAGTAATAAACTCTAGCAAGATGAAGTAATTTTATGCAAAATCATAGACCTTTATCTATTGAAACACAAAAACAAGTAAAAGAAGACTAAATTCAGTGGCCTATTTGTGCACTGTTTGCGATGGGGCATTCTGTGTGTGCGCACTCCTCTTTCGTGTTATTTCTGCAAGGCTTTAAACACAGCAACTGATAAACTTTAGTGACGATTCAGCACCCGATTGGACACTGACAGCAAGCGTCTGACTCCCGAGCGTCTTTCACAAGCTCTAAAAGTAAGGCTAGTGTAAACAAGAATGCACGTGTTGGCGATAATGCATAAACTGACATTCTGGAAAATGTGGAGAGTGTGAAAACAAAGGTACCTCTTAAATTTATAAATGGTATAGAATTTTTTTACACGTTGCATCAATACATTGTATCGTAACACATTTAATCAATGTATCGATCTATATCAATGTATTGTTACACCCCTATATATGATCACACTATCATTCATTCAGGTGCTATTAAACCATTCAAGCGCGATTTTAAAAACTCAAATCTGTACTGGCACACTGTCTGTGAAGCGGCTTTCTGCGAACAACCACCCGAAACCTCACACAGAATGCCGCTTCAGACCGCGCACCAGAGCCAGCGTCACATTGATATCTTTCCCACTTGATTGGACAAAAACACAGTTATGTAAAAGTTCCCGTTTTGTTGAGTATCGTTTGTCGAGTAAGCACAGTCTTAAATGAGGTAAATAGTGTTAAATGAACATAAAGAGTTGTGAGAAAATAGGATGTGTGTCAGATCCTCGTCATGTGTGTCAGATCCTCGTCATGTGTGTCAGGTCTTAAAGTGACAGCAGCCGTATAAACCTGCTGCTGTCTGTGTCATTAAAAAGAAAGTCTCACACTGTTCTTGACTGAATAACTTTTGTAGCTTTAATAAGGATAAATCCATATTTATAATTTATGCAGTGAAGATTGTGCAGTGTTTATTCAGTTTCTGTATTTACCTGTTAGATCTACCTGCTTCTTACAAGTTCACGCAGATCCCCCCAAAAAAAAAAATTTTTACTGCATTTTAACAGTGCAGGTAAATATCTGAACTCTATTTAGGGCATTTGATGTTAAAGTATTACAATTAGTGCTGTCAATTGATTAAAAATGTAACTAATTAATTGCACATTTTTCTGTAATTAATTGTGATCAATTGCACCTAACATTAAAGTTTTAATTAGGGCTGGGCGATAAAACGATAACGATATGTATCGCGATAGACACGTGATCGATATCAATAAAAAATGTGTTCGATAAAACATTCGATATTTTTTATTCTTCGCAAATTCGTATTACAGAAGCAAATCTTAAACCGCTCCATCCAGTTCGGTAATCAGCTGTCAGGTCTGTTACCAAGCAACCAAAGACGCGCAAACTGCTTCTGAGGTAAAACTAAAATCAAAATGGAGAAACAACGACGCACTTTTAATTCCAATGCGGCAGAGACTCAAAGTTCCGTTGAAAAGGTAACGTTAATGTGACGAGCAGGGCGGGCGAGAGCCCTGACAGAACGGCGCAAGACCGATGAAACGCGCAGCTGACGCTCATTATCACTCGCGCCCTTCTCGTCACAGTTAAAGCAAGTTTTCACCTTCGCTCACTCACGAAGATAAGGAAATATTTCTCAAAAAAGGCTTTTGTACTGTGATTTTTACCATTGGATTTCAAATAGGTTTGAAGTTAGGACACCAGTGGGGTTTTCCTAAAGTTAAGACAGCTTTTAGGATTTTTTTGTTGAGTTAGGATGCTTCTGTAATACTCGTTTTCCATGGTTGTTGACATTTCTGTCTTAATAACTGAGGGGATTATGATCAGAGGAAGGTTGTTTAAAATAAAAATGTTTAAATGTAATATATTTTTCTCCTGGTCCTCATTTTAAATGGGTCATAAAAAATATCAATAATTATCGATATCGACCGATATGAAACACTGATATCGTGATCCAGTTTTCAGCCATATCGGCCAGCCCTAGTTTTAATATTGTAATAATTTCACATTTAATCTCCAAATTAATGTAGAAACAACATAAAGGCAGTATATTTAAAATATTTAATCTAACAAGTAGGACATATGCAGAAATTCAATATAAAGTTATCAAACACTTCACAGTCTTCACTGCATAAATTAAATACAGATTAATCCTTATTAAAGCTACAAAAGTTCAGTCAAGAGCAGTGAGCGATTTTCTCTGTCTTTTGTTCTTTCATTAACATTAATGACAGACATCACAGCAGCAGTCTTATTAGGCTGCTGTTACTTTAAGATCTGACGCACATGATGCAGATCTGACACACAAATTAATTTCATTTTACACAGTAATTACTTAAAATGTATATATTTTCCACTGATAAGGCCAGAGTTTGCATTAACTGAACTTTAAAAAAAAAAAAAAAAAAAACACTGACATGATTCAAAATTCTTTTCACTATTTGACAGGTAAATAAATGTCTGGTATCCTGTTACTCTACTATTCACACTGAAAAATATGGTAATAGAACTTAAAGTGAAGAAATGGGTGGACATTTTTTTAAAGTTTGTAAATAAAGTTATATATATTTTTCAATGCTAAGATCAAAACAACAAACAGTAAATTCACAGAGACATGGCCAAAAATACAGTTTTCACTCCGCTGCCCAGACATCTAGCAAGCTCAGACTCGATCTAATCTCTGACACTGACCGTTCGGTCTGTGCCCATTTATTTTCAAGTGCCACCACAGTTTTCAGCTGACTGATTCACAAACACCCACAGAGATGAAAGCTATTTTTGTTTTTTCTGTGGTTAAAAGTCATTTCAACCCTAAACTGATAATTTTGCAACTTGTTTGTATGTGTCTTTACTCTTTAGAGATGTGAACTTTGTGTGTATGCAGGTTCAGAAGGATACACCAGTGTGTGACTTCATGAAGAGGCAGGGTGTGTTATCATGGGCTGCTTCGGACAACCCTGACCAGAGCAGCGATTCAGACTGTGAGGAACCAGACAAACACTCATATAAGGTACACAAACCCACAGACCCATCATTAATAAAATATGGACATTTTGTGAGATTTGAATATTTTTGATATTTATAGTAGTCACATAATCTCTGGATCTATAGTTCCAGTGAGATGAAAACCACAGAAAAACATTAACACGCAAACTTTATTCATCATTTACAGACACACACAGACAGACAAAACAGCCTTACAACTAAGACAGACAGTTCTGCTGCTCTTGAAGTGTGCTTCTGTCTGCAAATAGCTTTTCTTTGTATCTGTGCGATGAATCCAGCAGAAGGAGAACAAGACGGGAATGTCAGTGGTGTCTTCTGTTGCATCAGAACCTCAACCAAACATTTCGAGCATAGGCAGAGTTGCCAAGTCTGTGGTTTTCCCGTGGAATCTGGCTACTTTTACACTGTTGCCGAGGGTTGTTTTTCATGTCCGCGGGTTGAATCGACCCAAAATAACATATTTACCCCCTGGAGGGGTCATTTCTGTTTTACCTTTTGAAGCTTTTGAATGATTTTTCAAGTGGTGTTTGCTAGCATCACTGATACCAAACACCAAGCAAACAAGCATCACTATTACTATCGATCATACTTCCCTAGCCCTTAGTGTTGAATTCGCCATATAACTGGGCATGAATGATACCTTAATTCATGTGGCTGGATTCTGTGATCAGACTAATTATTTTCACTTAGTAGACAATAAAAAAGACAATCCCACAGACTTACATGAGGGCCTTTTTAAAAAATTAATAAATAATAAGAATGGGATATTATTTATTATACACACACACACACACACTATATTGCCAAAAGTTTTGGGACGCCTGCCTTTACATGCACATGAACTTTAATGACATCCCATTCTTAATCCATAGGGTTTAATATGGAGTTGGCCCACCCTTTGCAGCTATTACAGCTTTAACTCTTGTGGAAAGGCTTTCCACAAGGTTTAGGAGTGTGTTTATGGGAATTTTTGACCATTCTTCTACAAGCTCATTTGTGAGGTCAGGCAGTGATGTTGGCGAGAAGGCCTGGCTCGCAGTCTCCACTCTAATTCATCCCAAAGGTGTTCTATCGGGTTGAGGTCAGGACTCTGTGCAGACCAGTCAAGTTCCTCCACACCAAACTCGCTCATCCATGTTTTTATGGACCTTGCTTTGTGCACTGGTGCGGAGTCATGTTGGAACAGGAAGGGGCCATCCCCAAACTGTTCCCACAAAGTTGGGAGCATGAAATTGTCCAAAATGTCTTGGTATGCTGAAGCATTAAGAGTTCCTTTCACTGAAACTAAGGGGCCAAACCCAACCCCTGAAAAACAACCCCACATCATAATCCCCCCTCCACCAAACTTTACACTTGGCACAATGCAGTCAGGCAAGTACCGTTCTCCTGGCAACTGCCAAACCCAGACTCGTCCATCGGATTGCCAGACAGAGAAGTGTGATTCCTCACTCCAGAAAACACGTCTCCACTGCTCTAGGGTCCAGTGGCGTCATGCTTTACACCACTGCATCCGATGCTTTGCATTGCACTTGGTGATGTAAGGCTTGGACGCAGCTGCTCTGCCATGGAAACCCATTCCATGAAGCTCTCTACGCACTGTTCTTGAGCTAATCTGAAGGCCACACGAAGTTTGGAGATCTGTAGCTATTGACTCTGCAGAAAGTCGGCGACTTCTGCGTACTGTGCGCCTCAGCATGCGCTGACCCCGCTCTGTGATTTTACGTGACCTATCACTTCATGGCTGAGCTGCTGTTGTTCCCAATTGCTTCCACTTTATGATACCACTAACAGTTGACTGTGGAATATTTAGTAGTGAGAAAATTTCATGAATGGACTTACTGCACAGGTACTACGCTTGAATTCACTGAGCTCCTGAGAGCGACCCATCTTTCACAAATGTTTGTAGAAGCAGTCTGCATGCCTAGGTGCTTGATTTTATACACCTGTGGCCATGGAAGTGATTGGAACACCTGAATTCAATGATTTGGAGGGGTGTCCCAATACTTTTGGCAATATAGTGTATATATTTATTGGTAACACTTTACAATAAGGTTCATTAGTTAACATTAGTTAACTACATTAGTTAACATGAACTAATAATGAACTGCACTTATAGAGCATTTATTAATCTTTGTTAATGTTCATTTCAACATGTATTAATACATTATTAAAATCTTGTTAATATTAAGTCAATGCACTGTGAACTAACATGAACATACAATGAACAAATGTATTTTCATTAACTAACGTTAACGAAGATTAGTAAATACAGTAACAAATGTATTGCTCATGGTTAGTTCATGTTAGTTAATACATTAACTAATGTTTAACTAATGAACCTTATTATAAACTATATATTTAACTAGCCATGAGCAATACATTTGTTACTGTATTTACTAATCTTCGTTAACATTAGTTAATGAAAATACAGTTGTTCATTGTATGTTCATGTTAGTTCACAGTGCATTAACTAATGTTAACAAGATTAATAATGTATTAGTAAATGTTGAAATTAACATAAGTGCTGTACAAGTGCAGTTCATTATTAGTTCGTTAACTAATGTAGTTGTAAAGTGTTACCAAATATTAATAATCTGTAATTTCATTGCATTTCAAAAACAATTTGTGCAACATATGAAAATAAGCATTTATATAAGACATAAATATGAACAAAATCAGTGTTTAAAACTTTGGGCTTGTTAAGATTGTTTTAATGTTGTTGAAAGATGCTCACCAAGATCAGAAATACAGTAAAAACAGTAATTGCTAAGTAATTGCTTTCTATTTGAATATATTTTAAAATGTAATTTATTCCTGAGATACAAAGCTGAGTTTGTCACACAATCCTTCAGAAATCATTGTAATATGCTGATTTGATGCTCAAGGAACATTTCTTATTATCAATGTTGAAAACAGCTGTGCTGGTTAATATTTTTTTTGTGGAAATTTGATTTTTTTTTTTTTTTTTTTCTCCAGAATTTTTGGTCTCAATGTAAAAGTCTTCACTGCCCAAAACAACATCTGTTTCCTAACTAATAATAACCTTTGCATGTTTTCTCACTGTCCTCTACCCTTCTGCTGTCTTTTCTTTCTCTCTTTGCTTTCTAGTTGAGTCAGCCATCTCAGTGCCCAGAGCTGCTGTTCTTTCTCTGTAGTTTACTGAGTGTCCAGCTGAGAGCTCTGTGCTGGGCGCTAGAAAGCCTTCATTACCTCCCCACACCTATCACAGGTGAGTGTACACACACACACACACTCAAACTCTGACCTCTGGCCAAACAATGCTGTTGCCATGTGTGATGAGCAAGTGTTCTTTGGCAGCATCGCTGTCACTATTCACACTGAGTGTGAACAGCTGAGTGTTTATAACCTAAAAATTGTTTATTTTAGAGACAGACTGTTTGAGCCAACTACACTCACACTTGAAGAACCGAGCTCAGCTGGACAAAGCACACTATGGTAAAAAACAAAAACACGCTTTTCATTTTCCACTCACTACCATGAAACTAAAGGATTTGCCAGAGCTTGCGCCTTAGATCCGTATTGAGATCTGTTTTCCAAGTGGTCAGCGCTAAACTCAGGTGTAAATAGGGTCCAAAATGTTGTTGTTTTTTCAACCACATTTTGAGGTTTTTGAAAATGCATGTGACCGCTTCTTGTATACATTAATCGTCCTAATGCATCCCAGAGAAGTATGAATCAAAACCATGTAGCACTACCGGTGTAGTCTGATTCCCAGGGAAAGCCTGTGAGAGAAGCTCAAAAATTCATTATTTTTTTTTAATAAATATACTTAAATATACATTGATGGTAATTTCAGTCAAAACAGATCAGGACCTGTCAGACAGTTTCTAGATGATCTGGTCCCCCAGGAACACCTCTCAACCTTGGTGAGGATAAACCAAATCAAGAAAGTAGTTGGAATACTTGTTTCTTGTACCAAAAATAATTGATTTTATCGTCAGGTTCAGCTTTCACTGTAAATCGCTTCTTTTTTTAACATGCATTGCATCACAGTGCAACAGCGCCAAATCAAAATACATTTTATCTAAAATTGACAGACTTGCAATAATGAGGTCATAGGAATAATTTTGTTGTATTGTAAAATCACTCATGTAATTGCCAATTGACATCATTTGAATGAAATTGAATTTCTTTTTTTTTTAAATAATCTAATGAACTACTAAAAGAATCATTTATTGAACCGTTAATGAACAAAATTGTCAAAGAGGAATTGTTGAATTCTTTAAGATTGTCATCCCTACCTAGAAATCCCATCAGAACTGGTTACAGAGATGCATTTGAGACATTGTGACCACTCGTGTAAACTAGGGATGCACCGATACCAGTATCGATATCGGCCCGATACCAAGCTCATGTACTTGTACTCGTACCCCCGATACCAAAGACCGATACCTCACGTGACGTAACTTACAGAATTTTCCGTGCAGAGAGACACCGGCGGCAGCAGCAGAAACAATGTCAGCCTCAGAGGTGTAGAAATAGTTCAAAATTAATGATGACAACACACACATTGCAAACTGCATGCTTTCAATCACAATTCGTTATCGATTAGTGAAGGCGGGATAGGCGGAATCGCGATGAATGACACAGACCAAAAGCGCACTCTCTCTTTCTTGCACGCGATCCCAGTTCTCTCAGACAGCACGGTTCTCTCGGTTCTCCTTGCGCCTGAATGGTCAAATGCACACATAGTTGTCAAAATGTCCATCGTGTGGAGTATCTCACGTAAATACAGTCGGTTATGGCTTAAGTGGACATAAACATTTGGTTGAAAACGGGATATGTATCAGCATCCATGGATTCGGCCTTAAAGGGACCATAGCCTATATTTGTCATTAATGTTAATAAAACAACAAAAGATGATAAATAAATGTATTAGGGATGCACCGATACCAAGCTCATGTACTTGTACTCATACTCGGAAAAATACCCCCGATACCAAAGACCGATACCTCACGTGACGTAACTGACAGAATTGTCCGTGCACAGAGACTCCGGTAGCAGCAGAAACAATGTCAGCCTCAGAGGTGTAGAAATACTTCAAAATTAATGATGACAACCCACACATTGCGAACTGAATGCTTTCAATCACAATGCGTTATCGATTAGTGAAGGCGGGATATGCGGAATCGCGCTGAATGACACAGACCAGAAACGCTCTCGCTCTCTCGCACGCACTCTCTCTCTCTCTTTCTTGCGCGCGATCCCAGTTCTCTCAGACAGCACGGTTCTCTCGGTTCTCCTTGCGCCTGAATGGTCAAATGCACACATAGTTGTCAAAATGTCCATCGTGTGGAGTATCTCACGTAAATACAGTCGGTTATGGCTTAAGTGGACATAAACATTTGGTTGAAAACAGGATATGTGTCAGCATCCATGGATTCGGTCTTAAAGGGACCGTAGCCTATATTTGTCATTAATGTTAATAAAACAACAAAAGATGATAAATAAAAGTATTAGGGATGCACCGATACCAAGCTCATGTACTTGTACTTGTACTTGTACTCGTACTCGGAAAAATACCCCCGATACCAAAGACCGATACCTCACGTGACGTAACTGACAGAATTGTCCGTGCACAGAGACAGCGGCGGCAGCAGCAGAAACAATGTCAGCTTCAGAGGTGTAGAAATACTTCAAAATTAATGATGACAACCCACACATTGCGAACTGCATGCTTTCAATCACAATTCGTTATCGATTAGTGAAGGCGGGATATGCGGAATCGTGCTGAATGACACAGACCAGAAGCGCTCTCTCTCTCTTTCTCTCTCTTTCTTGCGCGCACGATCAGTTCTCCTCGCGCCTGAACGGTCAAATGCACACATAGTTGTCAAAATGTCCATCGTGTGGAGTATCTCATGTAAATACAGTCGGTTATGGCTTTAGTAGACGTAAACATTTGGGTGAAAACAGGATATGTGTCAGCATCCATGGATTCGGTCTTAAAGGGACCGTAACCTATATTTGTCATTAATGTTAATAAAACAACAAAATATGTTAAATAAATGTATACATGGTAAATAAACCTACTTTATCTGAAAAACAAGTTTATTTAATTTGTATTTGTTGTATTGTTAGTAATTTGTTTGTAAATTTCTTTTTATATAACAACAATTGTATATTGGTAATTATGCCCTTTTGAAGGTTATTGGACACTGAAATTTTTGTTCTTTAAGTTTGTGACAAGCACATAAAAATTATTACTTTTTTTCATTAGAGTAATAATAAAGAAGCTGTCATACATTCATTAGTCTCACTGTGTTGTGCTTTGAAAACTGCAACATCAACACACAAAAAAAAAAAAAGAGAGAGAGAGAAATTAATAAATGTATAGGCATCGGTATCGGCGAGTACGAGAAAAAAAAGTATCGGTACTCTGTCCTTAAAAAATGGTATCCGTGCATCCCTAGTGTAAACCACTTGTGATCAGATCACCCAGACCAATCTTAATACCAGGTGTAAATAGATCCTCAGTTGCAATGTTTACATGCTCCCAAATAATCAGTTTATAATTGGATTGATGGCTCAATCAGACTGAAAAGCCTTTATGTAAACATCTCAATCAATTTGACTGAGCTCAATTTGAATGAAATTTCAATCAGATTCAAAGCGGTGGTGTAGACCTGAAATAATCCCATCAACAGGAAAAAATTAACCATGTAATCACCTAAATCCAACTATTTTCTCAGTCGGATTCAAAAACAGTTTGCGTGTGTGTGCGCGCGGTGTCATGATGCCTACGTTTATATGTGTTTTATGACATTATGTCACAGTTATGACACAGTGCTAGGCAGATTACTTGCAAATTGTAGTCTGTTACTGATTCCAAATTACATGACGAAAATTGTAGTTAGTAACGTAATCTAGATTAATCATTCATTTTGAATAATGTATTCTGACTACTTTTTGACATTTTTGTTGTCAAAGCAGATAAGTTAAGCGTCTCTCCTCTTCGGGATCATTGATAGAGTATAAATTGAAGTGGCTTTAACCGTTACAGCCTACATAGATGCTGACAGCTTCATTTCAGCTGCTGATGCGTAATCTTTAATGTATTATTAATCCCGCTGTTTTTAACAGACTTATGATTCATTTCTCTGTTACTGGGTAATCTATCTCTGCTGAAGCCTAGAGCCTTGATGTTTTATAAGAGAGTTTCTGCAGATCAAATTGTGTTCTGGCATTATTAAATAAAACTTCCAAGACTGAAGTCTTCGTGTCATGTGATGCTCCAGCGCTGTATATTTGATATGTTTGTGTGAATCTTCTTTAGAGAGCTCATCCATTGACTTGGTGAGAATAGCGCTTCGTACGTTCATTGATCTTGGGGTAAGTGATTCTATACATCCTGATCATCTGATATATACCCACACCCACACCCACCTCTACATAAGCTGTAAATAAAAGCACAAGGCCAGACAAACTGAGGACAGTAAAGTCTATTTAATTTGACAGTTAATTTGGCCTCTCCTGACTAAACAACGTTTCTCTGTTCCTGCACTTCAGGTTTTGATTGAGGACAGGCAGAGAGAAGATGTGTATCTAGATGTCAGTCCTCTCTTCTCCCAGTGCGCTTACAAAGAGAAACTCTTGCAGTTTTTCAAACAGTTCATAGCTAAAAGAGAAAAGTAAAAACTCAGAGAAATCAGTCTCAGCTGGGAATGATAACAGAAGGCACTTCTGGGTTTACCCTTCATTTCTTCAGTTTTGTTTAAATAATTAATTATTAATGTTTTTTTTTTGTGTTCATACTTATAGATTGCCTAGCAGCATACTTGATTTCTGTTGTATATGTGATGCTGACTGGGGTTGCTTTTTGTGTTCGTTGTTGTTGTTGAGAGCCCAGATTTAGTTATTGGTTAGATTATGACTATTCAGATGGTTAAATGTTGTTCTCTGTTTATAAAGGAGCAGATAAATTGCATCAACCTGATGTTTTTTTTTTTTAATTGAATTGGTTTGTTTATGATTCTTCTGTTTAACTGTATGAATATGTAATTGGCTTGGTTTATTACACAAGTTTCTGATAATTGACCCAGTTGTAGTGTTTCTGTCATGGTTTGATTTATAGTTTTGCCACACAGCACTGCATATGAATGTTCATATGCACAAACATTTTGCATTATCTTCATTACCTAAAACATTAAGATGAATCATCACATTTCCTTCCTATGCACATTCTGCTTCCTTTAGCACAAACACTGAACACTAAGTACAGTTTCACTGATTCTTGAAACATGGGACAAAACATGTCCTGCTTTTACCTGTCATCAGTTTTGAGAATGACAACATTTGCACTTTAAAATGATTTGAGATTATCATTAGAATATGCATCTTATTTACTGTAAATCAAAATGATAAAATTCTATAAAAAAGATTCATATAAAATTCTAAAAATATGTATAAAAAAAACGATCAATACACAATTTTTTTTTTAAATGTCTTATTTAAAAAAAAATCAATACTTGATATACATTAAAAATATATGAAGAATTCATGTACACAAATTCTAAAAATGTGTCACTTTCAAAACAACAAAAAAAACTACAGTTCTAAAAAAGGATTAATACTTTAAATGTACATCTTCTGCATTAAAAATATATAAAAAATACAGAAATATGTCATGTTCTGAGGTTTCACAATCATGTTCATACTCACTGTAAGATGTTTATGAAAACATTAAAAAAATTATGAAATATTTTAAAAAGCAATACCAAATTCACCTAATTTTCTTAACTACTTTATGTATATGGTAACTGGTAAAAGGAATTGTGTTCAGTCAAACCTGCCATCAAAACAGCCAAATTATAGACACATTTTTAGGGATTTTTAGATAATGTGCCTCTATTTTCATAATTATGTCAGATTAAAGAGAGCATGGTCATTTTATCAACACTGCGAGATTTTCTGACAATTTTTTAATTCAAAAGACAGAGTTAAAGGGTTAGTTCACCCAAAAATGAAAATAATGTCATTTATTACCCACCCTCATGTCGTTCCACACCCGTAAGACCTTCGTTCATCTTCGGAACACAAATTAACAAATTAATCCGATGGCTCAGTGAGGCCTCTATTGCCAGCATTGTTACTGCACCTCTCAAGATCCATAAAGGTACCACAAACATATTTAAAACAGTTCATGTGACTACAGTGGTTCTACCTTAATATTATAAAGCGACGAGAATACTTTTTGTGCGGCAAATAAACAAAACAACGACTTTTCAACAATATCTAGTGATGGTCAATTTCAAAACACTGCTTCGGAGCTTCACGAATCAAATCAATGAATCGGAGCGCCAAAGTCACGTGATTTCAGCAGTTTAACAGTTTGATACTGAATAGAATAATTTATTTGTCATTGCAAAGTAATGCAACAAAATTTTGTGCTTCTCCTCAGTGGCACATCAACATGTATACAAACTTGATATAGACAAGAAGTACAAAGTTGAATAAAAAATATAATCAATAAAAATATATATTAATTAAAACATTATTGCACAAACCCGTAACTTCATAAAAACAGCCCTCCAGTTTTAACTAGAATTCAGTTCCTTGATGGCACGTGGGTAGAAACTATTTAAAAATCTGGAGGTGCATGTCCTAAGAGATCGATAACGTCTTCCGGATGGCAGCAGAGTGAATAGATGATTGCCAGGGTGAAATGGATCTTTTATTATATTTCTGGCACGCCGTAGGCATCTGGTTCTGTAATCATCCTCAAGTGAAGGGAGCTGTAAGCCTATGATTCTCTGGGCCGAGTTGATAACTCTCTGCAGAGCTTTTCTCTCTGCCATAGTACAACCAGCATACCACACCAAGATGCCATAAGTTAGTACACTTTCAACAGAGCAATGGTAGAAGGACACAAGCAGCTGCTGGGACAGTTTGTTCTTCCTCAGTGTCCTTAGGAAATACAGCCACTGCTGTGCCTTCTTCAACAGGGAAAAAGTGTTGACAGTCCATGAAAGTCCCTGGGAAATAAATGTGCCAAGAAATTTAAAGGTGGTCACCCTCTCCACCATAACTCCCCTGATAAACAGGGAGGCAGGTTCCTCCTTGTTTCCGGAAATTAATAATGAGCTCCTTTGTCTTGGAGGTATTGAGTGACAGGTTGTTGTTGATACACCATTCTGAGAGTTCAGCAACCTCCTCCCTATAGGCAGCCTCATCACCATTCAATATCAGCCCCACCAGCCATTCTGGATGGGATAACGGTGTTAAACGCAGAACTAAAGTCCACAAACAACATCCTTACGTATGTTCCTGGGTACTCCAGATGGTTCAGTGCAGAGTAGAGAGCAGTGTTGATAGCATCATCGGTAGATCTGTTTGCTCTATAAGCAAATTGATGTTGATCCAGTGCAGGTGAGAGTGTCGATTTGATGTGACTCAGCACTATCCTCTCAAAACACTTCATCACAGTGGAAGTAAGAGCTACCGGTCTATAGTCATTAAAGCTGCTGATAGCAGTCTTCTTTGGGACAGGCACAATGATGGCAGACTTGAGGCAATCAGGGACAGTGCACATTGACAGCGAGAGGTTGAAGATGTTACAGAAAACCTCCGCCAGCTCATTCACACAATCCCTGAGTACCCTCCCCGGAATACCATCCGGGCCTGCAGCCTTCCTAGCATTGACATTTTGGAACACATGGAACATCAGCTATGCTAACATAGGGTACCAGGTGTCTGTGGATCGTAGCTGTACAGGCTCAGTCTCATCCATCTTGACTTCGAAGCGGGCAAAGAAATGGTTTAATTCCTCTGCTAGTGAATCACAGTTGCTGATGGTTGTTGAAGCTTTACTACCTTTACTGCCTGTGAGATGGTGGATGCCTTGCCATACCCGCTGGGGGTTCCCAGTGCTGAAGTGGCTTTCAATTTTCTGTTTATAGGCTGATTTTGCCTCCTTGATTGCCCTTTTCAGATTGGACCTAGTTGTTCTATAAAGTTCAACATCGCCAGCTCTGAAAGCTGAGTCACACTCCCTCAGCAGAAGCCTAATGTCTTGTGTCATCCATGGTTTATTATTAGGATAACACCTGATGCGTTTCTCAACAGTAACATTGTCGATGCAGAACTTCAGGTATGACAGGACAGTCGATGTATAGTCATTTATACTTTCTTGTGTGAATAAATCCCACTGAGTACACTCAAAAATGTCCTGGAGTTGGGTAGAAGCCCCCTCTGGCCAGGTTCTTATGGTTCTAACAGAAGGCTTAGTTCTTTTGATGAGAGGTTTATATGCAGGCGTGAGAAAGAGGGATAAATGATCAGACTGACCCAGGTGGGGAGAGTAGTGACTGTGTACCCATCCTTTATATTACTATATACATGATCCAAAACATTTTGCCCTCTTGTAGGACTTGTAACAAATTTGTAAAATTCGGGAAGGACAGTTTTCAAATTAGCTTGATTAAAATCACCAGCTATGATAAAAATCGCATCAGGGTAAACAGTAATTTGTTTATAGCTGACAGCAAGACATCCAGTGCCAGCTTAGTATTCGCACTTGGTGAGATGTACACAGCCATAACAATAACAACCGTGAACTCCCGCGGCAAATAAAAAGGCCGGCATCTTAACGTTATATACTCTAAAAATGACGTGCAGTACCGGTCCATGATGGTAACATTTGTACACCTCTTATTATTAGTGTAAATGCACAGCCCTCCTCCCCTGTTCTTACCGGAGTCTCTATTTCTGTCAGCCCGGTGCGCTGTGCGGCCTGGTAGTGCAATGGCCTCGTCCGGGATCCCAGTATGAAGCCAGGTCTCAGCTATTATCGTGAGCGAGCAGTCTTTCATCAGTTTTTGCTCCGCGATTACCAGCTCCAGTTCTTCCATCTTGTTGCTTAGCGATCTGGCGTTGGTAAGGAAAATGCTGGGCAGCGCAGGCTTGTGGGGTGCTCTCTTTAGCCTTGTTTGTATTCCCGCTCGGCAGCCCCGCTTCTGCATCCTTTCTCTACGCTGCCTCCTGCGCTTCCCAGCCGGTATAATAATCCACGGAGACCCCACAGGATGAGCAATCTCCTTCGGAATTTGTTCAATATGATAATTCCGGATATAGTCCAATTCAGAGCACGACGCCCCCATCCTTAACGGAATATTGCGACTATACAGGTCCTTCTCAAAAAATTAGCATATTGTGATAAAGTTCATTATTTTCCATAATGTAATGATAAAAATTAAACTTTCATATATTTTAGATTCATTGCACACCAACTGAAATATTTCAGGTCTTTTATTGTTTTAATACTGATGATTTTGGCATACAGCTCATGAAAACCCAAAATTCCTATCTCAAAAAATTAGCATATCATGAAAAGGTTCTCTAAACGAGCTATTAACCTAATCATCTGAATCAACTAATTAACTCTAAACACCTGCAAAAGATTCCTGAGGCTTTTAAAAACTCCCAGCCTGGTTCATTACTCAAAACCGCAATCATGGGTAAGACTGCCGACCTGACTGCTGTCCAGAAGGCCATCATTGACACCCTCAAGCGAGAGGGTAAGACACAGAAAGAAATTTCTGAACGAATAGGCTGTTCCCAGAGTGCTGTATCAAGGCACCTCAGTGGGAAGTCTGTGGGAAGGAAAAAGTGTGGCAAAAAACAATGCACAACGAGAAGAGGTGACCGGACCCTGAGGAAGATTGTGGAGGAGTACCAACTCCAGACCTTGGGGGACCTGCGGAAGCAGTGGACTGAGTCTGGAGTAGAAACATCCAGAGCCACCGTGCACAGGCGTGTGCAGGAAATGGGCTACAGGTGCCGCATTCCCCAGGTCAAGCCACTTTTGAACCAGAAACAGCGGCAGAAGCGCCTGACCTGGGCTACAGAGAAGCAGCACTGGACTGTTGCTCAGTGGTCCAAAGTCATTCGGAAATCAAGGTGCCAGAGTCTGGAGGAAGACTGGGGAGAAGGAAATGCCAAAATGCCTGAAGTCCAGTGTCAAGTTCCCACAGTCAGTGATGGTCTGGGGTGCCATGTCAGCTGCTGGTGTTGGTCCACTGTGTTTTATCAAGGGCAGGGTCAATGCAGCTAGCTATCAGGAGATTTTGGAGCACTTCATGCTTCCATCTGCTGAAAAGCTTTATGGAGATGAAGATTTCGTTTTTCAGCACGACCTGGCACCTGCTCACAGTGCCAAAACCACTGGTAAATGGTTTACTGACCATGGTATTACTGTGCTCAATTGGCCTGCCAACTCTCCTGACCTGAACCCCATAGAGAATCTGTGGGATATTGTGAAGAGAAAGTTGAGAGACGCAAGACCCAACACTCTGGATGAGCTTAAGGCCGCTATCGAAGCATCCTGGGCCTCCATAACACCTCAGCAGTGCCACAGGCTGATTGCCTCCATGCCACGCCGCATTGAAGCAGTCATTTCTGCAAAAGGATTCCCGACCAAGTATTGAGTGCATAACTGAACATAATTATTTGAAGGTTGACTTTTTTTGTATTAAAAACACTTTTCTTTTATTGGTCGGATGAAATATGCTAATTTTTTGAGATAGGAATTTTGGGTTTTCATGAGCTGTATGCCAAAATCATCAGTATTAAAACAATAAAAGACCTGAAATATTTCAGTTGGTGTGCAATGAATCTAAAATATATGAAAGTTAAATTTTTATCATTACATTATGGAAAATAATGAACTTTATCACAATATGCACATTTTTTGAGAAGGACCTGTATATCGAGTTCCTAATCGTCAAACAAGCATATAAAACAATCAAAATGCTCAAGGAAGACCGTTTCAAGGAGAGCAAAGCCGCTGCGTACGTGCGCGCCGCCATCTTGATCAAAACAAAGGATTCGTAAAGCTCTGAAGCAGTGTTTTGACATTGTCCATCACTAAATATTGTTGAAAAGTCGTTATTTTGCTGCACAAAAAGTATTCTCATCGCTTTATAATATTAAGGTTGAACCACTGTAGTCACATGAACTGTTTTAAATATGTTTTTAGTACATTAATGGATCTTGAGAGGTGCAGTAACATTGCTGGCAATAGAGGCCTCACTGAGCCATCGGATTTCATCAAAAATATCTTAATTTGTGTTCCGAAGATGAACGAAGGTCTTACGGGTGTGGAATGACATGAGGGTGAGTAATAAATGACATTATTTTCATTTTTGGGTGAACTAAACAGTTTAAATCAGCTCTTGAAACTATCCTGTAGTCAAAATTCATAAATTGTTCATAAATCTAGATTTACAGATATTTGACATTTGAGAATGTAATACTTTTGTATCTGATGCCGTTGACACATTTAGTTATAAAAAAAAAAAAAGAGCCTTAAACATTTTTTGCACCAAAATGTAAATGAATGCTTCGGAACAGGTAAATCCGAATGAATTCCTCTCAACAATCAGTAATTCCAATGGTCCTGCTGAGTTTCAGGAGATTATCACCGAATGGACTGTTGATAGGTAATAATCATGATGCTACAGAGGCACAGGCAGTGTGAGGGGACACTGCACGATCACTCACTGGAAATGACTTCGGCTCTATATATACCAAATACTTGACAATCTCATATATAAACACCCGTCCATGCAACATGAGAGCCATTCTAAATGTACATTAACCCAGGAACATCATTTTTCTGTATCTTAATACTGAGCAACACACGGGTAAGTGGCCTTGAACATGTTCGTTTGAAACAGAAAGACTAACGGACAGCTGCTGCTTGAAGTGCTGAATAAGCTCTCTAGAGACACCCAGACAATCGACCCACGGACTCGCCACACATACTCAACTATCAATAACACAGACGGCATTAGATGAGCGGGAAAGCAAAAGAATAGGGTGATTAACAAGAAACAAGATGGGTTGAGAAATAACAGCAGGCTGCTGCATTCAGGGATTCACTTGATTAACACTATGCTATAAAAATCACTTTCCTTCCTACGTTCGTTAAAATGATTTAAAGTCAGAATGAAAGAGAATCTGTTTTGTAAATGCATCTTATTTTGAATAATTTTCTTCTTTTTTGCGCATCTTTGAATCTGAAAACCACTGACTTCTCCCTGGTGACATACTGTATGCAGGACTTTTCCAATCTTTTAGTCTGCTTAAACCCCACCTCTTTATTACAATCGACTGAAAACTCACATTTGTTTTTGAGTGCACTATCAATCCAATAAATAACTGATGAATTGACCCAAGTCCCCACCCTACTTCCTTTTCTTATTTGATAATCTGTTACACACTCGTGTGTCACAATATGGTAGAAAAGATCTGTCGCTACTTGCTCATTACCAAGGCTTTAAGATACACTGAAAAAAATGTATCTTAAATTGGATTCAATCATGGGCTTTCATTGGATTCATTTTTTGTGTTAGAGTTATAGTTCCCACACCTTCTGTTCTGGAGTTTGTGATGACGGTATTTTAATTGTATTTAGTAGTGATGTTCGATTCTTTAACAAATCATTATTTTAAGCCGGTAACAGGTCGAGCCGGTTCACACAATGGAACTGAATCAAACTTTAGTCCCGGGTTGATGACGAAGTAACACCAAAGTCCCTTTCAAGGAAAGTCTGTTCACTCGCCGGCCATATTTGCAATGCCTCCAGGCAGCTATTGGGCATCTAAGTCCCATCTATTTAAATGGGGAAATCCTGAAATCTCAAAAATAGCTTGTCGAACTCACAATTAAATAACGTATTTCAAATTGGCAACAAAATCTGACATGAACTGTTCCATAAATGTTGTTTCTTCTATCTATTTTTCAGGCTAGACCAGCAAATGTGCATGTGCAGTCCTAAGTCTCAGGTTTCTATGGAAACCGGAGCTTCTAATGGCAGCTGCAGTGATGCAATGACTTTATCAATCAGCGATTGGCTCTTTTATTTAGAAGGCGGGATGTATTCCACCACATTGTGTGTTTGCACTTTCTCCCATTCAAGTAATAGGAGTGCACAGTCTTTAGGTGCGTCCCAATTCGCATACTTGTGCACTAAATCACTATTGTTCACAGAAAATTCCAAAATGAAAAAGTGCACTTTAAATACCTGGATAGTGCACTTATTTAACCGAAAAAAGAAGTGTGGAATGTTGGACACATCATGCTCTCAACTGTCCCTGCTTTAATTACGTAACAGAGGGGGAGGGACTATCAGACTCAGATAACCTTATAAAGTTCATACACTACACGGTTGAGTAAATAGTGTATAGTGCGTCATTTGGGACACGATTTTTGTATGTACACTGATCAGGCATAACATTATGACCGCCTTCCTAATATTGTGTTGGTCCCCCATTTGCTGCCAAAATAGCCCTGACTTATCGAGGCATGGACTTCACTAGAATCCTGAAGGTGTGCTGTGGTATCTGACACCAAGATGTTAGCAGCAGATACTTTAAGTCCTGTAAATTGCGAGGTGGAGCCTCCATGGATCTTACTTGTTTGTTAAGCACATCCCACAGATGCTCGGATTAATTGAGATCGGGGAAATTTGGAGGCCAAGTCAACAGCTTAAACTCGTTGTTGTGTCAAAGTAACATCCACATGGATGGCAGGACCCAAGGTTTTCCAGCAGAACATTGCCCAAAGCATCACACTATCTCTGCTGGCTTGCCTTCTTCCCATAGTGCATCCTGGTGCCATGTGTTCCCCAGGTAAGCGACGCACCTGGCCATCCACGTGATGTAAAAGAAAACATGATTTATCAGACCAGGCCACCTTCTTCCATTGCTCCGTGGTCCAGTTCTGATGCTCACGTGCCCAATGTTGAGACTTTCGGCGGTGGACAGGGGTCAGCATGGCCACCCTGACCGGTCTGCGGCTATGCAGCCCCATACGCAACAAAAGGCGATGCTCTGTGTATTCTGACACCTCTCTTTAAGAATTTGAGCTACGGTAACTTGTGAGTTGGAATGGACCACACGAGCCAGCCTTCGCTCCCTACGTGCATCAATGAGCCTTGGCCGCCCATGACCCTGTCTCCGGTTCAACACTGTTCCTTCCTTGGACCACTTTTGATAGATACTGACCACCGCAGACCAGGAACACCCCACAAGAGCTGCAGTTTTGGAGATGCTCTCATTTAGTCGTCTAGCCATCACAATTTGGTCCTTGTCAAACTTGCTAAAATCCTTACACTTGCCCATTTTTCCTGCTTCCAACACATCAACTTTGAGGACAGAATATTCACTTGCTGCCTAATATATCCCACCCACTAACAGGTGCCGTGATGAAGAGATAATCAATGTTGTTCACTTCAACTGTCAGTGGTCATAATTACCCCTTTTCCAACAGCACGAACCGGGTGCTATTACAGAGCTGGTGCTAGTTCAGAGCTAGTGCTATTGCCAGTTCAGAGTTGGTTCAACTGACGAGCCTTCTAAGAACCAGTTTGCCTTTCCACTTGCTAGAGAGCCAGCACAAAGCCAGGTCTTACGTCACTATACGTCTCATCTTTCACAGCAATGCTAGCACAGCAGCGGCAAACACAAACACACCAAGCTTGTTCGAGATGCATTGGCTTCTCGCAAACCGATCGGCGCATGACATCAAAGCACCGCGAGAGTGATCGAAAAGCACAAGGAGTCGTATGCTCTACAAATGCTCCTGCGGACCCACGGCACTCCAATGTCACACGCCGATCGGTCTGCAAAGATCCGATGCATGTCGAACAAGCCTTCCATCAGCAATGGCTGCTAATGGCTTTGCGAACCTACATCGGCATCCAAACACGGCAAATCCATTGCGTTCGTGCAGCTTGCATAATTTGTATAGACAGAGATTACAATCAAGCTGCTATTAGCTTGATTAGCTGCTATTTCAAAAATGGCGGTCACAAGTTTCTTGTTGGTCTAGTTAACCCCGCCCCAAAGCCCCTGAAGTGGTTCTTACTTCTAGACCAGCAATGTTTTGGTGCCACTTACGAACCACTTTTCTTGGTTCAGAGTTGGTGCTTTGGGTTTCGAAAGACAAAGAACTGATTTGAAACTGAACCAGCAATCAAACTGCCTTGGTGAAAAAGGGGTAAATGTTATGCTTGATCGGTGTATATAGTCGTTTGTAGCATGCGTGCTCCTTGCATCGCACCTAATGAGCTTATAAGTATGTCCAGATGGGTTATTGAACCAAAGAACAGATATGAATGAATCAAACCTATAGGCAGAGTTGAAAGTTAGCTTTTCAGTCTTGTCTAACTCAAAAAGAACCAAACGAGCCGGTTCTAACTATCAAAGTTTTCAGAGGATAACCCTAGGAAAACTGACAGAAACAGCTCTTTCTGTTCTTTTTAAGACATATGTTTTTGATTTGTTCATTTCAAACTGGTTCTTTGGTTCAATAACCCTTCAGGACAAGTTCAACGGCTTATTCGGTGCTGCACAAGGAGTGTGCGTGCTGATCAAATATTTTAGAGCTGATCATAACTAGCAAAATAGCAACAACAACAAAATCACTGAAGACTTTTAATGGTTATTTATTTTAATGAATTTTCCAGATTTAAGAATCACAATTTTAAAGGTTTTCCATAAGAATCCTGCATAGTCATCTTAGTTTGAATGACAGTATAATTCAACACACACACACACACACACACATAAAAATTGTTTCTGGGAACCAAGCCTATCTATCTCAAGCTGAGAATAGATGGGCAAGAAATGGTAAAAGCTACCGTACACAGGTCAGTAATGCCCTCTACTGGAAACTAGATGCATTCTGTATCCTATGCATGAAAAGTTTGACATTTACACGGAATTCAATTCTTTATGAAAAATGCATGTGTGCCTGATTCAGTGATGATGAGAAAAAAATTTAAGAAGTGGCCCAGAGCATAATGTTTATTTTATTTATTTCCGCAAAAAAAAAAACATGAAATAATTAGATTCCGTATTGGCACTTTTATCTATGTAGAAGATCTTGTTACACGACTGTGTTCCGTATCGATCCAATCTCATCAATCTGACACTCCACAACATCTCCCCTCTGAAACAGATCATTAAAATTACTTCATTACAATATACTGACCTTCAGTAAATACAACAATAATATAATGATATAAATGTTAAAATAATATCTGCTGCCTTAGGAAAAGGATAACGCATTTTACTACTCAACACTTGTGAACAATTCATAGGAAATTGGCAGCTTTTTTATTTCAGAAAAATAAACCAACTACATCTACTGGGACACAGATTTAATATACATGTTATATATTAATATATATAATTTTTGGGACAGTAGAGTTTCTGTTAACAGCATCTCAGACAATCTAACAATGTGCTTTTACCCAGTAGAGCATGTTTTCTTGTAAACCCATGTGGACCAGATGAATTTAAATGTGATAGTATATTTCAAGCCTCTCAAATTAGTCAAATGCAACAGTTTTCTAAAGGAACTAACACTTTTCTGTTGTGTAAATTGCTTTTCTAATCACACAGGATTAGTGTTAGTCATTTTCTTAACAAGCTCATATTTGGTGTAAATGACGTGTGGCGTGGCGGCGGCTGCTTTTCTCTTGGGCACGGCATGCTGCGTGTGTTTGTATGAATGAAGGATGAAGATAGACTCTTTATTCAGGTTGATTTTCAAACGAAGAGTTGCAGCAGCTGCTGTTCTGAAGGTTTGATTTGTTTCTGCAATTACTATTATTATTAAAGCTACTGTAACTTATTTTTTTTATTTTTATTAAATAATAATGTTAAGGAGAGGGTGCAAAGAAAAGTCCATCTTCCAAACCATGTCTGTACCCAAATATACGTTGATAAACCTATAATAATATTTTATATGTTAGAGCTGTTAAGATGGATTTTGCAAGAAATTGAAAATTTTATTTGGTGTGCACGTCACGTCATCAGTACACAGGTTGCTCTGGTCATCAGTAGCATGAAGCTTAAAGTTTGTTGTCACAATGAATGAGAAACAATGGGTAATTCAAAATGGCAGTTCCCTGTTTGTATAGAAAAAAAAAAGCACATCTGCCCTGATTTGATGCCTTGTATCATATCTGTGTGCACTGGTGCCTCGAACCACATTTATCAGAGCAGAGCCGAAGCACAACCAAAACAGTGTTCTTCCTCAAAACACATGCAATTTTATTTTTTAACAGCCAGAGGCCAAAAATTATATAGTGTACCTTCAATAATACAATCTACAGTTAAACTACTTACATTACAGTAACAACTATACAAAACATTAGTTTAATATTATATAGAAATTCAAAAAAATTGGCAATGTTTTTTTTCTCTCAGCAAAAACTGTATTTTGAAGTTTGAAACATTTTTATTTTATTTGGTAACGCTTTACAATAAGGTCTAATTTAAGTTAATGCATAAACTAACAAACTAATAATGAGCAATATATTTTTCAAAGCATTTATTAAGCTTTGTTAATGTTAATAATGTTCATGTTAGCTCACAGTACATTAAAATAAACAAATAACTTTTAATCTTATGTAGTAAATGTTGACATAAAGGTGTACTATGTAACTTTTTTTTGTTCAAAATTAACAAAATTTAAATAATAATTCTATACATCAACAATCCTTCCAAAATGTGTTTTTGTCTCACCCTGATTTACTATAAGTGTTTATATTTTAGACCTTATGGGATGGTTTTCATGGGAAATTGCATATCTATGTCACTCACCCGTGCTCGTCTCGTCATAACCATAAATAGAAAAAGAATTGCTCTGGCTGCTTTGACGCGTGTGGGAGTGGTATAGGTTAGTTGTCACAACGAGCGAGAAAGGTTGACATGGAGCAGCTAAATCTCCAACCTCAGGGGAATCCCCCGTTTTAAAAAATGCCAAACAGGAGAGTCTGCTGGCAAAAAGAGAATGTGACACGGCTTGTAATAAAACAAGAATCAACATTGGCTTGGCTTTTCAGAGATGGGGAGAACTGAGGGATTTGAATGAACCAAGGGATTTGTTGTAAAAGCGACGAGGAGATGGCGTTTTTTTTGTTTTGTAAATCATTATCTATTGTGAAGGGTCATTTCATTATGGTTGTTGTAGCGCTGTGCTGGAATGTATTTTTAATGGGTATAGCTACAGTAACATCTTCAGCTAGTCAGCTTGAAATTCTTTCCATCTAAACTGGTTATATCTCATAAGCCTAGTAGTGAATGTTTCATATGCAGCAGTATAACCTCACTTTTTTTTTAGGGCTGGGAGATATATCGCATGCGATTGTCACGCGCATTTCGTCAGTAAAGCCGGTTCCCTGATTACCGCTAAATCGCCATCACCTGCTTTCAAATGGAGCGGCATTTAATAGAGCCGTAGATCACTGATAAGCCACGCAATATCGCGTTCATATCTCAGATGAATCGCCTTCGATAATAAACGCGATATTGCGTAGCTTGTCAGTGAACTACGGCTCTGTCTATTAAATGGCGCTCCATTTGAAAGCAGGTGATGGCGATTTAGCGGTAATCAGGGAACCGGCTTTACTGACGAAATGCGCGTGACAATCGCATGCGATATATCGCCCAGCCCTACTTTTTTTAGTTATGAGAAAGAACCATATTCATCTGCAGTCACAGAGCCGAAGCACAACCAAAACAACGTTCTTCCGCAAAATGCATGCGGTTTTGTTTTTTTAACTGCTAGAGGGTCAAAAGTTACATTGTATACCTTTTATTATTAACTAAGATTAATAAATGCTTTAGAAGTATTGTTCATTCTAATGTCAACAAATGAAACCTTATTGTAAAGTGTTACCTTTTATTTCCTTCATTCTTTTTAAACATTATTGCTGGCATTTTGTGTGATGTTTCAGCTGATTCTGTTTTCTTATTTGTAGTTTCATTATATTTCATTGAATTGTCTACACCTAGAAAATATGATTAGATAATATGAAGAATTATTCTTTATATACATTTTTTTTTTTCTTGATGAAGAGAGTGATCCAACTATGGACAACTAAGAAAACCTGGAAGAACAGCTTAAGTAGATGTAAAACAGTAAGTCAGTAATTGCATCTTTGCAGCATTTTGTTCGGCCCTGTGAATCCCTCTGTAAATCAGCTTGAATTGGAATCAATGCCGATTAGAAAGCTTAAACACTGAAGCCAGTGCCTCTTTGCTTTTAAAACTTTGGTTTTGTGTGAAAGCTAGCATTACGGCAACGTCAATGAGGCCATTACAGCTGGTCTTGTGTTGTTCTTCATTTCATGTTCTGTGTTGTTTTCATTGTGTCAGCATCAGTCACACTGTTCTGACTGTTTGAACAGAAGGGAATCAGATCTTTTGAAATCAGACTTTATCTGTGTAGCAAAACAAAGGTTTCAGGGAAGGCTCTAAACTGGTGTTAACAGCCTGCCAGGTGCAGTGATTGTGGGTTGTGCCGTTAACACAGCAATGTTGAAATATACATTGATTTTCCTCACCTTTAGAAACACAGGTGGATTTTTGAACACCCCCACACCTGGAGGAGTTCCGGTCAAAAACACATCGCCAGGACAGAGAGTCACAAACCTGCAGGAAAAAACAATGAGTCAAGAAGCAAATTCATTATAACTCTTAAAAGTCACAACCTATAGAATGTTGTCTTTTTTATGGTGGATATTAATTGAATATTCAATAATAATTTAAAGGATTAGTTCACTTTCAAATAAAATTTTCCTGATAATTTACTCACCCTCATGTCATCCAAGATGCTCATGTCTTTCTTTCTTCAGTCGAAAAGAAATTAAGGTTTTTGATGAAAACATTCCAGGATTATTCTCTATAAGGAGAATAATCCTGGAATGTTTTCATCAAAAACCTTCGACTGAAGAAAGAAAGACATGAACGTCTTGGATGACATGGGGGTGAGTAAATTATCAGGAATTTTTTTTTTTTTTGAAAGTGAACTAATCCTTTAATACATTTGAAATAATTGGATAATAAAAATAATTGCAGCATTACTGATGAAGTACTTTAAAATAATAAAATGAATTTAAATAACTGCTTAGCAACAGAAAGATAAAATGTAGACCAGAACAGCCCATAAAACCATGCATATTACACACAATAAATTATACTGTATATTCACTACTGTTCAATTTTAGGTCAGTAAGGTTGTTTTTTCTTTTTAAAGAAATTTGTTTTTATTCAGTGAGTATGCATTAAATTGATCAAAAGTGACATTAAAGACATTTATAATGTTACAAAAGTTTTCTATTCCAAATAAACGATATTACTTTGAACTTAAGATTCATCAAAGAATCCTGAAAAAAAAAAACTCTTCCACGGTTTCCACAAAAATATTATGCAGCACACTTTTCAACACTGATAATAAATGTTTCTTGAGCAGCAAATCATCATATTAAAATTATTTCTGGAGGATCATGTGATGCTGAAAATTCAGCTTTGACATCACAGGGATAAATTATATTTTAACAGTTATTTTAAATCGTAATATTTCACAATATTACTGTTTTACTGTATTTTTGATCAAATAAATGCAGCCTTGGAGAGCACAATGACTTTAATAAATTAATCAATATTATATTAAACCTTTAAAACCAGAGTGAGTTTGCTTACTGTGAGACCCAAGCCACCACCTTCTCGATGTGAAAGATCAATTGATTGGTGTTACTGTCCTGAACTGCGGCCCCATTCACCAGGCAGCGGATACCCAGGTTATGAACATCTGTTTGAACGAGTAGGATTAACTTGATTTAAGATCAGAAATAAAATCACAAGTATTAATTCCCAAATATGATGTATGTCCTACTGTTTTCACATTTTTGTATTTTGCACTTTTTAAGTACCTTTCAGTGCTGCAGTAGTGACCAGCGCTGGCCCCAGTGGACAAAACGTGTCAAATGTTTTTCCCAGCAGCCACTGCTTTCCGTTGCGCTTCATCTGCCAATCACGAGCACTTACATCATTCGCAACAGTGAAACCAGCAACATAGGAAAGGGCCTCCTCTTCCTGAGACAGAGATACATTTATTTGTCATGAACTAGGTTGGGACAATTATTTGTGATAATGCCAATAGGAACAGTATAAGATTTTCCTGCTAGGAGACTGAATTATACTTGACGCTTTATTTACTTATTTACTGTAAGCCTTGACATATGAAAGAATAAGGCAAAATTTAAAAAAAAACATGTTTTTTGTTGAGTATCATATTTGATACTCAAGGCTTTAATGGCTCATAGAATATGATATTGGAGAAAATGGAG
>RJVU01027559.1:4970278-4984522 GCA_003731715.1 Anabarilius grahami | reverse complement strand
CACATTTGAGGAAGAAATATATATATATATATATATATATATATATATTCAGAGGCCCAAAAATGTGTAATTTGGTGCAGATGTTATTTATATTGCCAAAAAGATGAAATTCTGATATCTTGTAAAGTAAATCGATGAGAATTATAACAGCACTACAGACTACTAACATAAAGTGCACATATACATATCAGTTGTTACTCTATATCTCCCAATAATATGTCTTAAGATGATATTTAAATGCTTAGATTTATTATCAAAGCAGGAAAATGTATTTATTGTGGGGGCAAAACTTATAATACAATACAATGATGAAGACAGAGATATGTATCATTTTAGGTACTAACATTTTAAGTTGCTTCTGTCCATTAAGTGTTCATCTTAAAATATTACTAACAATATCAAATTCATTCTTACGTTTACTTTCTAAAAATATATGAACTATCAATCAGAGGACAGAAGGCATGTAGAAGACTGTGTACAACAGATTTTTCAGCAAGGTTTTTATAATGTTGATAATTTAGAGGCCTTTGAAATTTGTGTATCAATTATGATACAGTAGATTATATTGGGTTAAATGTGTTACTGTTTACATTTAGCGTTTGTCAAAAAAGCCTATAAATTCATCTCACTCGCATGCTTAAATGTGATTGTGTCCCACTAGTGCTGTTGAAATGATACCTGTAGTGTTTAATATAGTAAATCCGATCAATCAATTAACAACATTTTCATTTTAAGATATGTCAACAGATATAAATGACACTTTTACTACCTTAATATGCTTTCCTTTTCGTCCAATCACGAAGGCAAGTTCCACCTCCCAGTCCACTTCCTGTAAAAATGAGCCATCTCAATGTGAAACTACGGATTTCAAGCTCGCACGTCGGAGGAAAAACACTAGTATTATTCAACATGTACAAAATCTTCAATATTCACTTTTGAATAAAATAAGATTTTGAAGTTGTATATGGCAAGCAAAAAACTTAGAGTAGTTATTCTGTATCGGGTGTCGTTGTTGGGTTAACGTGACATCAACTGTCTGTTTGAGATTGTAGGTCCCTTAATTGTACCGACGATTTAGTCCCTTGGGGTCAGATTGACCCCAAACATTTACAGAGTGATTGCATAAGGAAATATACATTTTTTATATGATAAAGTATATATCATTTTTTTTATTTACTTCTCATCTATGCGTTTATGCTGTTTTTGTGGATATTTTGTAATTTTTTACCTATTTACTGCACAATTACTTAACCATGTCATAAATTGGCTTGTGAAAAATTGATTTTTAATGAAAAAATCACTTTAATGATGAACTTAATTAAATCAAATTGTATTTGGACATTGCTCTATGTGCTAGGGATAGATTACTACCATCTAGAGGTTTGTGGAAAAACTTCAGGGATTATAGTTAAAGAATTAAAGTGCAATGACCAAAACTTTCCAATAGACTCAATAGGGACTGTGTGTGTTTGTGTTTATGTGTGTGTGTGTATGAGATAGAAAGTTCGTTCGACTTTGTGTTTATTGTCAAGGACCAGACCTTTATTTACATGTAAATGTTTTCATATTTAGGCCAGTTTTGTTGATTTTATTTGCCAATTTCTAGAAAATGCTCTCTGTTGCAGTCACACACATGTGTGTGTTTGTGTGTATGAGTTAGAAAGTTAATTCGACTTTGTGTTTATGGTCAAGGACCAGACCTTTATGTTCATGTAACATTTTTCAGATTTAGGCCAGTTTTGTTGATTTTATTTGCCAATTTCCACAGAAATGCCCTCTGTTGCAGTCACACACGTGTGTGTGTCTATGTGTCTGTGTGTGTTTGTGTGTATGTACAGTACAGTCCAAAAGTTTGGAACCACTAAGATTTTTTATGTTTTTAAAAGAAGTTTCGTCTGCTCACCAAGGCTACATTTATTTAATTAAAAATACAGTAAAAAACAGTAATATTGTGAAATATTATTACAATTTAAAATAACTGTGTACTATTTAAATATATTTGACAAAGTAATTTATTCCTGTGATGCAAAGCTGAATTTTCAGCATCGTTACTCCAGTCTTCAGTGTCACATGATCCTTCAGAAATCATTCTAATATGCTGATTTGCTGCTCAATAAACATTTATGATTAATTTCAATGTTGAAAACAGTTGTGTACTTTTTTTTTCAGGATTCCTTGATGAATAGAAAGTTCAAAAGAACAGCATTTATCTGAAATACAAAGCTTCTGTAGCATTATACACTACCGTTCAAAAGTTTGGGGACAGTAAGAATTTTTATTTTTATTTTTTTGAAAAGAAATGAAAGAAATTAATACTTTTATTCAGCAAGGATGCATTAAATCAATCAAAAGTGGCAGTAAAGACATTTATAATGTTACAAAAGATTAGATTTCAGATAAACACTGTTCTTTTGAACTTTCTATTCATTAAATAATCCTGAAAAAAAATATTGTACACAAATATTTTGTACAATTGTACGCATTAAATGTTTCTTGAGCAGCAGATCAGCATATTAGAATGATTTCTGAAGGATCATGTGACACTGAAGACTGGAGTAATGATGCTGAAAATTCAGCTTTGCCAACACAAGAATAAATTACTTTGTGAAATATATTCAAATAGAAAACTAATAAACTAAATTGTAATAATATTTCACAATATTACTGTTTTTACTGTATTTTTAATTAAATAAATGTAGCCTTGGTGAGCAGACGAAACTTCTTTTAAAAACATTAAAAATCTTAGTGGTTCCAAACTTTTGGACTGTACTGTATGTGTGTGTGTATGAAATAGAACGTTTGTTCCACTTTGTGTTTATGGTCAAGGACCAGACCTTTATTTACATGTAAAGTTTTTCAGATTTAGGCCAGTTTTGTTGATTTTATTTGCCAATTTCTATAAAAATGCTCCCTGTTGCATACACACACGTTTGTGTGTGTGTGTTTGTGTGTGTGTATGTGTGTATGAGATAGAAAGTTCGTTCCACTTCGTGTTTATAGTCAAGGACCAGACCGTTATGGAAATGTAGAACATTTCAGATTTATTCTGGATTTATTTTTTTTGACCAATGATTTAAAAAAAAAAATTCATTTTTTCATTTTCCCATTCATTTTCAGTGTGGAGTTAATCTGACCCAGAGGGACTAAATCTGTGATATTTTTTTTTTTACGCACCTTTAGAACAACCAAATCAAGCCCAGATTTTTTGTGCATGTTTAGATAGATTATTTAGGAAAAGGCACAGAGTTTCATGCCCCTGAGATGAAGGGAACACTTTTTAAAAACAAAGGAAACTCCCAGCGGGGTCAGCTGGACCCCAAGGACCGATTAAGGGTTAAGATCCAAAACTCACCTGACTCTTCTCTGGTAGAATGATGTCATCATAAGGGCCAGTGATGGCGGAGGGGAACTTGCTGAATATGATGGGCTCTTTAGGAATCGGGGCGTTTTGCTCCAGGCAGTGGTCCTTATAATTCATACCAACACACACCACCTTCTCTGGGCCAGTCACAGGGGAGAGCAGCCTGATATCTGACCGTGACACCACATGCTGACCGCTGGACAAAGCCCTGACAGAGAGACAGTAATATAAACCTGAATAAATTATGTTTTCTACAACCCGAATCCCGGAAATGTTGGGATGTTTTTTTAAGTTTGAATAAAATGAAAACTAAAAGACTTTCAGATCACATCAGCCAATATTTTAATAACAACAGAACATAGATAACAAATGCACAAAATGAGCTCATTTCAAATTTGATGCCTGCTACAGGTCTCAAAATATTTGGGACGGGGGCATGTTGACCATGATGTAGCATCTCCTCTTCTTTTCAAAACAGTGTGAAGACGTCTGGGCATCGAGGTTATGAGTTTCTGGAGTTTTGGTGTTGGAATTTGGTCCCATTCTAGCCTGATATAGGCTTCCAGCTCCTGAAGAGTTAATGGTCGTTTTTGACGTATTTTTCGTTTAATGATGCGCCAAATGTTCTTTATAGTGGAAAGATCTGGACTGAAGCCATGCTGTTGTAATAGCTTCACTATGTGGTTTTGCATTGTCCTGCTGAAATACACAAGGCCTTCCCTGAAATAGACGTCCTCTGGAGGGGAGCATATGTTGCTCTAAAACCTTTATATACCTTTCAGCATTCATAGTGCCTTCCAAAACATGCAAGCTGGCTATACCGTATACACTTATGCACCCCCATATCATCAGAGATGCTGGCTTTTGAACTGAACTCAGATAACACGCTGGAAGGTCTCCCTCCTCTTTAACACAGCGTCTGTGATTTCCAACAAGAATGTCAAATTTGGACTCGTCTGACCATAGAACACTTTTCCACTTTAAAACAGTCCATTTTATATGAGCCTTGGCCAACAGGATACGACGGCGTTTATGGACCATGTTCACATATGGCTTCCTTTTTGCCTGATAGAGCTTTAGTTGGCATCTGCAGATGGCACAGCGGATTGTGTTTACCGACAGTGGTTTCTGGAAGTATTCCTGGGCCCATTTAGTAATGTCATTGACACAATCATGCCGATGAGTGATGCAGTGTCGTCTGAGGGCCCGAAGACAACGGGCATCTAATAAAGGTCTTCGGCCTTGTCCCTTATGCACTGAGATTTCTCCAGTTTCTCTGAATCTTTTGATGATGTTATGCACTGCTGATGATGAGATTTGCAAAGCCTTTGCAATTTGACGTTTTAAGGAACATTGTTTTTAAAGTATTCCACAATCTTTTTATGCACTCTTTCACAGATTGGAGAGCCTCTGCCCATCTTTACTTCTGAGAGACTATTCCTCTCTAAGACTTCCCTTTTATAGCTAATCATGTTACAGACCTGATATCAATTAACTTAATTTGTTTCTAGATGTTCTCCCAGCTGAATCTTTTCAAAACTTCTTGCTTTTTCAGCCATTTGTTGCCCCCATGCCAACTTTTTTGAGACCTTTAGCAGGCATCAAATTTGAAATGAGCTCATTTAGTGGATAAAAGTGTTTGTTATCTATGTTCTATTGTGAATAAATATTGGCTCATGTGATTTGAAAGTCTTTTATTTTATTTTATTTTATTATTTTATTCAAATTTTAAAAATGTCCCAACATTTCTGGAATTTGGGTTGTATAACATAAAACGCTCCACACATAATATATATTTGATATCATCTTACCAAATTTACAACTTACCAACATACAAAATTATCTTTTTTGAAAATATTTTCTAAATGTTAAAGTAATTTTCTTTTCACAAATATTAATTCATCATAAATATTCAGTTTTTGTGGAGTCACACCACTTGACATTGTATAACTTGTCCTGAACTTGTCAGAAAATATATTTTATTTAATTAATTTGAATGCTGCTGTGTCAGGAGCTGAAGTTGCTCCAAATCAACTACACAAGCTCTGATTACACAGCTGTTTCATGATTGGCCAGATTCACTAAAAGACGTGTGTTTCAAGTCTATTCTGACACAAAGTTTGCTTTTATAACAGTACGAATTAATGTAATTTTAATGTTATATTGTGTTATGTTTATCAAAATAAAACTGATAAAAAATACATTACTGGTATTCAAATAGTATAGGCTTATGTTGAACTTTATGACACTGTTATTAAGCACTACATAATTGCATAGTTGCTTCATGAAAACATCTGAAGCATCAGTGTATTTGACAAATATTGCATCTAATCAATTTCACCAATGACAAAGTATGCAAACATGTTGCGAGTGTCACTACGGAAAGCAGAATGTGTTCGATCTCACCCATCGGTGGAAGCCTAGTATAGTTCAGCTTGAACACATCTATGGTCAAAACGATCTGCTGAAGTTCAAACTGAGCATCAGAATGGGGAAGAAAAATGATTTAAGTTACTTTAAATGTGGCATGCTTGTTGGAGCCAGACGGTCTGATCTGAGTATTTCAGAAACTGCTACTGGGATTTTCCCTCACAACCATCTCTAGGGTTTACAGGGAATGGTCCGAAAAAGAGAAAATATCCAGTGAGCGGCTGTTCTGTGAGAGAAAATGCCTTGATGCCAGAGAGAGAGAGGAGAATGAACACGACCTGTGCAGGAGTCCTCTCCATGATATAATTTCCCGTTTTTTATTTCCCTTTTTATGCCCCAAAAAAACATAAAATGAATTGTAATTCAGATAATAAAAATCATAGAAGTATAAATTATATAAATTACATTTATATATATATACAGCTCTGGAAAAAATTAAGAGACCACTTAACATTGATTTCTGAACTTGGAGTGGTCTCTTAATTTTTTCCAGAGCTGTATATATATATATATTTATTTATCTTTTTTTGTTAACTACATTAATAGATCAGACAAAATGACCGCTCTATTATCTGGCAGGTGACTGTAAAGTATGTGCTTTCTGTTGAGTTTCAATGGTTTATACCTCTTAGCACAGTCCATTCCCTTTTGCCCCATTTCTAGAAACTCTCTCATAGTGGAAGGCATGGAGGGGTCGAAAGCTTTCAGATCAATGACCCCCTGACCTTCTGCCTGCTCCACCCCGATTCTGACGCTCCCCTCGCCGCCTCTGTGGCAGAACTGGACAAGTCTCATAGCGGCTGAGCTTGCGGTGCCTCTGATGGTGCCTGCGGAGAATACGGCATTGAGTCTCCTCAAACTGAGCTGAGAGATACCCAGAAATCTCATCTATTAAAACAGAGGAAAAGAGAGACAGACAGAAGAAAGGACATACAGCAGTGAAAGAGAGAAGTGGACAAACATGCAGGATGACAGGATAAATAATGCGCCCTTCAAGTGGAGTTGGAAATATCCTAATTGCGAGCCATAAATTTGCATTATTACATTATTCATGTTCCAAGCACATAAATTTGCATAATTAAAGGAGCAAAGTTGTATTTATAAGAGGAAATTCAAACAGATCACACACTAATTGTAATGTTTGAAGGGGCGTGTCAATTTAAAACATTGCAGAGGCTCTGATATTTATTATGGATAATATCATATATCTTTAATCTACGTATATAGAGAGATCAAGTCGGAAAGTGAAGCTTTTATATTTTATTATTTTAATTTTACATGCTGTATTTAAATAATTTTATTTTTTATTTAGAGAGTTAAGGCATTACCTTTTTTCCTGCTTTAAGGAGTCAAATTAAAACTTTGAGTAATTTTAACCCATATTCTTTGTTTATTGTTTACAATATATTTATTGTTTGTTTTTTAGGGTCTTATGTTTCAAATTCTGACTTGAATGCCCGACTCGGAGGTACGAGTTTTCCAGGTGCACCTGAAGGCAGCATTATTTAAGATAAAGACATCAAAGCAGCCCAACCCAAGCTTTAGCAGGTTTTCCGATTATGCAACAAAAATAGTCAGCAATAGTCAAATTACGAATTGCTTAAGACAACCTATTTATCGCTAGAAATAAGATAGCAAAGCAGTGTAGATTAGAGACCACTTTTCCTTGCTTTTTGTTTCCTGCAGTGCTTCATGATAATCCTACCTGATCTTCGTGCAAAAAAAAAACAGTATGATCGCGCACGTAGAAAAACGATTACAAAAATGATCTGTCTCGGGTTTAATGTGTTACTAAATTTCAATGTGATTCGACTAAAACTGCACAATCTTTGTACTTTGATACAGGTACAGCTCACGCTCACTCTGTCGTCGCTGTCATGTGACTTGTAGTGATGTCCGGATTCGTGAAAGAATCGTCTTCTGAGTCGGATCTTTTCATTGTATCAGTTGAACCGGTTCAAACGATTCATGAACTGTGGATTTCACGGTGAAGATTTGAAGCGTTCAGGAAAAAAAACTAATATATGTTCACGACAATACATCAAAAGGGATACGTAACAAATGTGCTTATAATAATACATAAGCGTGGGTGATGAATAGCTAATAAATAATAAATGACTTCACGGCTGTGACAAACTGAACTGGGATACATAGAACTGCAGTAAACACTCGTCCCTGTTTATAAAACTTAATATAAAAAAGTAATAAACAATCATATATGATACATGTGGCTAGACAGAGCATGAAGTGCCAGCCACACCAGAATGATAAAAGAATTACGGAATTGTTCTTTGAGTTGGGCTGTTCATAAGAACCGATTCGCAGAAATGAGTTGGGCTTGTCATCACTGATGACTTCCGGTTTGTATTTTGTAGTTTAAGAAATATTTGTTGAGAAGGACGTAATTTAAGGAATTCGTCATATTAAAATACACTCTTGAGCTAAAACATTAAGATGCGTATTAAAATCGCACATTTGAAATAAATAAATTATTTCCACAATTTATGTGCATTTTATTTCATTACAAAGTTCGGGAAAACTAGATTTTCATGCATCACGTGACTCCATTGGTCATGTGATTAGTCTGTCAGCTCAGCTGACATCACGACTTCACTTCTGCAAGGCGAGAGAAGGAAACGTGAAGATGTCTGTGAGGTAAGAGGATTGTTTATAATTGTTCATGTTTAAAATAAGTTTCCATCAATACTGCTGGTTTCTGGGGTATATTGTGTTTGGTACGATCATTATTTTTGTTTTTCAAATTCAATTATTTTAACTAATAATTGCTAAAAGCTAGATATTGGTCTCGTGTTAAAATATCTTTCTGGGGAGATTTATTTATTCATCCGTTTCTTGGCAGGATAATGCAAATGATATTTGGTTCGGTTTTTGCGCTTTGTTCCAGAGCAGGGGGTAAAATTGAAGCTATTTTTACCGACGAAGACCCTTTTATACTGTGATATATATATATATATATATATATATAATACTATTTTTGAAATATTTGCCTTTTTACTAATTGTTTTGTAATTTAATATCGTGCTTTCTTACCAATTTTTAGAAAGCAGTATGAAACCGTAATGAAGTCAAGTTTGATCAATTTTAACTTTATTTTTATTTATTTTTTATTGTTGTTATTTTTATTAATATGCATTTTTTTTTTACTTTTCTAAGTCTTCCATAGACTCACTATCACCCTATCACAGCCCCCATCCAGAGGAGTAAGGATAGGATGAAGGATAGCCTAATTAAATAACAGTTTCTGCAAAACAGTTCCTCATTGCTGATATGACATCCTTATAAATAAATTATGAGAAGTATGTGAATTTGCCTTGTCAGCAGTGAGGAAATGTTTTTGTGGAAGCTGCAAGTGGTTTATTCATCCCTCATCTTAAGACTATTGCAAATGTTTCAATGCATTAATTCATTTGAATTTAATTGTCATTTGAATGCAAAACATTTGCAGTTTTCGAAAGTTTCAAGATTCTGCACAATTTCTAGGATGCCAATCAAATAAGTAAATTAGCATATATTACTATTAGTTAAAAAAAATGTCCTTAAATAGAAAAACAGAAGCATATTCACTGTCCTTTGTCATAGTCTCAGTCCTTTGCACCCCACTGTACTAAACTGCCAAATGACACTCAAATGTCAATCAAACATTATCAGAAATCATGAGAGCAGTTGAAATGAGTCGAGCTAAACATCAACTTATGTTTTAATTCTTGAAGAGCCTCTCATGACCGTAAACATGATAACTAAGCAAGATCCACTAAATCTTCAATAAAGCAAATTTCTCAGCACATGTGTAAAGTTTTCAATCTTCTGTCTTTCTTTCCATCCAGTGTCCAGCCTATCCAGTGGACCTCTGACTGCAAGGACCAGAAGTGAGTAAAGCCCTGTCTCAAACTTAATGTGCTAAATCTTGTGGCCTCACAGACGTGCAGTTTGGTGTCCCTGTCCCATTTGTCATTTTATAATTCACAAGGGTGCTCACGAGCGTGATAAACTACTTCGCAGCATTACATCACCATCACAGGAACTGTGACTTTAATGAATCAACAGTCACTGCTGTTACCTGAACTGCCTGCTTTACAATCAACAACACTCAGACTTTAGACTTTAGACTGCTTTCTTATCACTGATGTGTAAGAGTATAGTTTATTGTGTCAAGTGTGAATCTTTGTGAACTGAACTACATTTCCCAAAAATTCCATCTGTATTTTTGTCTTTATTTTCCTGTAAAATTGCTTAAACATCCTTAAAACAACATACCTGAACATATACATGAAAAGCAAAACTATGTAATATATAATAAGACAAGTCTTTTTTTTTTTTTTTTTTNTTTTTTTTTTTTTTTTTTTTTTTGGCAAGTCATTTATTCCTGTTTTAAACATAAAGTCAACAAATGTAGTTATTTTTTTAATACATTTAAAGGGTTAGTTCACCCAAAAATGAAAATTTCTGTCATTAATTACTCACCCTCATGTCGTTCCAAACCTGTAAGACCTTCGTTCATCTTCAGAACACAAATGAAGATATTTTTGATGAAATCTGAGAGGTATATGACTCCTCCATAGACAGCAATATAATCAACACTTTCAAGGTCCAGAAAGGTACTAAAGACATAGTTAAAACAGTCGACGTGACTGCAGTGGTTCAACCTCAATTTTATGAAGCGACGAGAATACTTTTTGTGCGCCAAAACAAAAATAATGACTTTATTCAACAATATCTTCTCTTCTGTGTCATTCTCATACACTGTTTATGTCAAGCACTTCCAGGTTCTACGTCAGAACGCCGACTCATCATTGGCCGGCTCCTGCGTCAGGATCCCACGCATGCGTCGTGCTGCTCACGTGATCAGCTTTGGCCAATACTGAGCCGGCATTCGGACGTAAACTCAGAATCCTTCACTGTGCTTACTGCGTCACCTGCGTAAGGATAATGACAGGGCAGAGAAGAGATTGTTGAATAAAGTCGTTATTTTTGTTTTGTTTTTGTGCACAAAAAGTATTCTTGACGCTTTATAAAATTAAGGTTGAACCACTGCAGTCACGTCGACTGTTTTAATGATGTCTTTAGTACCTTTCTGGACTTTGAAAGGGTTGATTATATTGCTGTCTATGGACGAGTCATATACCTCAAGGATTTCATCAAAAATATCTTAATTTGTGTTCCGAAGATGAAAGAAGGTCTTACAGGTTTAGAACGACATGAGGGTGAGTAATTAATGACAGAATTTTCATTTTTGGGTGAACTAACCCTTTACCGAACAAAAAATATGCCAGCGAAAGCGGCTTATTTATATACCATTATAGAGGTTATTAATATTTTTAATTTAGCTTTTGCGTTTTCATTTTAGTTTGTTACTTTGTGTATTTTTGTCATTTTTAATTTTATATATTTTTATTTAGCTTTAATTTTAGTACTTTAGCTTAGACTTATTTTATTTCAGTGAGCTGCTAAGGCAACATTTCAGTATTTTTAATTTTTTTTCCCCTAATATTTATATTGTAATTTAATTTCAGCTTTATTTCAATGAACGAAAATGATTTTTAATGGGTATGTAAACAAGTCTTAATATAACCCTAACCTTTTACACAATTCTGCTTCATAAGTTTGTGGTTTTAAGGATGTTTTTTATATTTTTAATTAAAAAAAAAAGACAAACAAATACAGATTAAGAAATTTATTTTGTTTGTTTGTTTGTTTTTTTGCTGTGTAATGGTGAGCTATTGTAGTATGTAATAGTATGTATATTAGAGTGAAAGTATGTTTATTTGTTATATTGTGAAGGTTGATTTGGATTATTCCTCTTTTTTACAGTTTTGATGGCATTATCTTAATAACCCAAAGTTATGAGCAGCTCCCTGATGAGCTGGAGTGTTTGAAAGCACCATTACAGGACTACAGTGCAGTGAGTTCAACACCACACACATCTAACCAGCACTGAGTTTTAAATTTATTTCAATTTTTCATTGCACACTTCTGTGACTCTTCTCATTCAGGTGGACTGTTGCTTCAGGGAAGAGGTCGTGGTTGTCAAGGCTCCTGGTCTCCCTGGAAACAGATTGGTGTTTGCCTGCACTGGTCCAGTGAATCGGGATTATGATGATGTCCGGCGGTTCAGTGACGCTGCTGCTAATGGCATTAAGAGGTGCTTATGCAAACATGATGCGTATTGATCAACTTACATCCTGTGAAAACAATATTGTGTCTTTAATGTCCATGTCCTTGACCTGCTGTTCTTATAGGTCATATTTCTGTCTTTGAAGAAGACTTTTACTCATCTAAAGGTTTTGTTTCATTGATCTGAATTATTTTTTGTCATAGGGCTCTGAAAACTGGCATGAAGCGTCCTCTGCTGGTTTGTCCCCCACATAACAGCTATGCAAAAAACACCCTGGCAGCCATGCTGGGAGCCCTGCATGCTCTCTACATGGTGAGAAGCATTGTTTTTATGAATTATTTATTTTTTAATTGTACATTTTTTAATTTCATTTCATTCAATCATTAAAATGGTCACATTGACTTCCTCCTTTGGATCTAACCAGTGTTGTTATTGCAAATGAAAACTATTAAAAAATAATTTATGATTTTAAAGTGCCCCATTATGCTATTTTAAAGTTTTCTAATTTTGTTTTGGAGGTCTCCTACAATAGGTTTACATGCATCCAATGTCAAAAAACACTTTAATTTTCTCATAATATACATTGCACATCAACTTCTCAAAGAACAAGTAACTTGAGTTACTTAATCAGATTACTTTTTCAAGTAACTAGTAAAGTAATGCATTACTTTTTCAATTTACAAAAAAATATCTAAATTACTTTTTAAAATTGATTGACTGACAGATTTAGAAATAAGAGTGTTGAACGTCCTTCTCTATCCTATTCTTCTTCTATTCATCAGCACAGCATTATGCAAATTTGTTACAAAACAACGTAGATTTAAGCAGAAAATAAGACTGGAATTACAGTTCAGAATCACAAATAGCTTTTTAACACACTTACATGAATGGTAATATCTGAAAAGTATAATGTGGGCGCTTTAAGCTGAAATAAAAAAAAAAATTATATATAAATATTAGATGATGAAATTAGCTTTAAAACTTAAACGAAACTTAGAAATGTTGCCTCAGCAACTAAATGAAATAAAATGTTTAAGTTAAAATGACTAAAACTGAAATAAATATAAAGCCAAATAGAAATATGATATAAACTATAATAATAAAACACAAAAGCACAATAAAATTGCTAAAACTTTATCTAAAATTAAAATAAAAACCAATCCAAAATATAAATACTATACAAGTAATACTAAAGTAACAGTGAATCTTATTGAACTAATGCTCTATTATTTCTACCTCTCTGTTCTCTAGTTTTAGACTTTAATGCTTGTCAGTACCAGCGTAACCTAGTTAATATCTGTGTCATCAGCCTCTAGAGGTGAGGGAGTCCAAGACGTCCCCTCATAAGGTGGCGGTGCTGGGCGTCTGGGCGAAGAACCAGACAGAGGGAGCCGCCATTACTGAGCTTGCTACTGCCCTGGAGAGCGGCAGGTATGATTGTGTGTCCTTTATTGTGTCCCCAATTTTGAGCTATAATTTTGACTAAGACCTACAGTGCAATAAATAAGCAATAAAAAAGGTAATTTGCGTATGGTACAGGTTTGTCTGTCGTGATATCGGCGGCTCTGACCCGGAGCGAATGGCTGCCCCACGTGTAGCTGAGTATGTTCAAGCAGTCTTCAAGGATAGTCCTGTAACGGTGAGTCTTTGAATGAACATTTGATAGAGTTTGAAGCTGTATCTCATGTCAATTATAACTGATATGTTTCATTAATCTCCATGTGTTTCTAAGGTCACAGTAGTGAGTAATTTGAATACTCTGGAGAAGGAGTACCCCTGTTTGGCTGCAGTCAACCGCTGTGCTAACAGTAAGAGCAAAGTTTAATATGGAATATATGGATATAATATCCATATAATGTAATGTGGATTTAATATGGAATTACAGAGAAATTTCACTCTTATACTAACCACAGCTTGTTTCATATCAGTTAGAGCCAAAACTAGATCCCTCAAAGCACTGATCCATAGCATCTAAAAAAGAGAAAATGCAGGATTGATTGATTTATTTATAAATAAATTCATAATAACATTTTATTTCAAACACTGAATTTATTTTTAATAACATTTTATTTCAAACACAGAAATCACATTATTTATTTATTTATTTTTAAAGAAATTCATACTTCTATTCAGCAAGGATCCATTCAATTGATTAAAAGTGACAGTAAAGACATTTATAATGTTACAATTTTCTGTTTCAAATACATGCTGTTTATTTAAACATTCTATTCATTATGAATCCAGAAAAAAATGTATCATGGCTTCCACAAAAATTAAGCAACACAACTGTTTTTTATTTATATATATATATATATATATA
>RJVU01027559.1:4938185-4970225 GCA_003731715.1 Anabarilius grahami | reverse complement strand
TTGAGCATCAAATCAGCATATTAGAATGGTTTCTGAAAGATCATGTGACACTGAAGACTGGAGTAATGATAAAGACCTAGATAAAGGCCACATTTCTGTGTTCTCCAGAGCTCAAGACTCCAACTCTGGATCTCATCAGTGATTGTGTTATGTAATGTTTCATTAAGTTGTGTTTAAAAGGCTGATGTTTCTGCTTCAGCTGTGCCGCGCCATCAGGCCAGAGTGATCAAGCTGAGTTACAGTGGAGAAGGACCCATTCAACAGACTCTCATGGTGGTTGGCAAGGTAATATTTAGGTTAATTGTATTTGGACACCCAGGATAGAGCAGTTTCCAGTCCATATGTACATTGTATGTTGTTTCAGGGCATTACATATGACACCGGTGGAGCGGACATCAAGGCCGGTGGAATCATGGCTGGAATGCACAGAGATAAATGTGGATCTGCGGCTGTTGCTGGCTTCTTCCAGGTATGATCCCATACACACCTGCTCATATTACTGAAGATCAGAAGAATACTAGAGTCTAATATCATTGTTGTTTTAGATCCTAGCCAAACTGAAGCCCAAACACCTGAAGGTTGTGGGTGCGATGGCAATGGTGCGGAACAGTGTTGGATCTGGTAAGCAGCTTTGTCTGCATGTGTTGACAGGTTTGGGTGTCTGTTACGAAGTATTTGTCATCCTTTTTTTTTTTTCTTCTTCTTCTTCTTTTTTTTTTACCCTTTGGCAGATTGTTATGTGGCTGACGAGTTGGTGGTGTCTCGTGCCGGTCGTAGAATCCGAGTTGGAAACACTGATGCTGAAGGAAGAATGGTTATGGTGGACCTGCTGTGTGAGATGAAGGAGCAGGTACACACATATATCAGCATATAGAAGAGTATGCATTACTATTTTAAGATTTAAAAGGGTACTATCATGAGATCAAAGTCATCTTGTTATATAAAAATATACCTTTAACTGTACTCTCACTCTGTCTAATTTGCTTGTGTGTAGCACCTACTGCTCTGCATATCTTTTTTTTAATAAGATGTTTAAAGTGTTACATTTAAAATACACTATATTGCCAAAAGTATTGGGACACCCCATTGAATTCAGGTGTTCCAATCGCTTCCATGGCCACAGGTGTATAAAATCAAGCACCTAGGCATGCAGACTGCTTCTACAAACATCTGTGAGAGAATAGGTCACTCTCAGGAGCTCAGTGAATTCAAGCGTGGTACCGTGATAGGGTTGCCACCTGTGCAATAAGTCCATTCGTGAAATTTCCTCACTACTAAATATTCCACGGTCAACTGTTAGTGGTATCATAACAAAGTGGAAGCAATTGGGAACAACAGCAGCTCAGCCATGAAGTGATAGGCCACGTAAAATCACAGAGCGGGGTCAGCACATGCTGAGGCGCACAGTGCGCAGAAGTCGCCAACTTTCTGCAGAGTCAATAGCTACAGACCTCCAAACTTCGTCTGGCCTTCAGATTAGCTCAAGAACAGTGCGTAGAGAGCTTCATGAAATCGGTTTCCATAGTCGAGCAGCTGCATCCAAGCCTTACATCACCAAGGGCAATGCAAAGCGTCAGATGCAGTGGTGTAAAGCACGCCGCCACTGGACTCTGGAGCAGTGGAGACGTGTTCTCTGGAGTGACGAATCACGCTTCTCTGTCTGGCAATCCGATGGACAAGTCTGGGTTTGGTGGTTGTCAGGAGAACGGTACGTGCTTGACTGCATTGTGCCAAGTGTAAAGTTTGGTGGAGGGGGTTGTTTTTCAGGGGTTGGGTTTAGCCCCTTAGTTACAGTGAAAGGAACTCTTAATGCTTCAGCATACCAAGACATTTTGGACAATTTCATGCTCCCAACCTTTTCATGTGAACAGTTTGGGGATGGCCCCTTCATGTTCCAACATAACTGCGCACCAGTGCACAAAGCAAGGTCCATAAAGACATGGATGAGCGAGTTTGGTGTGTAGGAACCCATTAGAACACCTTTGGGATGAATTAGAGTGGAGACTGCGAGCCAGGCCGCCTTGTCCAACATCACTGCCTGACCTCACAAATGCGCTTCTAAAAGAATGGTCAAAAATCCCCATAAACACACTCATAAACCTTCCCAGAAGAGTTGAGGCTGTTTTATCTGCAAAGGGTGGGCCAACTCCATATTAAACCCTACGGATTAAGAATGGGATGTCATTAAAGTTCATGTGCATGTAAAGGCAGGCATCCCAAAACTTTTGGCAATATAGTGTATATTAAAATAGAAAATAGTTTTGTAAAATTGTAATAAGATTTCACAATATTGCTCTTTTTACTGTATTTTTGATCAAATAAATATAGTGAGCATTAGAGACTTCTTTCAAAAACATTAAATTCATCTTACTGACCCCAAACTTTTGAATTATATAATTGTTATACATTTATATAATATATTTTTAAAAAATTGTTAATTTTCATAGTAATTTTCATTTACAATAAAATACATCAAAGTAAGCATGTGGTTGTTGTTAATCCAGTTTTCACCTATTACAGTGGAAGTAGGATGAGGTCTGAGACCGTTTTTGCTTGCAAATTTGCTTGTGTGTAGCACCTACAGCTCTGCATGTCTTTTTATAAGATGTTAATAACAACCATCTGAATTTTAACATGGTCCCTGATCACTTCAGTCTGGCCTTCTCATGTTTACCTACACATCTCAGCACCGTAATAAGGCAGGCTTCGCATAGATACTTATATTAGAGCTGCACAATTAACTGTTAAAAGATCGCAATCTCGATTCAAACACCCATGCGATCTCATTGCTAAATGACAACAATTTGCCTGTCTAGTAAACCTTTGACAAAATCACACCGGAACATTCAAATCTGCGTTTGCGCTGCCGGTGAGCCAGAGAGAGCAGTTACCATTTACAGTTTAGGTATGAAATGGCTTTGTCTTTTCAACCACACATTTTCGTTATTTCTGTGATTGTTAGGATAAAAGTTTATAGTTCGGAAAGTTTATATAAACACTGATGTCTATGGTAGCAAAATTGAGTGAATCACCTTTTAAAAGTAAAGCCCTAGGTGTACAGCCTTGCAAAGTATATTTCATTCGACTCGTACGCACACACAGGCATTTGACGCATTCGCAGTTTTGAGCAATCTCTCGCCACAAGTTACAACCCATGTTAACATCTTTGCTGGAGCTGTACATTTAGGGTACTTTCTAACCTCTTTGCTCAATCTCTTGTCCAAGACAGGCCTAGTCCTCCGTTGTTGCTGTAGCTTGCATGTGTTCCTGTCTGTTCTGTTTATGCAGTTTTTCTTTGACTACCTTGTGAATCTACGCCCCCAGGGCACGGATGCCACCTTGTGGATAAACTAATTACTGCAAAAAAATTAAATGCGCATATGCAACCGGTTACAAAAATTCGGTGGTGCACGTACTCGTCTGATGACGAAATTCGTGTCACACGTACTGTACGCTGAACCTCATGTATGCGTAAAAACTGAACTATACTTTGGGCTTAACATGGCGCTTCAAATAATGATTGTATCAATTACCTTGTTACGCCACCTGCTGGCGACAAGTGACTGTTAAAAAAATGTATTGGTCAATAAATCATTCATTCAAGAGATTCTTTCAAAAACACTGATTCATCCTGTAATGAAACAAGTGACGTATTTATGAGGGAGTCATTGAATCATTCATTAAACCATTTAAAAAAATAATAATAATAATTCATGCAGATTCATTAAACATTTTAAATAGACTGCAACAATTAACATTTTGTCAGAACCTCTAGTCAATTGCATGTTGTCTGTTTGGAATCGTGGGAGAATCGTGATCTATGTTTGAAACAAAAAAATTTAGATTCTCTATTTAACCAGAATCAATCAGCTCTAAAGCTTATTTTTATTGGTCCCAAGTGCTTTTCAGTTTAATTTTTGCTCTTTTTTTTAAAAATAATTTTATTTAGCTTTTTTAATTATTTTATTGGTATTTCAACCAAACATATTTTATTTCAATTTAAGTTTTTTTTGTCATCTAATATTTTTTTAATTTTATTTCATTCTATTTCAATTGATATATTGTTATATTAAGTATGACATTGTTGTTTTTGTGGTCTGGACCTCTCGTGTATGTTTCTGTAGGCGTTGAAGGAGGTGTCTCCTCATCTCTTCACTATTGCCACTCTGACGGGACATGCTATCAGAGCCATGGGACCGCACTACTCTGTGAGTACTTCAACATATCTTCCCAGGGTAGAAAAAACAATGTTCATCACATATCAGTGCTACTGTGACCATTTTCATTTTGACCGTGTCACTCTCCATGTGTCACTGTAGATCATAATGGATAACGGTGCTGCTCAACGCTCAGGAAATGCTCTGCAGTGGCAGAAAGGTAAGAAGAGCTACAGTAAGACGTGTTTGTTTTTGTTTCTATAAACGTAGTTTCATTTGTCAGAAATCTGTTTGTGTGGCAGCGGGAGAGGTGCTGGGAGATCTGTTTGAGGTGTCCACTATTCGTCGGGAGGATTATGAGTTCCACAAAGGGAAGTCTGAGTATGAGGAGATCCTGCAGTCCAATAACCTGCCCTCATCTGCCACACCACGGGGACACCAGACGCCTGCCGCCTTCCTCGTCATGGCTTCTGGACTGGATAAGGTAGACGCACACACACTCACCTATTGATTTTAACTCTGGGAAGAACCTTATTCCTTATGTAGTAGATAAGTTTAGATTGATTGAGATTTTGCGTTATGACCGCACTTCCCCGCTATTGACAGCTTTTTTTTCCCGTTATTTATGACAAGACTTCCCAACCATTGACGAGTTTTTTTTTTCCGACAATCCGTGTTTGCACTGTTATTTGATAGAGGGTGCTGTTTCCAATCGAATGCACCCTTCGAAGGATGCAGCCTCTGAATTGGTGTGCCACACACGACCTGAAAAGTGAAGCCAAAGCATTTTGATCGCCCCCTGGTGGTTGGTTGCAGTATAGGTCATAAACCCCACCCTCTCCATGTAATCGATAGGGACGCGAGCCAAACAAAAATCTAATCACACTTCAAATAATTTTTTTTCCAAAGATGGTGTCTTGTCATTTCAGGTAGTTTTTTTCATGCAGATGTAAGTTCAAGTGTTCGTTTTTCCAATAAAATTGGTTTTAGTTAGTTATTTGATGCTATATAAACTGGGTGTAACATCATGATTGACAGCTGTGCTTCTGATTAAATCTGCGGGAGCAGGAGTGTGGGCGGGACCATGATATCCCGGCTCCACCTCAGGATCACTACTGCACAGACTCGAGCTCCGAGTCATAAAGACGTAATCGGCAACTACCGTTACTAGGATATTTTGGCTTCAGTTTTTACAGTGGAAGAAAGCAGAGATGCACGGTCCATTTTTTTTCTCGTTTACGCACAAGATAACGTAGGGCTGCACGATTATGACAAAAATAATAATTGTCGATTATTCCCTTGAAATTGTAATTGCGATTTATTAATTACGATTATCACAATTACATTGAATGTTTTGAATAGCTTTATACCATTGTTTGAAGCAACTGCTTGCCATATTTTTATGTAAAAATAAAGCTGAAAACATTCTTACTGAATTTTTTTTATTGCTCTTTGCTAATGTGATCACCAAACATTAAACGGCATATAATGAAAACTGCCTAATGTTACCGAATGAAATTATGAACTTACGACGAGGTAACGACTGTGTATTTTTCGGGGTGTTGATGGACTCAATCTACGTTTTGAACCTGATTCTGAATCTGATCTGGACGAAGTCTGACAAAAATGCGATTTTTCTCAGCTCTTTGTTCAAAATGTTACCCACATTAAAGTGTTGATTAAAAAAAAAAAAAAAATGAATGAAGCTAGTTTGTTTTTCTTTTTTTTCAAAAAAAAAAAATTCTGGTGCTGGCAACTTAAAACACTGATGGAGAAAAAGTTACTTTTTAACATTTTTGCAAAAATGCATATTAACCATCTACACATTTGCCCCTCAGCATGGAGTGGACTCGGACAAACCTCTGCCTTACTCCCATATCGATATTGCTGGATCCAGCGGCCCTTTCCCTGGTGTCCCAACAGGAGCCCCAATTCTTGCCATGGCAACAAAGTACCTGCAGCTGTAAACATACGTCCAATGATTTTCCGTTCCTTCATTAATTCATCCTGTGCCATTTCTCGATTAATAGCTTTCATATCTGCTCCGTCTGACACACAGTGTGGCCAAATAATGGCGCTTTTATCCTTCCATCATGAACACCATCCATCTTTATCCTTTCGTCGTCGCTCCATATATACATGAATGCATCTCTTCACGTCCTTAACCTCTGCGCTCCTCTCGCTCATACACAATCTTCTCATTTTATCACATTTTTTAGTACTGTGCAAGTTTTCCATATCTAATAAGCATTTACTAAGATTAATGTTAATGAACCAAACCAAAGTGTTTCATTTCCGTTCTTACCCTGTAGCCTTACAGTTTTCCAGTTGATCTGACAATAAAGAGAGGGTGAGGAAGTTGAGCCAGTGATTTGATATTGAATTGCATCCATGACTTTGTTTGGCAGTACTGTGAGAAGAATGCATCTGTGTAACCGTCCATTTTGTACAAGTACAATTTTGTGTGTAATCAAAATATGAGAATAAAATCATTTTGGCAAACAAAAGGAGCATGATGCCTTCTGTATCCAAATGGAGCAGTTGATCTGTGACCATAAGAATATATGTCTCTGAATACTGAATAGAACATTTGAAAGTTTATGGAATGCTTAGTAGTGTTGGGCGAACTGCCACAGTCACGTGATTTCAGTAAACTCTTTCAAAATTTCAGTGGTTCACCGCTGGGGGGGGGGGGTGATGATCTCCGTGAACCCATGAGACATGCGATTTCACTGAGATCGGACCCCAGCGGTGAACCACTGAACAAAATCTGAGTTTTACCCGTAGACAAAATAATAGGTTCTACCTGATCTCTGATCAGTTTTATACATCTGTAGATGTTTTAATCAGACCTTAGTATAATTAAAAGGAATAATAGTGTCTTATTGGCTTGATTAGCTGAGCCATCCATTGAACAATCAAAACAGGACCTGATAAAAGAACACATTACACAGACACTTGATATTTAATCTTATTAAATGCCTGTGATAGATTTTACTTTCAATAAAACATTTGCAATAGGTTTGTAAAAGGTGATTTGCATGTTTGGCCTGATTTTTTGTTACATTTACACTGTTCTGAACAGCAGGGGTCACCAGAGTGTGGTGTTTCAAACGCTTTGAAACAACGAATCAATTGAACCAATTGCTTCGCAAAATGATTCAAAGCTTTGAAAAGCTTCGTTTCTCCCATCACTATGCCATAGTACAACATGACAAAATACTTATCTTAAGACATCAAATAAACGGTTTTACTTTTCAATATAGTGTTTAAAATAAATTAACTTATTTTAACTACATTTCAGTACATGAATGACCAAATTTTCTTGAATTATACTTTTAAATTGAGAACTTAAGGTGCAGTATGTATGATTTCTGTCCGCTAGAGGCCTATTCAAAACAAAGGCGTAGGCACATGTGGTCTTCACCTCAACGGATGGTGCAAAAGAATAGGGATAGGACTCGGGAAGAAATCATGTTCATGGATGCGATTATTAACGTTACTGTAGTATGAAGCAGAGGCCGCTGGAGCGATTGTGCAACACTCGCCTCATGAGCAGCGGAACTTTTATTATACCACAGTCGCCGGCGCCGCTTCCGCTTTTCCGGTCATGAGTATGAGGTAACACAGCTCTGTTTATCATATTAGATACATTTGAGAGTGTTGAAAATGTTAAAACGTTACTCTGTGTGTTCGTTCAGTGGCTGCTGTGAGACACTTGTTGCACACTGCAGTAAGATAGATCGATTTTAGAATATCATTAAATGCTGGATGGCTTGTGTTGATAAATGCCATGCAATTCATTTTAAAAAGTATTGTATGATGGAGAAAATTCTATATTACTGTTACTAAAAATAAAGCTGCATCTGATTATGCTGTTAGCTACTTGACAAAATAGTGTTTTTCTCTTAGGCATGGTAAAGCATGGTACTCGCAAAAAAAAAAAAATCAAGAAAATTAGATTTAAACAATAAGACAAAACATGAGCTATATAACAATAGTTTGTCTATAAATATATAAAAACAGTTGTTCCCTTGTCTATTAAAACGTGTAATATATTAAAGCGTCTTTGGTGTTTCCATGGTTTCTACAAAATAAAACCAGAAACCGAGGCAGACCGAGGGTTAACGCAGGTATGACTCAATTGTCAGGCGACTCCTCACACGTCCCGGAGCCTTGGTTAAAATTGCAATTTTCTCACGATTTACAAATAATCGGAAACATTTGGAATATTGTAAGTACTCAAGTGAACAAAATATATAACACTGGCCTAGTGGTTTTTGGATATTTTACTGCAAAAATATTACATATTGCACCTTTAAGTTAGTGATGGGCGTGATTTTTAATGGTGAGCAACTTAGATGAATGGGAATGCTAACATGGGTTGTTGATAATTATGACATATGACAATGATTAGCCATAGAAAACCTACTATGGTTTTCTTTCAAACAATAGACAACTCCATGATGTGAATGTAGGAATGTGCAAAGGTGCTTTAAGCAACTATAAAATTTGATTTTTTTTTTTTCAACAAATTTTATACAGGAAGTGATGGTGAATAAATACATTTTAAACAAATGATTAATGCAAAAACAATATAAACATCAAAATTCAGTTAAACCTGTAAATTTTATTGCAGCACCATTTTTGTGATTACAATCAGAAAGCCAAAAACTATTTTTATGCAAATGTCCACAGAAATATCAATGGTCTTTTTAAAGAGTGAAATTAAATAAGACAAACAGAATGCCAGTGCATAATAATCCTTTATTTTATTCAACTTAATCTATATGCAGGTTCTTTACCACAGGTTTTTCATCAGGAAAAAAGAAAATATAGAGGGAAAAAAAAAAAAGAAAAAAAAAGTTGAACCCTCTACAAAATTTGATATAGCCTTTCTTTGTCTTTACATATTCAGTTCACTCAACACGCAGCAAGCAGTGGAGTCAGCTGGTCTCAACATCTGAACACTACAGAACATGAGCAGCTCTGAACCCTGTCTAATAGTTGGAGGTTCTAAAAGTCAAGTGCTTAAAAGACCCACTAAGTTCTCAGCTATTCCAGCAGAAAAATGATTTCTCGTTTGCATTTTTATGTATTATTAATGTGTCTGATTGTGAAAGGCAGTTCTCAGGCTGATAATGATAACAGCTGGTAAGTTGAATACAAACTGAAGTTCACAACAAGAGCTCAGAGTTTAAACAGGAAGAAACGTGTGATGGCGTGTAAACAAACAAGCATGAATGTGTTACAATCAGCATAGTTTTGTGCGTATGGGCCTGACAGGAAGAATAACTCAAATGCATATAATCCTCACTTTAGGTTCATTTTTTTTCTGCTATTAGCATTGCTTAGGTTTATTCCAAGATTCAAAGCATGAAGGTTGAAGTACAACAGTGTCATGATGAAGAGGAGGGGGGCAGGACGTCTCTGCAGCTGGCTGACTGCTACCTCATGACCCCCCAAAATACATCACTGCAACCCATAACCAACAACCATATCATTTTTCTCCATCCACATTCTGGACAGTAATGGAGTACTGAACTACAGCACCATGTCAACTGGAACTGATCTAGAGCTCTTTAAATGCTGATAAGAGACCCATATGCTGAAGTTACAGGAGTCTGTTCTTCCAGTACAACGCATTAAAGTCCCTTCTGTAAGAGAACTGTGGGACTGATCTATAATACTGAGTCAATGGTGAGTACAATCACTGCTGCTATTGAACTTCCTGCAGGTCACTGAACGTCTGCAGAGGGTCTCGTTCGACTGGGGCATGAAAGGAGGGATATAATGAAATCTAAGCATATGGGAGGAATAAGGCAGAAGATAGTGACAGGAGTGAACTTCAGTGTTTACTTGGTGTGAACCATAGAGGTGCTGAACAGAAGCTTCTGCTTTTTCTTTTTCTTCTTCCCCCCTTTCTCATCTAAAATTAAAGAAAGGTAACGTAACAAACATTAAAAAAAAAAATGCCTGCTTTTTTTTTTCTTCTTTGTTTCAGTGTGAGCTAGATGAGGGGAGTGCAGTTTCACTTTAATGAATCATTTGAATGAATCAGCTGGTTCAAAGAAAGTACTTAGTGATTCATTTGAATCGTGAAAGATCCCTGTGTGGCATTTTATGCGCTTTTATGGTTTAACAAATGTTTTATAATTAGTGTTTAAAAGGAAACTTGTGTCAGAGTTTGATGCAGTCACCCCCATTATTTTTGTGCCAAATTAAAACTTTTTATTCTTAAAATTATTTTTTTTTTAATAAATGACATACAATTATGACATTACACAACTTCAAAAAGTTGGGGCCTGTGAGATTTTTTTTTAAGAAACCAATACTTTTAATCAGCAAAGATGAATTATATTAATCAAAAGTGACAATGTATAATGCTACTAAAAAATGATTTCTGAAGGATCATGTGGCACTGAAGACTGAATTAATGGCTGCTGTAATTAACAGTTAACAATAGTTAGCAGTTATTTAAAATAATATTTCTGGTTTTACTGTATTTTTTAATGAAACAAGCAGCCTTGGTAAGCAGAAGAGACTTCTTTCAAAAAACAAAACAAAAAATCTTACTGACCCCAGACTTTTTGAACAGTAGTGTATAGAATTTTTTTCTCACCAGGAATGGGTAAAGCCTGTGCTGGGGTTTGATTTCCATTGTCCAGCTGTGACAAAGCCTGCTCGAAGGCCTGACTGAAGGAGTTTTGGAAACTGGGTACTGGGACCCGATCCGAGCCATCACTCTCTCCATCACTGTCTGCTGTAGGAGGAGCCAAGAACATGTCTGTATGGAGGAAAACACACGTCACGATAGTTAACAGTGAGCCAACAAGAAACAAGTGTATCAGTCAGTCAAGTGTTGAAAGGAGGCTCACCTTTCTTTTGGGTGCTTTTAGGCCCGGCATCCACACGGGCTCTCCCATCTTTCAGCATCTACACCAGAGAGGATCATCAGTATGGTACAATTTGACACTCACAATGGCTTTTTTTTTTTTTTACTATATTCAAATTTAGTTTAATTTCATTTTAGTAATGATTTTCCCACCACATGAAGAAAATGTGATGGATACGATATTGACCGTTTTGTTGTTATAAACATGAAAGAAAGTGCTTTAGACAAACCTGAGCGAAGGACATGCAGTGAGAGTCCTCTTCCACACTGGCGACACTCAGGGACGGACTGTGCTCACTCAGACTAGGGAACATCACTCCATCTGAAATAAATGCAGGAAATAAGCCAAAAAGTCAAAGCACTGAAGGCCAGGGCAAGAGAGAGTGAATGTTACCTGATGAAGGGCTGCTGCTCAGAGGAGACGGGGGTCCCAGCAGGAACTCTGGGAGCTGCATCCGTGAGCCGCTGTGAGGAGGAGATCCAAATGCAGGAAAATGCTGGAGGTTCTCCAGCCCGATGTGCATATCTGGATCTAAACAACAGACCAAGACGCATTCAATAATCACACCTTGACAAACCAAATACAACATCCTGAATTGAGTTCAATAATGATCTACAATGACATTTTGCACATTTTGTCCAATTTAAAAAAATTATATATTTATTTTGTTTCTTCAGAAACACAATAAGCAATGGGGAATTAAATCCTCACATTTCCCCTGTTTCCGGTTTTCCTCTATCTCAATCCTCTTCTCCCTTCTCTTTTCATCTCTTGCTTTCTTCTGTCTCAGGCGCTTCCGTTTCTCCAAGTCATCTGGCAGAAAGACAAAAATGTTAAAAATAACAACTATTTTGTAGGACTCGCAAATACAAAATCACCATTTATTTTTTCCTCCAAACTTGTATTTGCAAAACAGTGCATCATGACATGTAGTATAATAAAGCATTCGCCATTTCCAGTTTGTAAATGTTTGTTTTCACAGAAAGTGCAGTTTTCCACCAAAATAAAAGCTAGTTGTTTTAACTTTAATTTTACTACAAGTGTAAACTTATTTAATACTTCTTTGTCATTTACACTTATTTTATAGTGGAGTTGTATTACTGTATTGTATTACTAGCATGCCTGTACCTGCGAAGCTGTCCAAGGTCTCTTTTGAGAGAATGGGTGGCTGAAGATTAAGCTCACAGAGGCTGAACTCACACGTGAGGGGCAGGTGAGAGAGGTAACGATGTCGACGGCGGATATCCTACAAATGAGGTCCGTGTTAATTAGTTCATCATGGTAGGCATTACTTAAAGCCTGATCCTTTGAGAGCAGCATAAATTTACTCAAGTAAAAGATTCTTGGTAACACTTTATAATAACTGCACGCTATGAAGCATTAGTTAAGCGTTAGTAAATAGTTAATTCATCACTTATGAAGCATTAATAGACATTAGTGAGCAGTTTATAACTATAAATGCTTTATTCTTGATTTATAAGCATATCTATAATGTGTTTCATAATTGTATTTTCATACTTTATTTATAATCAATTTATCATTTCTAAATTAAATATTACATTTTTTACAAACCAGTTATTTAGGAGTTGTCAGTGGTTCATAAGATCATTTAGGAAGTGTATGTAAATGATTAATAAAATATTTAAACATTCATTTATACATATTATTTAGACAGATAGTAATAGTTACTTAGTGTGTTAATAAATTATTTAATAACACATATTCCTACTGCAATTCATGATTAATTCAGGTAATTATAAAACATTTAGAAGTGGTCAGTTAACTATTTTTGTGAGCTCATCTAAAGTGAGGACTATTTATGCTTTGTAAAGCTTTTATAAATGAGATTTAAAGATTCAGTGATCTTCTGCACTGCTGTTTTCTAATGTTTTAAAGTTACTACTGAGGTAGTTTTGACACTAAGAATATGTGTTAATAAGGCATTTATTAACACACTAAGTAACTAATACTTTGTCTAAATAATAAGATGCATAAATGTACATTTAAATATTGTATTAATTATTTACTTACACTTTCTAAATGATCTTATGAACCACTGACAACTCCTAAATAACTGGTTTGTGAATAATATAATACATTATTAATGATCAATTTATCATTTCTAAATTAAGTATGAAAATGCAATTATTAAACTCATTATAGATATGCTTATAAATCAAGAACAAAGCATTTATAGCTGTATTTATAAATGGCTTACTAATGTTTATTAATGTTTTATAAATGATGAAGTGACTATTTACTAGTGCTTAACTAATGCATAACTAATGCTTCATAGCGTGAGTTATTATAAAGTGTTACCAGATTCTTTATATACACAAAGCTGCAAAATTACAATTTTTAATGCCAGGGCACTGAGGTCATGTGAAAATGTATGATAGTACTGTCATAAATGTGTGAGACTGTGGGTACCTCAGACACAGTGTGCCCATCAATCTCCACTACGGTAGCGCTGATAGACTGAGGGCTGTTCTCCAGGCTCCCGTACTCTCTCAGCAGACAGCGCACATTCACTGGGTGCAGAAACATCTGCTGACCATCCTCAGCTACAGACACAAAAGACAGAGTCCTATTTACTCTCCATCTCCATTGCTTACACAGAGTTACGGTGTACAAAATAACTAAAAGTGGTAAAATGCAATTAACTGGTAGCTTTAAGCATCATTACAAATAACACAAACCTTGATAGAAGTAGTAATATGGGCCATGAGCAGCGGTCTGACTGGTCTGAGGGGTCTCTTCAACAGGTTTGTCCTCCACAGCCCCCTCAGGCATCTCTTCAGCCACCTCAGGAACACTCTGAGCAGCCATCTCTTCCTCCGGCTCCTCATGAGCCTCCTGAAGCTCATCATCAAAAGCTGAGGCATACTGCAGGATGGGCTGTGGTGGGACACACTACATTAAGCCCAATGATGCATGCTAATATTTAGTCAATATTCAGGTCCCAATTTATATTAAGTGAATAGTAACTACTATGTACTAACATTTAAATGAATCATTTGATACAATGCACTTAAAGTGTCTATGTATGTTTTACATTGTACTTTTATTTGGGAAAAAAAAAAATCAGCATGTAATTACATCTATAATTGCACAGTTGACCCTTCCCTTCCACCTTAAACCTGTCCCTAACCTAACCCATATCCCACCTCAATCGCAGCAAAAGTGTTTTGCAATATAATATGAACACAATAAGTACATTTTTTTCCACCAGACGTGAGCAGCGAGACGTGACAAATGCAAATAGAACCCATTCTAATCAGTAATGCCGTCTATACTGGATGCGGTGCTTTGTCAAGTTCAGTGTAGACGGCCTCAAGCTGTTGTGTTAGCCTTTGATTGAGACCATCATGATCATTATATTCTGAAGCCCAGAGCCTGTGAAGCAGCAGAGTCGTACTAAAAGAAAGGAGCACAGTTTCCACTGACCTTGGAGTTAGTGAGGTTCTTGACCACAGCCACCTCTGGAGAGGAGTTCTCAGATAGAGACAGTTTCCTCATGTCCACCGCATCAACAGAACCGCCATCCTTACGGCGACACTTTAAAAGACCCTCTTCCCGCTCCTGTTCAATCAGAGATAAAGTGTGAGGGTTACATGTTAGAGTGCAGTGTTTGGGAGGAACAAAATCTAACACTTTCAGTAATGTAAAATAGCTCAACACTTTTCCAAATCATGTGATTTTTTTCCCCAAAAAATTTGCTTAGCCTTTTTAAATGTCACATTGTATATATATTCAGATTTTTATAAAAGCATGAATCACAAATGGTTTATAATAACAGATTATACAATAAATTACACATTACAAGTTATTGTCCCCTTAAATGGCTTTACTGTAGTTTAAGATATCTGAGTAAAATATAGCAACTACTTGTTTATTAACATTTGTGCATTTGGCAGATGCTTTCATCAAAAGGGACTTCCAAAGTGATCAAAAATTGTGTAGCTGTTCCCTGTCACATTGTTAAAATAAAACAGTTAATGAAACTGAAAATGTTTATTAAACTAATAAATTGCATAACCTACACGAGTTATACAATTCAAATGTTTTTGTCCCTTTGAATAGTTTCAATGTCAACATCTAAACTATGTGAGTAACTTATATCAACTACTTTTCAAAACAGCAGTGTGACTTGTTTAACTAGTTTTGTCCAACCCAGCATTCATAAGCCGGTGTGAATGCATGTGTACCTGCAGCTGCAGTAGGGCGCTCTGTATGAAACAGGCCTGTGGGTCGTCTTTCTCCTGGCTGAGCTGGGATTGGAGAGCCATCCTCTCTTCAGCCAGCAAACCCAAAACCTGCTGCTGAGATGCCAGCAGCAGTTTAGAGTATGCACGCAAATTCACATCTGCAGAAAATGAAAAAAAAAAAAAAAAAAAAGTGTCACATAAGACAAAGTCAACACCACAAAAATCTCATGCAAACAGCAGAATGCCTCACCATCAAAATTAACGGGCTCCTCCACTTTAACCCACTGAGAGCTGGGAAGAGCCACCAGTGATCCTTTCTCTCTCCGCATCAGACGCATAGTGATGACATTACCGGACACGTACTGATGGGTCTCCATGGCAACCACACTGAAAGTTGACAAGATGGGTTTCAATGACAACATAAATGAGACATTACAATTTTGTTGAGTAAATATGTACACTACTGGTCAAAAGTGAAATAATTACAAAATAATAGTAAAATTTTCTTACAAAAAAAATATTTGTATGTTTTTTTTTTTGATGGGGAGGGAGGCGCTTCAAAATCTCAAGCCCCCTTCACTACCATTATGAAGTTTGGAAGGGCCAGGTTATATTTTAATAACTGATTGTGTTCGTCTGTAAGAAGATAGTCATAGGATGGCTTGAGGGTGACTAAATCGTGGCAATTCCATTGCAACTATTCCTTTAAATTAATCTTATGCTCACCAAGGCTGTATTTATTTGATCAAATATTAAAGGATGGATCGTGTGACACTGAAGACCGGAGTAATGGCTGCTGAAAATTCAGCTTTACAATCACAGGAACAAATTACATTTTACAATACATTAAAACAGAAGAGAGAAATTTTAATTTGTGATAATATTTCACAACATTACTGTTCTTACTGTATTTTTCATCAAATAATTGCAGCCCTGTAGAGCATTAGAGATTTCTTTCAAAAACAATTTAAAAACTCTTATTTAACTTTTGATCAATAGGTTCTAGGTAGTGTATATGACACTTATGTACCAGGTGTTTTTTTTAACCCTTTTTGTTACTTGAGGTTTACATCATGATGTTCACATCAAAGGTGCAGTAACATTTCTGAGAAGTGCTGTTGTAAATTTAAATCAACACCTAAAAAAAACAATTTTGTGAATTTTTGCTAGATTTCCGTTCTGTGTGTGATGAAAAAAAAAAAAAAAAAAAAAAAAAAAGTGCTTGTACCTAGCCCTGGCTGTGTAAACAGGAGAAAAAAAATGTGGATCGGACCTATCAGACCGAGCACCATAACACTCTTGTAGCCAATCAGCAATCCGTTCATGAGGAGGAGAGAGAGCGCGTGAACAGGACATATGTAGAAAGAGAGCTGGCTGAGATATTACCAAAGAGGGAGTGGTCAGAGGAATATAATTGGAGGAAGGGTTACGATCAGGCAAGAGCTAGGACCCGCATTAATATCGGAAAAGCTTTCCAGTGCTAGAGAGATGTTAGAGAGCGGGAAGGCCTGAAAACGGATGTCGAGATTGCTTTATTTCTGCTTGATACATGACTAACACTGTTTTTTTCAATGTTTCACAGAACCAGGATAAGCTACTGTATGTTGTTGTTGTTAAAGAATCGCAGCTGATTCATCCACACTTGTGTGAGCTGTCTGATGCGTCAGCTGTTAGTGGTTGCCTGTGGTGCATAGAGTGTATTTATTATATTAGGGGCGGAGCAATGAAGGAAGGGGTGTGTTTGTTTGGGTGTGGATTTCAAATATCAACAGTGTTTCTCAGAAATCTCTTACTGCACCTTTAACCAAAAGCAAACAAGCATTAAAAAGGCAATTTGGGTATGAACCTCTTGAGATCAGCGCTGTGCACGGCCTCATAGCAAATGGGGCACTTGGACCAACTCTTCTCACTCAGAGAGAGGTAGTGCAACATGCATGGCCAACAGTAGATGTGGCCACAGCGCGTGATGTAGGCCGCCACAGGGGGATACAGGCAGATCGGACAAGACGGCACCTCATGACTGTAGATGCGCTGTGTGGAATGAAAAAAACGTCATGAGCAAAATTTTAAGAAAAGGCATTGACAGCATATACAAGGAAGTGTGAAGTCTGAACCAACCACTTGCTGCACACAGTCCCAGTCCACCAAAGTGTCCGGATCAGTGAAGTGAGCTTGATAGTCCTGATCGTCAATCACCACAAACTGGCAACTTGTGGACAAAAAGATGTACTCATCAGCAAATCATTTTTCTCTTTTGGTTACATGAACTGACACAAAAGAAAACCAGAACAAATTAAACAATCACATTGACTGCAAGCTGTAAATCCAGTTTGGCCGAGTGGAAAAAGGTGGAGCAGACCTAGACTGTTTAATCACTTTTAACAGTACACCAGTGTTATTCCAGTTATTTAAAACTATAAAAAAAACATTTATGTTAATTGAAATAAATGTTAACTGAAATCAAATTTAGCAATTTCAATAATACTTGCAGTAAATATTTCAGTTAGTTGCCAAAGCATAACTTCTAATTTTCATTATCAAAACTAAAAACTATACTTAAAAATACACCAAAATAAAACTGCAATAAAAAAAAATTATGAAAAATATATATTGTTTTAAATATAAATAATATAATACTACTACATTAAAGGGGTCATGACATGGATTTTCCTTGAAGTTCACTTATAATGTTTAAGTTCTTTGCACAAAAAAACAACAACAACTATATATGAGGAAAATGATTATTTTCAACTTTAATTCTGACCCTCTTTCTGAAATGATTCGTTTTTAAGGGTGGCTCCTTTCACACGCAAGTTTAAAATATTCTAGCTGACACCCCAGTGCGAGTTAATCACACACTTCTCCCGAAATACGTGAAAGTAAGTGTCTGGTTAAGTGGAAGAAGAATAGAGTAAACTTTATAGTTACCTACAAAATGTGTATCTGATATGAATAAAACATGTTTTCAATTTATAATTGAAAAGATTGTTATTGCCGCTTCCATAGACATCAGTTTGTATTTTACAAACTATAAATGTATTGATTTGCTGGTACTTGTGTATTTAAATGTCTGAAACAGTAAAAATAAGCATTATGCGGTTGAAAACACTGAATAATTGTGATATATGACAAGACACTGAGCCAGAAACAGACTCACTCAGCCTCAGCCAAAGCACGAAAGCACATTTGAATTTAGCAGTTGATCATTTGATGCACTGAACGTTAATCACACCAGTATGATCATTTGCGTCAAAGGGTTAAGGCTTGTCAGTAAACGGCCGCTGTTATGACTGGTCATTGCATCGGAAACAGCATCGATGCCCACTCGCTATTGCACGCGACTAAGTGTTTTGAAAGCATTATACATATAAAAACTTAATTTATAGACGACAGCTTCATGAAAATATTTACTTATGGTTTGTGATGTAGCTGCAATCAGATCCAATACAGTTGGCTGCTTCATCTTTTAACAAAAGTTTCTTTGAGAATTCCCCATAACACTGTGCCTCATTTACAAAACAAAAAGCTCAGAATGAACATACAATCGTCCGATGCGATCCATAACGCCATTAAAGAGCAAAAGTGCCTTTAAAACTGGATGCGTCAAAGCAACATTCTTTCACTCTTCCATCTGTCCTGTTGTCGACAGACTCAAATGTGTGGAGTATGTGTGAAACTGAACGCGCATCTGTATACTGTATCCAGTGTCAACAAAATCCAGTGATTATAATGGATAATATTTGCTTTTAAAGTAAAATGACACTCACATCCATTGTAGGCAAATGTCAGCCGTTAAGCGACTGAATGCAAGTGGGTGTGGCCTATGATGCGATAATGCATAACTATTTGTCGATGTCTTGCTCTGGAGGCAGTCATATGCAATTGTGTTCACCCGTGTGACATCACAGACCCCGCAAAATCAAAACGAGCCATTTTTGGAGCTTGATTAAATAAATGCATTGAAAATAACGAGGACGTTTTAAGCTATAAAACTTGCAGGATGTTTTAATGGTACAAATACCATGATGATGTCTCATCATTTATATTGGGGCAGTCATGGCCTAATGGATAGAGAGTCGGACTTGTAACCCAAAGGTCATGGGTTCGAGTCTCAGGTCTGGCAGGGATTGTCGGTGAGGGGAGTGAATATCCAGCGCTCTCTCCACCCTCAATACCACGACTGAGGTGAGACCCTTGAGCAAGGCACCGTACCCCCAACTGCTCCCCGGGCGCCGCAGCAATGGCTGCCCACTGCTCCGGTTGTGTCTTCACGGTGTGTGTGTGTTCACTGCTGTGTGTGTGCACTTGGATGGGTTAAATGCAGAGAACAAATTCCGAGTATGGGTCACCATACTTGGCCACATGTCACTTCACTTCACTTCACTCTTATATGTCAAAAAATCAAGGCAAATTTGATTTCTCATGACCCCTTTATAGCTTAAAGCTGATAGCTTAATACTACATTAATGATCCTAAAAATAACACTGTGGTACACTAAATATTGTTATGTGCGATTAATACCAATTCATAGAAAAGTATGCAACACATTCTGCTGTACTCACTTAGCCTGTAGGAAAAGCTCCTTGTTGAAGGGCTTGTGTTTGTGACCCCACTTGTTGCGGCGACCCCAGCAGGAATGGCCATCACCTCCGGAGCCAAAATGGCCTCCTCTTGGCTCAAATGTAAAGTTGAGCAGGTGGTTCAGACTAATCTTTTTGGGTCCAGCAAACTGAGCCGGGCTAAACTCTGCCCGGCGGTTCTCTGCTACCTAGTGAGAAAGAACCCAACAGTTTATCCTGGTTACTCCATATAACTACAGGTCTGTTTGTTTACTTTGTGTTATTTTCTAGTAGTTCATTAACCAACATGATTACTGCAATTTAACATGCAATAAGAAAGCATAAAAACAGCCCTTCATGAAAGCACAAACTAGTCATAATCCAAAGGCTTATTGTAACACACCTCTTCTCTTCTCCCACCACCAACGAGTCCATACTGTCGCCCGCCTCCGCCACCTCTCTGAGGGGGTCTCTTGTCAAAATTCTTGCTTTTATGTGGCTGGGGGCGACGTGGGCCTGGAAAGCTTTCGGCCTTGGCAATAGTAGGCTCACGTTTGCGGCTATAGCGCTTTGAGCCCCCATTATTCTTACCATCTAAAAGATCCGGAAAAAGAGGGATGTGTGTCAAAATACATTAATATATTACTCCAAGCAGGACATTTTATTTGACAAGGGGGTGCCTCCACCAACTTCAGGAAAATTGATTGCATTTGCAATACTGACAATTTGATACTTTTCCAATATTATTGGCAACATTCACACAGGCCTTAGCTAATCAATCCAGTCACACGCTGCACTTTAATGTATTTTAGAGGACCCCATGATAAGAGCAAGGGGTGTAAACGCACACAGCTTATCATCCAGCAGCAGAGATCCCCGTCCCATACAGTTCAGAAGCCTACATAAAAACACTGGCACAACTAAAACATACACAACAACACTGTTTAAGTTTGTTATCTTCTACAGTGATTTGGTTCTGATATGCTGGAGGCTTTCTTGGGTCCATCCAAAAGCTAGAGGGCAACACAGCACTGAAGCTTTTTTTCTGGTCACATGGCAGACTGCTGACAAGAATAGATCCTGACCATGATCCTCATGCATCCGATCAGCTACTAAGAGGAGTAGCAGATAAATTAAACCTAAATATGAATTTCCACTCTGGGGAATACGTTCGGAAATGTTTGGTTAGTTTAGGGTAATTCAGTTTTGATATTGATTTAAATATATATGAGAGTGACACACACACACACACCACCCATGTTGTTTTATCAGAACATTAGTTCATATCAGGTGGATAATGGATATATATGCACTGACACAGACGGACACCAGAATAAAATTACATAAACACAGTAAATCCAGTCTAATCAAGCTGGGAAAATGTGGAACTGGTATTTTTGAATGCTAAAAATAGCCGGATAAAATTATAAATATTAAATGTTAAGTAACAAATTATTAAATGAGGAACTCACTTTGCCAACACATGTTAAATATATGGAGCCCTTCATAAAATGTGACACCTTTCATGAGATTTTTGCACCTTTATGGTATTAAATAACATTGATAATACTCATAATTTAATGCTGATAAAATCAGTTCCACCCTTTTCCAAGAATTTACAGCTTTCGGCACGTGTTATGTAATTTATTGTGGTGTACAGTGCATATATCCATTCCACCTCATATTTACTAATTTTATGATAAGAAGTGTACTGCCATGTAGTCACTCAACTCTATATAGATAAATAAACATATCAAAAGTTTTGATTCAAAACTTATTTCCAATAAACTACTAACCTAACATTTACCTAAAACAAACTTAATTCCACTAAATTTATATAACAGTATTCATTAAATATATTTAAAGTATAAGTACTTACATAGTATATTTATTTTTATATTCTATCATAGGAAAATCTAGTTTACTAAGGATTTATTCTATGTTGATTAAAATATTAAAAAGTAAAAAAAATAAAATCCCTGAAAAACAATTCCAGAGGAAAATACTGCCTCTTAATGAATGAGAGTTCATTATCGACACGTTAAATACTAATCTTTATTAATATTGTACGAGTTTCTCCATTGTTTATTCAAGAAACAGGCCAATCGCTAGCCGTGGCTACGTCATCTCTGCAGACACAAACAAAACCATGCCGCAAATCCCAAACACACACATATATACACTTTCCCCTCAAAGTTAGCCATGACAAGCGTGTGTTTGTGTGTATTAGACGCTGATTCTGTACCTGTTTTGGCTTTAGAGTCTGTAGGAGTCGAGCCTGTAGAGCTGGAACGGGGCGGGATCTTCGTGCTGCTGCTGTTGTTTGCGTTTGGGTTTTTCTCCATTTTGAGGCCGAACTCCGGGGAGAGAGCGTCGGGGCTCTTTAGCATTAAACGGGGAGAACAACGGGTTGTTGTGAATGCGGGTCAGGCGACGAAGGCCCTTATTCATTTCTGTCAAACGCGGAGACCCCATTACGGCGACATCTTGACCACAAACAAACCGAAAGAAAAACAGAGACACAATCCAAATGTCTCAGTTAAAAAAAGCTGTGCGCTAACACAAAAAAACAAGTGCCCAAAAAGCGGGGCCTCGCCCCTTGAAAAGCGCAGTTTTTCCTCGGCGTGGGAAGTGTTGCGCCCCACAAGGCGTTAGCCGCTCTCCAAAAGAGGAAAACGGACAAATAAATGGGTTTTAACCCAAATTTTACTTCAGCTAAATAAAGTCAGGCAGATGGCGACAGGTCGCCAAACGGGAACCGTAAACACCCGGATGAGGGTTATAAGCCTCGCAGGGTTTACGAGGTGCGCATGCGCGGATTCACCGATTCTCATTGGCGCATTTGACAGCAAGATGTGGTGTAACGCATATGTCATCTCGCATACTTTTTTATTTTATTACCAAAGCATTTGTTGTTATATTTGGTTTATTTGAAACAAACGTTTAAAGACAGTTTGAGTGAAAAACAACAACAAAAAGCAGTAGTTAGTTTTAATTAGTACAGAAGAAAAAAATGATATACACGTGACCTACACAACACATGACCAGAGTTTATACAATAACAGCAGTAATGTAAAGATATACTCAATTTACAAATCGCTTACAGTGTGAAATGGAAAAAAGCTTCAAAAATATTTATATTATCAGAATTGTTAGGGCTCCAGATGAACCATGTACTATACCAGTTGTATAAAATAAAATATCAGAACATCTGATCACTGCATGGTTACATTATGCCTTTAAGACCTACACATCAAACACAAAGCTTTAGATCACTTCATCATCATCATCATCATCATCATCATTCCTGTCTTCCTCCCCTCTAAGATAATCTAGGGAACAGCTCAGGATTGCTCTCCTAACCTCTTGTTTTTCATCTGTTGTGGAAGGGAAGAAAAAAACTGTCAGAAAGAAAACTTTTCAGATTAAATCCCTTGCCTGCTCAAATATCACAAACTAGAGAAAAAAAAAGAAGACGAAAAAACAACACTTCATAATATTGTATTTCCAGAGATTCATGGGTTTGCCACCTGGGGGAGTTGTTTTCCAACAGAAATAAATTTAGTGGTTTTGTGAAAATGTGTCCATTTTGATTTCATGGTGACTAATTTTCTCGTGATCTTGACTTGATAGGGGTGTAACAATATATTGTGTCACAATATATCGCAATACAAAAATGCAATATATATCGTGGATAGTGACAATATGTATTGTGCATAGTTCACCCCAAAATGAAAATTACTGTGTGAGGAAAAAATTCAAGTTTACAGAGTTTTAGTGTTATAACTACATTTAACTACTATATATAATGTTGAATATAATGTATAATTATGCAAAGGGGGAATATTTGTGGGTCCTGATAATGCCAAATGTCTTGTTACAAGTAAAAAGTGGGCTACATTATTTGAAATATATCTAGTCAATGACAGAGTGCAAGCCTCATATTCATATTTTACTTTATTTTCAGCTTCAGAATCATGAATATTTTTATTCATATCGACATATATATCAACATTGTCCTATTCATTTCCACCCCCAATGTAATACCAAATTTAGCATTTTAAATCAACAGTTTATTTTTTGTTAACCTTTCACCATATGACTTGAAGTATCGCAATAACATCATATTGTGAGTTCAGCATATTGACATGTATCGAATCGTGACATGAGGGTATTAAGGTGCACTCGAATATGGAATATTGCAGTATTATAAATTATTTATCTGTGCATATCATTATTTTCAGTGTTGGGTAAGTTACTCTAAAATTACTAACTACTAATTACATCTTCAACAGTGTAAGTGTAGCAGCCAAAGTATTTCATTACTTATTACTTTCCTAAATCCCACATCAACCTCAACCAGTTGAATAATACAAGGATAGACATGAAATTGCCATTTTAATTCTTTTAAATAAATATAAATACCATGACTGAGGTGAGACCCTTGAGCAAGGCACCGTACCCCCAACTGCTCCCCGGGCGCCGCAGCAATGGCTGCCCACTGCTCCGGGTGTGTGTTCACTGCTGTGTGTGCGCACTTGGATGGGTTAAATGCAGAGCACAAATTCCGAGTATGGGTCACCATACTTGGCCACATGTCACTTCACTTTCACTTTGTCCTTGTTTTTTTTTTTTTGAAATGTTGAAGGATTATATAATTTAATTTAAAATGCTTTGTTTTTTTTTGTTTTTTCTTTGGATGGATGACCGAATAAACTAATAAACTAAACTAATAAACTAAACTAAACTAAGCTAAAATTTTATGAAGCGACGAGAATACTTTTTGTGCTCAAAAACAAAAAAATAATGACTTTATTCAACAATATCTTCTCTTCTGTGTCATTCTCATACACTGTTTATGTCAAGCACTTCCAGGTTCTACGTCAGAACGCCGACTCATCATTGGCCGGCTCCTGCGTCAGGATCCCACGCATGCGTCGTGCTGCTCACGTGATCAGCTTTGGCCAATACTGAGCCGGCATTCGATCGTAAACACAGAAGCCTTCACTGTGCTTACTGCGTCACCTGCATATGGATAATGACAGGGCAGAGAAGAGATTGTTGAATAAAGTCGTTATTTTTGTTTTGTTTTTGCGCACAAAATGTATTCTTGTCGCTTCATAAAATTAAGGTTGAACCACTGCAGTCACGTTGACGGTTTTAACAATGTCTTTAATACCTTTCTGGACCTTGAAAGTGTTGATTATATTGCTGTCTATGGACAAGTCACATACCTCTCGGATTTCCTTAATAATATCTTAATTTGTGTTCTGAAGATGAACGAAGGTCTTACGGGTTTGGGACGACACAAGGGTGAGTAATTAATGACAGAATTTTCATTTTTGGGTGAACTAACCCTTTAAAACATAATTTCTATGCTAAAATGTTTGATGTTAAATCCACTATTATTTTATATAGAATTGTTCTAATTTCATGCAATTACATCATTAGTAACTGTACAGACACGGTATGGTATTTAATTGCTGTTGGATAATGGTTTGGATGTTAAGAAAATATCTCATTTGTTATGCAGAGAGAAAACAAGAAAAAAAAATAACACATTGCCTCATAGGGCTCTAATATAACTTATAATGCAACTTAGAAAGAACTTACCATCTGTTTTGCAGTCCAGCAGCATTCTGTTGAGCTGTTGTTTGTTGTACTTCACAAGAAACTTCTGACAAGTTCTAATCGTCCCTGTGGAGGAGATCAGGCAAGGACGTGAACAGCTATAAGAACATGTAAAGACATTGTGGGGAGTTGGCTGTCATATAGCCATCAAAACTTGGACCAGTACCTCCAACATGTAAACAGTTGAGGAAACACGGTACATTCTGGCCTCTGTTCTCAAGACAGGTGATGAAAGGAAGGGCAGACCAGATGAGTCGATAGTTCCATTTCCTGCAGCGGATGAAGACCACTCCGGTGACGGCATTCAGGTATTTCACTACAGAAGATTTGAAAAGAATTTACCCTTCTGCAATGAGATGTTAGACTGAGCTATTTAAATGCAATACTGAGTTAAAGTAACGGTAACGTAAAACAATAATCAGTCGGATTATTTCTTATATCGTTGAGATCTTCACGATGAGCACAAAATGAAAACAAGAGCAGCGTTTACCCAACACCCCTATGTTAAAGTGCGCTGATCCGAAGTCTCCGTGTGCTCGGTTCACCGCTGCTCTCAACGTTTGGACAATGGCTTTCTCGTTCAACAGCCGCAGACTGCTCCGTTCAGAGACGCAAAGCTCGAGTAGCAAATACCTGTGTACAGTCCAAAGGTAACGAAAGGTCAGAATTGTTTACAAGTAAAAAAAAAAATCTACATTTTTTCTTTTTTTTTTCTTCATTACCTCGACTTGAATCGGACCATATTTCCAACATGTGCATAACTGGCTTTGAAAACACTGCACTTTACTTCCGGGTTTCTTTAGGCCAATAATATTCCTCGTTGGTCAAAGGGGGCGGGGTGACATCACAGTTTGACATCAAAATAGCTGATGTATTGCTTAAAGGGATAGTTCACCCAAAAATGGAAAACTATCCCATGATTTACTCACCCTCAAGGCATCCTATCTTCTTTCAGACGAACACAATCGGAGATATATTTAAAAAATATCCTTATTCCTCCTAGGTTTATAATGGTTGTGAATGGGAGACCGTGTTTTGAAGTAAAAAATAATGCATCCATCCATAAAAAAAAGTAATCCATAGGATTCCAGTGGGTTAATAAAGGCCTTCTGAAGCGAAGCGATGCATTTTTGTAAGAAAAATATCCATATTTACATCTTTATGAATTCAAATAACTAGCTTCCGGCGGACGACCGTATACAGAATGCACAAGTCGACTTGCGTCAAATGAGTAATCCTCTGACACGATGTATGACGCTGGATGTAGGAGCAGCGTAAACTTAGACGTCTCTCGCGGTTCAAACAAATAGTGCTGTGCAACAAATTGAAGCTCCTCTTCTCTTATATCGAAATCCTCTGAAATTTCTCTTTAAAATTATCGTTTTAGACTTATAGTTCGTGACCGGTGATTTGTTTTGCTCTGTCCTTGTTTTGCTCTATTCCCGCCGGCAGCTAGTTATTTGAATTTATAAAGTTTTAAATATGGATATTTTTCTTACAAAAACACATCGCTTCACTTCAGAAGGCCTTTATTAACCCACTGGAGTCGTATGGCCCCCCATTCACAACCATTATAAACCTAGGAGGAATAAGGATATTTTTAAATATAACTCTGATTGTGTTCTTCTGAAAGAAGATAGTCATACACCTATGGCTTGAGGGTGAGAAAATCATGGGATAATTTTCATTTTTGGGTGAACTATCCCTTTAATAAGCCAGTTTTAACAGTATCACAATAATCATAGTAGCAAGAACGTTCTTCTGAACACCACTACAATTAATACTGAAAAATAATAGAGATTTTCTTCAGTTCGTCATCCTGCTATTTTAAATAACATTTTAGGAGAGAAGGTTTATACAAAAACCAGGTTGAGATTTGAAAGCAGTTCTTAATATTCATTAATGCACATATGCTAACATATTGTTCATGTATTAATTTCCTAATTATCCTATTTATTGATATTTTATTTAGCATATTCAAATGTTTATGTATCTTTATTAACATTTATTTTTCTGAAAGTGAATATATAAGCATATGCTTCTTATTATTATTAATTGTAACACTTTACATAAGGTTTCATTTGCTAACATTAGTTAACGTACACTAACTATGTAACGTGACCAATAATACATAAATGAAAATAGGCCTACTTCTACGGCATTTATTAATCTTTGTTAATTTCAACATTTAACAATAGATTATTAAAATCAAAAGTCGTATCTATTAATAGCCTATTATTTAAGGGACCTAAACGACCAGTTGCATTATTTGCCAATTATTTTTATTAACTTAAGGAAGATTAATAAATATTTAAACAAATGTTTGGTTCATTAGTAAATGTTAGTGCATTAGTTAAAGGGATAGTTCACCCAAAAATAAAAATTCTGTCATCATTTACTGACCCTCAAGTTGTTCCAAACCTGTATCAATTTCTTTGTTCTGCTGAACACAAAATAAGTTATTTGGAAGAATGTTTGTAACCAAGCAGATCTCGCCCCCTCCATATGGCTATACTGTGGTAGTCAATGGGGGCCGAGATCTGGAACTAGCCTACTTGAGGTGGAGTAAACGATGACACAATTTTTATTTTTGGGTGAACTATCCCTTTAAATCACTAAGCACTTAATTCTAGCATATCTGGCACATTTAAAACACGAGATGTTCCCGTCATAATCATAGTCATTATTCGTCATAATCATTATTAACCGAAAGAGGGCGCTAGACAACAGCGAAAACTTACCCTGAAGGTTGCGTTATGTTGCCCATTATTTGTCACTGAAATATCTAATACTAAAATAAATAATGTCGATACGATTATTATTAATAAGAACAATATGAAACTTATAGAAATCTGTCTTAAATTTTGTATCTAGCTAACCACGAGGTATGACTTACGCATAACTTTTATTATAGAAATATAATTATAGTGGTCAGCGGTCACTTTTAAATGTCCTTGGATATTTACACAGACGCACAAAACATAAATGTCCTTGTGGCACTGAAGTGGTGCCAGTGGTTCCCCGCCTTGCATTGGCACAGACAGAGTGTCCGAGATGGTGATGGTGGGTGTGTGCGCGCGCGTTCATCACAGATCTGCGCGGAGCAAAGCTCGAGCTGCTGCCTACACTGAAGTTGCGCGTCACAACATACACAACTCTGCATGGCACCAACCTATAATCATGGAGCCGTAAACCTGTGTTCTAGTGGATCTAGGCTCATAATTCCAGACTGAGGATACAGGTGCTTTCAGAGACGCCAAGTCATATCATCAGGTGGAAGGTGCAAAAAAAGGGACTTGGGTTAGCCTAGTTAATGAAAAATGTGGATCTACGCAAGTATTTTAACATATATGCTTCTTTTGGCCAGAGATGCAAGAGCAATGAACAAGGTAAGACAAGTTTCATATCATTTTCTTTTGAAGAACACACTTAGGCTACATTTTACGCACATATTTCTCACAGCTCGGAATGCTTAATACGGTTTTGCAATAAACACGATTATTAATATATGATTTCGTTTAATTACTTGACAAGTGCATTTATCATCTGATTAGATTCATTTGTCTTTATTATTGATATTCCATTCGTTTGTTGCGCATGGTGTTTTTTGGCAGAGTTGAAGACTGGACATCAAGCCTCCAGCCAAATTACAAAGCAGATAGCATTTTCTTGATTTTGTAATAGTACTGGGAGTGTCTGTATTTGTGGCATTCGTGAGATTTTGAAATGGAAGTTCATCTGGGGATTGTGAAATGACGTGTCCTGTTATTAGCGTTAATGAAACGTGAAATTCCACGAGGTCAAATGTATAATGTTAATCTGTCTTAATAAAGGGTCCGGGAACATGAAATATGTATGAAGTCATTATACAATACCGTTCAAAATTTTGAGGTCAGTAAGTTGCACCGATATATCAGCCAATAATTGGTATCGGCCGATAGCTGATAATGTGAAGATGTGCTTTTATCGCCCAATACCGATTATTGGCCGATATATCGGTGCATCTCTAAATATAATATAATATAGTTTAAAAAGAGCCGATAGTCAGGGCCGATATATCCTGTCAATCAAAAGAGGGCAGAAAAATGCTAAGAAACCAGTTTGATGTTCAATATTAATAGTACTTATATGAGTAATTACATTCAGAAAGTTAAGAAATATTAATTTAATATTCAAAATTTAGTTAATGTGTGTTAATATTAATTTGAGTAATGTGTTTGTTTATATCTGATACCAGTTACTCTGAAACAAGTTGATGAAATGGAGAGAATAAAGTTTTTATTTGCATTTCTTTCAAAATATAATGATTAATTATTAATTATAATGAAATTATCATTAATTTAAAAGAAGGTATAAAAGGTAGAACCCTCAAACTATCTGTATCGGTATCGGCAGATATCACTCTGACTAATCGGTTATCGGTATCGGTGGAGAAATTTAGTATCGGTGCATTATATTATATTATATTATATGTAAAATAATCATTCTAATCTGATTATTGGCCGATATATCGGTGCATCTCTAAATATAATATAGTATAGTATAATATAATATAATATAATATAATATAGTTTAAAAACAGCCGATATATCCTGTCAATCAAAAGAGGGCAGAAAAATGCACTGCATTGGGGCTTTGTGTAAAGAAGATAATAAGAAACCAATTTGATGTTCAATATTAATAGTAATTATATGAGTAATTACATTCAAAAAGTTAAGAAATAATAATTTAATATTTAGAATTTAGTTAATGTGTGTTAATATTAATTTGAGTAATGTGTTTGTTTATATCTGATACCAGTTACTCTGAAACAAGTTGATGAAATGGAGAGAATAATGTTTTTATTTGCATGTCTTTCAAAATATAATGATTAATTATTAATTATAATGAAATTATCATTAATTTAAAAGAAGGTATAAAAGGTAGAACCCCCAAACTATCGGTTTCGGTATCGGCATCGCCATCGGCAGATATCACTCTAACTAATTGGCTATCGGTATCGGTGGAGAAATTTAGTATCGGTGCATTATATTATATTATATTATATTATATTATATTATATTATNGCCTCATTAAGCATCTGTAAAATGCAAATGAGGTGATTTGTTAGATACTGATCAAACCTGTAAATAAAACAACAGGAAATACTGTATATTATACAACAGTTAGTTCCAGTCCTTGAATTTGATTGGCCAAGCTGCTTTCCAGGAGTGCTGATATTTAGTCCAACAGCACTGGGATTTGCATCACTTGACATGTCCATGTTCCAAATCAGACTGTGTAAGTGGTGCAACTGGACAGAAAAGCCCATGTGGGAGAAGGAAAATTTTCACAGTCAGTTTCACAGACAGATCATTCAGAATAACTCAAACAACACTTAACAAATCAGCTTTCTCACACAATCTCCCCTCCCAGAGCAGCAGACAACATATTTTGGCATATATGCCTTGGCCTAAATTACTCCTGGCACTGCCAGAACATTCCAGTCTTTAATCCTTGGGATGGCATGGCAATATAATTTAATTGGCATTTTAGACCCCTGACCTTACTCTAAATCCAGTCCAGGCCTTTAAGGCTAAAACTGTGAGAACCGACCACAATGCAACGTGCTTTGACAGTGCACCTGTAAAACACTGTAATACTCCTAATGTATATTTGTTCTGTTTGTCCCTGCGTTAGACTCGGATGAGTCAGTATATCAAACCTCAGCTGTGTTAACAGTGCAACTGAGGCTGCTGATACAACCAGAGACAGATGTCCCTCAATAAAGTTTTTGGACAGACAGCACAGCCGTCATTTCCTAAGAAAACCATGACATTTGTTTCAAAACTGCCCCTGATAGGGTGTGTGAGTGTGTTTTGGGCTCGGTGCCTAGTATGGTAATTGGAGTCGAGTTCTGCTGGGGTTAAAAACAATATATGTCTGCTTACACAGCTGTAGCACTTAAGAGCAGCCCTGTCGGTCCCACAGAAACATGCCCTACCCTCTTATGACTGGGTGTGTGAGTGTGTGTGTGTGTGTGTGTGTGTGTGCGTGTGTGTGTGTGTGAGAAAGAGAGAGAGAGGTCTTGACTCATTGTAAATGATAGTCACCAACTCAGTAACCCTAACTAATTGTGTTATGTTGTGAAATTTTTAAAAATGTCTTTTTTGTTGGTTAAATGTGTGAAAAGGTGGAGAGGTTAAAACAGCATAGGCAGGGCTGTGATAACTAAAATGTGTTACTAATGTGGGATAATTTGCTGAAAATGTTTTTAAAAACTAAAAATCGGTGTGTTAAAAATGCCCTCAAACCAAAGAGCCAAATGTATTTGTCCTTTAGGCATTTATCTGTCAACTAGTATATAGGGTGATGATGAACTTTTTTTTATTTTAAAAAACATTTTTTGATGTAATAACTCATGCAGTGTAAAAAATCTAATAAAAAGAAATAAATAAGTTGAAGATGAAGTACTAATATTAATAAAACTGAAATAAAATAAAGCTGTAAATTAAAAATGTAAAAAACAAATTAAAATGACAAAAGCAAAATATTTAAAATATTAATAAATACTATAATTGTAAATAATACTAAAATAATACTGAAAAAT
>RJVU01027559.1:4879818-4929922 GCA_003731715.1 Anabarilius grahami | reverse complement strand
TTATTATTTTCTTAGCAGAATAATGGAGGCAAACTTAATATGAACCGTAACCCTGGTGCACATCAAAGAAATGTATCTTTGAAATTTCAGAACGTACCAGACAGTTTCACATGTTTTTTTAAGTGTGGGATCATCTTGAATTCTAGCCATAAACTTGCTTTATTGTTGTTTCAAAGCACTAGATTAAAGGAAGAAGATGAGCCGGCCATTGACAACACCTCACTGAAACAGAGATCAGACTCATAACCTGAGTGAACTACTTCAGGCATGAGGTTATTAGGTTAAGAGGCTTTTTTGGGAAAGCGGCCAATGTTGACAACTGCTCCTGCCAAGTATTTTTGGAAAAACAACTATCTTATCTCAGGATAGCAACCCATTCCCTGTTTGGTCAGATTGAGGAACACTGGTACAGTTAGACCAAATGTCAGTGTAGCAGGTTTAGATAACAAATGTGTTTGTTTTCATGACCTGTAACTGTTGGAATGCTTTTAGTTGATTAGACCTAAATCTGTGAGATATAGACCCCATTTTAATGCACACTTATTGGACGAGTAATTTAGTATTTACTGAGCCCCGCACATCATATGCAACAAAAAATGATTGCGCACAATTGAGGGAATTTAGTTCCCTTGTTTAGCTAAATTGTGTGCATGATTTACTGATTCGTTCCCTTGATTTGCTAAATCGTGCGCACGATTTACTATTTTGTTCCCTTGATTTATAAATCATGTGCACAATTTACTAATTCGTTCCCTCGTTTTGCTAAATTGTGCGCACAATTTACAGATTAATTCCTTCGATTTACTAAATCGGGTGCACAATTTACTGTTTTGTTCCCTCATTTTGCTAAATCGTGCACACGATTTACTTATTCGCTCCCTCGATTTGCTAAATCGTGCACACAATTTACTGTTTCGTGCCCTTTTTTTGCTAAATTGTGCACACGATTTACTTATTCGTTCCCTCAATTTGCTAAATAGTGTGCACGATTTACTGAATTATTCCTTCGATTTGCTAAATCATGCACACAATTTACTGTTTTGTTCCCTTATTTTGCTAAATCGCACGCACGATTTACAAGTTTGTTCCCTCGATTTATAAATCATGCACATGATTTACTGTTTTGTTCCCTCATTTTGCTAAATCGTGCACACGATTTACTTATTCGCTCCCTCGATTTGCTAAATCGTGCGCACAATTTACTGTTTCGTGCCCTTGTTTTGCTAAATTGTGCACACGATTTACTTATTTGTTCCCTCGATTTGCTAAATAGTGTGCACGATTTACTGAATTATTCCTTCGATTTGCTAAATCGTGTGCACGATTTACTGTTTTGTTCCCTCATTTTGCTAAATCGTGCACACGATTTACTTATTCGTTACCTCGATTTGCTAAATCGTGTGCACGATTTACTAATTAATTCCCTCGTTTTGCTAAATCAGGCACACAATTTACTAATTCGTAAATCATGCACACAATTTACTATTTTGTTCCCTCAATTTATAAATCATGCGCATAATTTACTGTTCCGTGCCCTCGTTTTGCTAAACAGTGTGCACGATTCACTGATTCATTCCTTCAATTTGCTAAATCGTGCACACTATTTACTGTTTCGTTCCCTTGTTTTGCTAAATCATGCACACGATTTACTGATTCATTCCCTCAATTTGCTAAATCGTGTGCACGATTTACTATTTTGTTCCCTCAATTTATAAATCATGCATGATTTATAAATCGAGGGAAAGAAATTAGTAAATTGTTCGCACAATTTAGTAAATCGAGGGAACTAATTAGTAAATTGTGCGCACGATTAAGCCTATCATTTTTTTCTGCATGTCATGTGCAGGGCTCCGCAGTAGTTCATTTTTATGGAAGAAAATAGTGACAAATGTCTTTGAAATAAATAAAAAACATTCTGCCCCCAAAAATGCAAACCCTGAAAATACAATGCATTCAAATGCAAGCAGTTAACACAATGCATTTTTTTCAATTAGTGCAGTTCAACATGCTATTTAGTTTTAAAGACATTTTTCATTCATTTACTTCCATGTCATTTTTCATCAAGATATGAACTTTATTAAAAATGCTCCCTCGTTGAATGGTGCGGCTAGATATAATGCATATGTGCATGTATTAGAGAGTATTTGGGAAGCTATATAGAGCCTACAAAGAACTGAGTATGCCTTGATGCCTGATGCACACACCAAAATGACCATAACACACTCTTTCATTCCAGTTAACAAGGGCTCTTATTGTCAAAGCCCACTTGGCCTTATAGACACTGAGTGTGTGAGAGAGAGTATGTTTGCAAGTGTTTGCAAGACTTTTCATCTAATTAACTCGTTTAGCCATTCTGAGGTAATTTCAATAGAGGATAAAATGTGTTTTTGAGAAGTTTGGCAAATTACTGTCAGACTAAATCTTTTTTAACAGACCCTATCAGTCTGAGCTTACACAAAAGAACAGCAAAGCTTTATTAAATCCTTCCACTTCAAGCTGACAGTAGCTCAGTTTCTGCTTGGCACCCTGTGTGCATTATTGTGTGGTTGTCATGGAACTACATGATGAAAGTCTTTACTAGTACTTGGACTTTAAGTCCGGTTAATAAGAGTTTTGATCCATCATTCCAGGTAATTAACTGGCTTTGCCTTTGCATTTTAACTGCAAACACCTTTTAAGTCTATTATTGGGATTCCCTGCCTATAATATGAATAATTTCCTCTAAATAATAACTACATTCCTTTGGGAGATGGATTTATACTTTTTTTTTTTTTTCCAAAGTAAATGATGATTTAAAGATATAAATTAATTTTTATTGAATATTGGTGGATTAGCTCAATTTGAATAAATATTAAAGGGGTCGTGACATGGATTTTTCCATCCATGTTCTTTGAGGTTCACTTATAATGTTAATAAAGGTTCTTTGCAAAAAACAAACAAACAAATATATATGGAAAAAACATTCTGACCCTCTGTCTGAAATGATTCATTTTTAAGGGGCAGACCCTTTAAAGCTTGTCAGTAAGCAGCCACTGTTATAATTGGCTAACACCATTGCATAGGAAACAGTATCAACGCCCGCTCTCTATTGCATGTGAGTTAGTGTTTTGAAAACATTATCCATAAACCTTCATTTACAGACAAAGCTTTATGAAATCATTTCCTTATGGTTTGCAATGTAGCTGCTGTCAGATCCAATACAGCTGACGGATTCATCTGTCAACTAAAGTTTCTTTGCGAACTCTCCATTACAATTTGCCATGCTGACAAAACAATCAATTTCTACAAACAAGCATATAATCCTCCGACGCAATCCATGACGCCATTAAAAATAAACCATCCACTTGTTCCTGATGCTGGTATCCTTCTGAAGTCTCTACAGAAATGAGCAAATAAGCTGTTTAAACAGGGTGCATCAAAGCGAACGTTCATTTATGCTTGCATTTACTCTTCCATTTGTCCTGCGTGTGCCGTGGAGTATGTCAGAAACTGAACACGCATCTGTATACTGTATCCAGTGTAGACAGCGTCAGTGATTATAATGGGTTCTATTTGCTTTTGACACGATGCGACGTGATGCTCAGCCACTAAGCTACATAAAGGATCATGAAACCCCAAAATACATTTTTTGAGATGTGAACAAGTATGCACAGGCTGCACATCAGTGAAAACACTAAAAACACTAAAAACATTTTTCCAAACAATTTTGTTCTTCTGTGTTGAAAAGCAAAGTCGAAGCAACGTCACGGAATCTGACATAGAAGCATGCCTCCGGAGTGTGTGATTGGCTGCTGGGGCTGGAGCGGCACGAATCTACGTCATACGGTTCTTGAGCGCTTCTCTGCATTTATTCATGAGAATTAACTCTTAACCCATATCCCATTACAGTGTAGAATTCAAACAACATGTAACAACATGCAGAGCGCGCATGAGAGTGGTTTCAACGCGGAACGCCGCAATGAGTTTAACAACACTCGCAATGCGGATCAAAGATCATATACGGACTGGAGTAAGCCTGTTTTTAAAGTTTTTATGGACATATTTCACATACTCTAGTGCTCTAAGCACCATGTATGCACATATATTTAATCACGTCTTCTTCAAATGAAATATATGTGAAAATAAGGATCATGATCATGAATGCGATGACGAGGAATTATTCTGATGCACAGAAGACAATGATGTAGACCGAAAATTCAAAGAACAATGGACAAAAAAGTTATAATTCCTAAATAGTATTTATGCACATACAATAACAACAACTAAAACATGTCAGCAAATGGTGTACCAGTACCTCTTAAGCAGTTATTATTCTTCCTTTTAGTGTTTTTATGGCATTTTTTCTTCAAGCTTTCATCTCAAAATGTATGTTATAGATGAAATGTTAAAATTCCCTCATAAACAACCTTTAGACATTGCACATGATGACCTCATGGATCAGGACAATGTTACAGTGCATAACAACAAACAGGTGTTTAGGAAAGCTCTTTTGTTGCTATTTATTGTTTTGAGAGAGAAAAAACCCCAAAGAATTCCTTTTACCCCGCGGAGCCTTTATACCCGACTACGTGGCAGTGCGAGATCAGACAAATGGATGTCTCAAAGATGGAGCATATCTTATAATGAAGAATTTCTGAAAGGCTGAAATATTTCACTGCCTGTAAGCAGTTCCACATGTGCTATGGCTGGGCATTTATAGAGACCTCTAAATCTCAGTATAGATAGACGACAGGCCTAAGCTCTTTGGGCAAACAGTCAGAGAGCAAAAAGGCCACTGTTAGATGGAGGCGGAGCCCGATGTCAATCAAATACAGTAGGTCATAGTGTTTTGACTTTTATGCATGGTCATACTGTCTTTATGTATAAATGCCAACCAGAAAGGATGCACTAAAACAGTCCTTGATACTGTAGTGATCTTAAAAAGAGAGTTCACTCAAAAATTATAATTCTGTCATCATTTACTCACCCTTATGTTGTTCCAAACCAATTGTTTTACCCAATTGACTTTCACTGTATAGACATAAACAGTCAAAGAAAGCCATACAGGTTTGGAAAAACATGAGGGTGAGTAAATAATTAATGTTTGGGTGGACTGTCCCTTTAAAGGGGTGGTTGATTATGATTTCACTTTTTTTAACTTTAGTTAGTGTGTAATGTTGCTGTTAGAGCATGAACAGCATCTGCAAAGTTACGGCGCTCAAAGTTCAATTATAAGGGAGATATTTTCTTTTTAAAAATTAGCTGTTTACAACAATCGGCTGCAGGGACTACACCGAGCTTCTTCCCGGGTTAGTGACATCACTAACCCTAAAATTTACATAAACCCTGCCTCCGAGAACACACAACAAAGGGGGTGAGGTCATGTTGGGCTGCTTTAGAGAAGAGGAAGAGTTGTTGTCGTAGAGTGTTGTTACCATGCCGTCATTTTACGCCAGACTGCTTCACAAACGAGGGTCAATTGACCCTTCGCCGGGAGTTTGATTGACAAGCGATCTAACCAATCAGAACGCCGAATCCGCCATTTTGTCCGACAAAGCAGTCAAGAGTTAGAAGATTAACCTCAGTGGATTTAAACTTGAAAAATGGTGTGTATTGAAGTCTTTCCGAGTTTGAAACAACATTTCTTCTCATGTTCATTCGTGTTTATTTGATGCTATAAATCAGGGGTTCTCAACAGGTCCCACCCTGGGACCCACATTTTCCCATGGTCATTAAGTCGCGACCCACTTTTTTAGAATTCAACCAACAAAATTTATTTNCGACCATGGTCACGACACATTAAAGAGCCACAAAACGTTTTTTATTGTTTGAATTTCTTAAAAAACTACACAGTTTGAAAGCTGGGACTTTGTTTAATATCATAAGTAACCTGCTTTGTCTTGTCTGTCGACGTGTTATCAGTATCCTCTTTGCTCCACGATGTATTTATCACTGCGTGTTGCGTGACAGCGCCACGGCTTGTCGGACAAAGCAACAGTAACTAAGGGGGGCGGGTCTTTGCGAAGGGTCAATTCAACGCTGGATTTGCACAAAAGATTAACATGACGGCACATGCTAGTCAATGAGCTGAATCAACCCCAGAGCAACTACATAAATGTATCCACTAACCATTCAGAAACGTCCAGTTTCATTCTAAAAGTTGTAACTTCTTGAGTCTCTTCATCAGTGTTCGACTCCGTAATTTTGGCTGCGTGAGATTCTCCACCTTTGTTGTTGTTGAGCAACCGAAAGTGCGAGCTGTTAAAGCTCCCCCCTCTTTTGGAAAGCGGGCCAGCTCATTTGCATTTAAAGGGACACACAGGAAAAACGGTGTGTTTTTGCTCACATCCAAATAGGGGCAAATTTGACAAGCTATAATAAATTTTGAGTTCACAGACACATTCTGGGGACACCAGAGACTTATATTACATCTTGTAAAAGGGGCATTATAGGTCCCCTTTAAGACAAAACAGAGCTTCTGTCAATCAGTAGAATGCAACCTAATTCATATTCATGAGCCAAGGAAATATGGTTTTGTAACTTTTTAGATAATTCCTACAACCATGTCTTCAGTACATACTCAACAGCAGGAAGTTGTTTTGGCAGTCTGAGAAAAAAGCAGCACATCTGTGCATCATTTACTTCTTATTCCTTAATCGTATGCCGTCATTGCGCATTTGTCCATTTTGTGGGTTCTGCCCCTGTGGCTTCACATATTCCTTTCGCTTTTACTGCTACTGTTCATGAAGCTCAATTTATTGGTGCTGTCAGAGACAGGTAGGTATTACAAAGGCAAAGAACTCCTCAGCTTTTTGAAGTACATGTGGTCGACGTCTCAGAGAGCACGGCACCATATATGGACAACCTCCATATTCAACAACACCTGGCTTTCATGATGCTTCATATCAATCCAATTATTGCTTTATGGCGCAAGTACATACTCTGTAAATGATATTCACATGTATCTCACTGGATGTCATGCAAGGCTGTTATTGAGAAATGAGAGATGTTCTGTCAAACTGTGAGGTGCTGCAGGATGTGGTTTAAAAACAAGTTGTTTATGGGAGAAGGTGCAAATCCACTCAGGTCCCATCACTGTGCTGAATTTATGGGAATCTCAAGCCCCAGGCTGTCTTCGAAGCCAGTGCCACGGTAAAAGCTAGCGCTAACTGACAACAGATGTGTGCGTGAGAGAGAAAAGAGTTGTTTTCTGTATCTTCTCCAAAGTGAGTAGTCTTGATTCATAAAATGTAGATAGATTTTTGTGTTTTGTGTAACTTGGGACTTCAGATAAGACTTTAAATGTATGTAAAATGGCACAGACCCATCAAGTAAAAGTATGTGTTTATGAAGGTCTGGTAGGGAGTTCAAATTGTGGGCAAGTGTTATAGGGCCTGGTAAAATTTCACTAGTGGGTTCCTCACAGGCCAGAATGTAATGGCTGATCACTTCCAGAGCATCAGGGTTCAAGCCGACAGACAAAGTCTGTAACGGTGTTCAAGGTAAATTAAAGTGTAGAAAGACTTAAATCTGATGATTGAAGAGGGATGTGAAAGGGTTAAACTTCTTGTTTTGTTTCCAATTGCATCACGTGTCATTTCGCTGACTCTTGAAGGATTTATATTGATCTTCATGTTCAGGCTGCATATTATAAAGAAGTATTCCATATATTGTACTTCACATAATTCCATAAAACAACATATAATTGTTTACACCATATTATATAAATACACTGTAAAAAGTAATATGTTATATGTACTCCATAAAATTTTGGCAACAGATTACAAGCAATATTATTAATTAAATTCAACAAATAGAATTAAGTTAGAATTAATCAAATTAATTCCTTAAATGTCAACCATTTAAAACGAGTAAAATATAAGTAAAATTTAAACAAAAATATCTGAATAACAGATAGACGTCAAAGATTAATCAATAACTCTTTATTTTTTATTGCCAACATTGAAGACACCTGATGATAACAAGTTAGATCACTGAAGGAAAGAGAAACACACAAATTAACAGAGGTTTAGATGTTGATGTTGATGTTATTGAAAAAGTCTGGTCACCATTATGGTGATCAGTATTTCATTTAGTTGCCCAGTTTGAGTTATTGCTTTTTATGTCAGTTTGTGGTTTTTGTAATGGTTTTTGCTAATTTTACACATTTTAAATGGTTGACTTTTAAGGAATTAATTTGATTAATTCTAACTCAATTCTTATGCAGTATGTTGAATTTAATTAATAATATTGCTTGTAATCTGTTGCCACAATTTTATTGAGTAGATAGAGTGTATTACTTTTTACAGTGTATGACAGTCATTTAAAAGCAGGATACACCATCATTCAAGTGTTTTTTTAAAGAAATTAATACTTTTATTCAGCAACAACGCATTTAATTTATAATGTGACAGTTAAAACAAAAGATTTCTATTTCAAATAAATGCTGTTCTTTTGAACTTTCTATTTATCGAAGAATCCTGAAAAAGAGCAGCACAACTGAATTAATAATAATTAGAAATGTTTCTTGAGCAGCAAATCATCATATTAGAATGATTTCTGAAGTGTCATGTCACACTGATAATTGGAGTAGCCTAATGATGCTGAAAATTCAGCTTTGCCATAAGAGTAAATTTCATTTAAAATATACTAAAATTGAAAACGGTTATTTTAAATTGTAATAATATTTCACAATATTACTGTTTTACTGCAGCCTTGCAAAAACAAGTTTTGAATGGAAGTTTTATCGTAGATGTGTTTTATATTTTTTCTTTGACGTTTGACTTTCTCACATTGTCTATCTCTGTCAGATTTTTGGTGAGCCGGAGCCGGTCAAGATGGTATCTGAGGGTTCAGACTGCCGCTGTAAGTGTGTGATGCGACCGTTGAGTATTGAGGCGTGCACGAGGCTCCGTGACGGGAGTTTGCGAGTGGATGATTTTTACACTGTGGAGACTGTGAGCTCAGGCTCTGACTGTAAATGTTCGTGCACGGCTCCTCCCTCCTCACTCAACCCTTGTGAGAATGAATGGAGAACAGAAAAACTCAGGAAACAAGCTCCTGAACTACTCAAGGTAAATAATAATAATAAAAAGTGTCATTTTTTTGATTTTGGTATTTGGCTAGATTCTGTATTTGAATGTAAATAGCATTTTTCTTTTAGTGCGTTCCTTTAAAAAGAATGTTCTAGTTACATGGCATTTTTAGTAAAGTGGCACTAGCCACCAGTAGGATATAAACTGAAGTACGTTTTTAAAAGAACTGAAATAGGGATTTGGATCGTACCAACACCTCAACAAATCTGTTAAAATTTATATATTCAATCAGTCCAAAAAGTAACAGTTTTTAGACACATTTTAGTAACAGTGTAGCAAAAAAAAGCTAAATGAATATAAAATAAGTTTAAAGAAAAGAAGCTCATATATTTAGTTTGACTTGAGGGTGGTCATCAACATTTTATGAAGGTTATCTTCTTTTCATTTACCATTTTTATTGCATTTTTTAAGATGTTAAGGCCTTAATTTAGCATTTTTTTAAAGATGTTCAGGCCTTAATTTGGCATTTTTTAAGATGTCCAGACCTTTATTTGACTTTTCTTTTTTTTTCTTTTTTTTTTATGTTCTGGCTTTAATTTGGTGTTTTTAAAAGATGTTCAGACCTTAATGTAACATTTTTTTTAAAGATGTTCAGGTCATAATTTGGCATTTTTTAAGATGTCCAGACCTTAAAGGATTAGTTCACTTTCAAATTAAAATTACCCCAAGCTTTACTCACCCTCAAGCCATCCTAGGTGTATATGACTTTCTTTTTTTTCATGAACACAATCGGATATATATTAATAAATATCCTGACCCATCCGAACTTTATAATGGCAGTGAACGGGACCAATGAGTATGAGCTGAAGAAAGTGCTTCCATCCACATTCATCCATCATAAATGTACTCCACATGGCTCCGGGGGGTTAATAAAGGCCTTCTGATGCGAAGCAATGTGTTTGTGTAAAAAAATATCCATATTTAACAAGTTATGAAGTAAAATATCTAGGGCTGCCCTCGACTAAAGATATTTCTAGTCGACCAGTCGTTCATTTAAGCCATTAGTCGACTAATCGCACATTTATATTAATAAGCCATAAATCATAATAATGAGCCTTTAATCTTCTATGTAATTAGCCTAATCAGCGCTCAAACACGCATAAAGCTTGCCTCAGCGCACTGGCAAACATAACGATTATGTGTCGTGAAAAAACGGCAAGGAAACTGTCTAAACATTTCAATAATTTACTGATGTTTTCTCTGTTTTCGGCTGCAGAGATTAAGTCAACGATGCTGACTCGTCATCTCCACAGTAGTGGACGCGCATATATGCAAGTTTCATATGGATTGCATAATCTGAGAATATTTATTTTCCTTTTGATTTGGCTCGGTTCATGTTTGTTACGTGCTCAAGTTCACTGAGACCGAGAGCAGAAATCGCATCCTGATTGCTTTCATTGTTTTATAAAAGCACAACGTTTTGCTGTTATTGTGAGTTTACAGAAATAAAAGTAGACCCGTTACATTTTGCATTACTCTTATCTATACATTACTCTTAATTTAAATGCAGTGATCACACCGGCGCCTCCATGTCATGCAGTTAACACGCTCTCCACACAAGCTATGTGTATAGAGCGTGTTTACTGCATATTATTTGGATATGCGCCAAAAAATAACGCACATTTATCTAGGACTAGGCTAACATTAGAGCGAACGGACTTGTAAAGTTGCTACTACTTACATGTTTCAAGTGATAAGCCATATTTGAGGTCGATGAATCATAGGCGAATGTTTGGATTTCCTGCCGCTAACGATCTCTCCCTCAAGAACTGCGTGACCTTGGCACATCCTGTGGAGTTTTTTTTTTTTTCTGCGACTAACCCACTAATAAAATCTTGGTCGACCAAGCCTCTTCAAGTCGACTAATGGTTATTCGACTATTAGGGGGCAGCCCTAAAATATATCTAGCTTCCGCCAGACCGCCTTCCCTATTCAACTTACGGAAAAAGCTCAACTGACGCGATGCCAGTTTACACTTTCTTCGTAAGTTAAAAACAGAAGGCGGTCTGGCGGAAGCTAGATATATTTTACTTCATAACTTGTTAAAAATTTTTTTTTTTTTTTTACACAAACGCATAGCTTCACTTCAGAAGGCCTTTATTAACCCTCCGGAGCCGTGTGGAGACCGTTTATGATGGATGGATGTGGATGGATGTACTTTCTTCAGCTCATACTCATTAGTCACATTTACTGCCATTATAAAGCTCGGATGCGTCAGGATATTTATTAATATATCTCAGATTGTGTTCATCAGAAAGAAGAAAGTCATATACACCTAGAATTTGGCATTTTCTAAAGATGTTCAGGCCTTACTTTGACATTTTTAGATATTTAGAGCTGAATTTGTAAGAGGTGCAAACTAAATATAAGCTCTCAATTGGGAGTCAAAATGAATTTCTGTTAATGGAAAGCATGCCACAGATGCTGTTGGTTACAACAGAAAATCATTTTAACCACTGGTAAAAACTAACAAAAAACACATTGACCGAATTTAGTTTGTTTTTCCAAACTGAAAGAGTCAAAATTATTTTCTGTGGTAATCAGCAGCATGATGCAGATGCTTCCCACAGTGCTTAACACAGCAGTGTCCAAGAGCCATGCCGATATATATTTCTCCAGGTATAAATACTCAGTGTAGTTTCATATCGAATATCATAGTGGCTCAAACAACCATTCTTTATTATTCTGTTTGTGTTTAGCTCCATTCCATGGTGGATCTTCTGGAAGGAACATTGTACAGTATGGATCTAATGAAGGTCCATGCCTACATGAACAAGGTTGTGTCTCAGATGAACACATTAGAAGAGGTAACCATCTGATTGATCAGACTTGTATGTGAAACCTTCAAGAAAATTGCCAGAACTATGACACTATTTTGATAATCTCTTCATAGACCATAAAGACAAACCTTACCAGGGAAAATGAGTTTGTGAGAGACAGTGTAGTGAATCTGTCTAATCAGCTAAAGCGCTACGAGAACTACTCCGACATCATGGTGAGCATCAAGAAAGAGATCTCCAGCCTGGGACTACAGCTGTTGCAGAAAGACGCAGCCTCTGACAATAAAGCACAGGTAACACACGGTTTCTCCAACACACACAGTTGCACAAGATCAGCCTTGTAATTCAAAACTGTATGATTCCAGGGCACAGAGAGTAAAAAGTCTAAGGAGGTCATAAAACCACCCAACAAGAAACCCCCAGCTGTCAAACCTCCACCCAAACAGCCTAAAGAGAAACCTGTGAAACCCAAGAATGAGGCTCCTGCTAAAGCATCAAAACCTGGAAAGCCAGACCCCACCACCAAAACCAAGACCTTAGTCCACCAGAAGGGAGTCATCAGAGGGACCACATTCTACAAAGCGTCTAAGACAGAGGACTCTGAATCTCATTCAGCAGGGAGAGGAGAGAGAGGTATGGAGATGTGCACATCACATCTGTGTTCAATTAATGTCTTCTGAAAGCCACCTCAGTATAGTTCTACCAGAGCCAAAAGCAACTGGCTTTACTGTGGGCGATAAAATGGGTAAAACACTTCAATAGACCTGAACATCGTACAGACTTTTTGATTGGCCTGATATTTATGTTCTGCTTTGCTGAGTTTTTGGAGATTTAGGACATGTTGTTTGCACCTGTACCTTTTTGTGACCCAAGGCTATGAGAAAGCAACAGCAAACCTGCACATACAACATTACAAGCAGAAAGTTGAGAGAAACATTTTATTATTTATATTCCACAAACCTCTTGTGAGACTGGATCTCTGACATATCCTCTATAAATTCCCTCCATAATCCCTTACCCCTTATATTTTATTTCTTGTTAAAACACTTTAGTAATTGTGAACACCAGAATAGCCCTTGGTTAGGAAAAGGGGTTTCCTTCTTGTGAATCTGGACCTGAAATCTACATTATAGTCGTTTTATACGTTTTGCTCTTGTTTTAAATGCATCTCTTGAGAGGCGGTAAGAAACTTTAGTTATTTTAGTGAAATGTTGGTCTATATTTCTTTATTTCATCAGCAATATCAGCAAGAACTTTCCACTGGCATGAAATCATTTACAATGCTGTCCCGAATCAAATAAAACAGTGACATGCAGGGAAGTGAAAATAATCAAAAGTTTGTTGAGGTGTCCAAAACTATTACAGTAATGGCCCTGTGTCCTTGAAAGGCAGATCACAGTGATGGAGTGTGTATTAATATCTGATGTACTTATGTCTGGCCCTCTCTCCTGCGCTCATGTCCACATGTTTAATGTTCCAGACGCTCCCACAGTGCAGGAAGAGAAAGCTCAGATTAGGGTCTCTCCACTGACATTGTCTTACGGAGATCTGTTGAACATGGCATGAGATGAAATGGGCTCAGTGTAGGAATGTCGAATCCAAGCATTGCAGGCAGAGACTGGGTTACAATGCAGGAAGTTTCTTTGAGTGCAACATCTCATTAATAATTCTTTTGATGTGAGGAATCTGAAATGCTTGGGGTAAAACTTTAGGCCAAGAGTTGTAATCCTCATTTCAAACCCTCCCTGTCTTTCTCTTTCTGCTGTTTTCAGAAAGCCCAGCCAAAACCCACACTGGCCACCAAACTGAGGACAAAAAGGCCTTGGAAGCCTCTGAAATAACGTCGACTGTACCACCAATAACAACCACCACTACGCTTGTTTCTGTGACAACAACAAGCACCACACTAGCAACCACTAGTGATGTGGCCATCATGAATTCAACCCTGTCAACACCAGCACCAGAGAAACCAATAGGCAGTGGAGGAAAGACACACTTGCATAAAGCAGGTACAGTTTATTTATATATAAATAAGTTAAAATTCTGTTTCAAATAAATGCTGTTCTTTTGAACTTTCCATTTATTAAACAATCCTGAAAAAGTGTATCATGGTTTCCACAAAATATTAAAGGGTTAGTTCACCCAAATATCAAAATAATGTCATTTTTTACTCACTCTCATGTCGTTCTACACCCGTAAGACCTTTGTTCATCTTCGGAAAACAAATTAAGATATTTTTGATGAAATCCGATGGCTAAGTGATTGCCAGCAATGTCACTGAACCTCTCAAGATCCAGAAAGGTACTAAAGACATATTTAAAACAGTTCATGTGACTACAGTGGTTCTACTTTAAAGGGTTAGTTCACCCAAAAATGAAAATAATCTCATTTGTTACTCACCCTCATGTCGTTCTACACCCGTAAGACCTTCGTTCATCTTTGGATCACAAATTAAGATATTTTGATTAAATCCGATGGCTCAGTGAGGCCTGCATTCACAGCAATGGTAATTCCTCTCTCAAGATCCATAAAGGTACTAAAAACATATTTAAATCAGTTCATGGTTCTTCCTTAATATTATAAAAGCGACGAGAATATTTTTATGCTTCAAAAAACCCCAAAAAAGACTTTTTAACAATATCGAGTGATGGCCGATTTCAAAACACTGCTTCAGAGCATTGTGAATCTTTTGAGTCGAATCAGTGATTCGGATCGTGAATCAAACCACCAAACTGCTGAAATCATGTGACTTTGGCGCTCCGATCAACTGATTTGATTCGTAAAGCTCCGAAGCTTCAAGAAGCAGTGTTATGAAAACAGCCATCACTAGATATTGTTAAAAAGTCGTTATTTTGTTTTTTTGGTGCACAAAAAATATTCTCATTGCTTTGTAATATTAATATTGAACTACTGTACTCACATGAACTGATTTAAATATGTTTTTAGAACCTTTATGGATCTTGAGAGAGGAAGTACCATTTCTGTCTATGTAGGCCTCACTGAGCCATCGGATTTAATCAAAAATATCTTAATTTGTGTTCCGAAGATGAATGAAGGTCTTAGGGGTGTAGAACGACATGAGGGCGAGTAATAAATGACATTATTTTCATTTTTGGGTGAACTAACCCTTTAATGTTATAAAGAGACGAGAATAGTTTTTGTGTGCCAAATAAAACTAAATAACGACTTTTCACCACTATCTAGTGACGGCCGATTTCAAATCACTGCTTCGAAGCTTTATGAATCTTTTTTTTTTTTGGAATCAGTGGTTCGGATTGCGTAAACAAAGCCTTGTTTACTGAAATCACGTGACTTTGGTGTTCCAAACCACTCATTCGAAACAAAAGTTTAGTAAAGCTTCGAAGCAGTTTTTTGAAATCACTATATATGTATAGATATGTATATATTTTCATGTTAGATGTGATTAATCCCAATTACTCTATTTGACAGCACTAATAAGAAAAAGAAATACTTCTTGAGCATCAAATCAGCATATTAGAATGATTCAAATGTTTTTTTTTATTATTATTATTATTTGAATAGGTAAATCTCTAGACTGTGAGGGCACCCTTGCTTCAGTTGAGATCCCAGAGAAGCATCACAGTTATGGACGGAATGAAGGAGCCTGGATGAAAGACCCAGTGGCCAAAGACAACAAGATCTATGTTACAAACTACTACTATGGCAATAACCTGGTGGAGTTCCGCAACCTGGAGAATTTCAAACAAGGTAAAAACAGCTAAACAAAAAGGGGGAATTCACTAAACAACTGTGCCACTTTCGAGCAGTAGTTCAGTGCTTGTTTACTGAACATCCTGATTTTGCAGTGTTAGATGCGTTCCTGGGTCAACATATTTTGTTGATCCTGGAAAAACATTCCTGTCTGAAAATTTTGTCCTAACCATATCCCTACCCATAAACCTAACCCTACCCATAAGTTATCCCTAAAATCAGAGGGAAATGATAGGTGAATAACACTGTTGTAGAAGCATCTAACCCTGGTACATAAACTGTAAATTTGTCCCTCAAATCTGATTGGTTGGTTGGAATGTTGTTCCAGAAAGATGTTGTTCCAGATACATGTTGCACTTGAAATCAGGTATTTAAATTATTGGAATGTCTCTTATGTAAATTAGACTATAGATTACGCCGTATTCACAAAAGTCTATGTGGTAAGTTGTAATTTAAATTTTATTTCGTTGTTTAATTCATTTTTTAATTTGTATTTTTTTTTTGTATTTTTTTATTTATTTATTTATTATTAATTTGATCATGTTTATTATTGATCGTGGCAGCAGTAATTAATCAAATAAATCATTAAATCATGGAGAACAGTGCTATAACCAGACATCTAGCAAGACCCACAGCATTTTAAAGAGCCAATTCAGATGCCTGTATTGCACTGTTGGAGTCCTCACAACTGACCTGCAAGAACTGCACTGTGAAAATGGCATTCAGTGCGCATTTTATTACTGATTTGTATAATAAATCGGGCATTAAAACAATGCAGAGAGTAAATTCCCCCATAATGGTTTCAGTTGAATGCAGTTGAGAATAAGTATGAGAATATCAATGATGGCCTGTATTGTGTAACTACAGGGGCTGGACAATGAAACTGAAACACTGGCCAATATAGTGTTGGAGGTTTCATGCCTATAAATGCACAGCCTGGTGGCCAGTCTTAACTGATTTTACATTCTATCAGTAAGACCAAAGTGTGAAGGTTGAATTATAAGACCAATACCACAGCTGTATATAAAATATTGCAATCCACAAAACATAATGGGAGTTCAAAAAAGGACAAATTGTTGGTGCGCATTTTTCTGGCTCATCTGTGACCAGGACAGCAAGATTTTGTGGTGTATCAAGAGCTATGGTATCCAGGGTAATGTCAGAATCCCACCATGTAAGGACGAACCACATCCAACAGGATTAACTGTCAATGCAAGAGGAAGCTGTCTGAAAGAGATGTCCAGCTACTAACCCGGATTGTATCCAAAAACCATAAAACCACAGCTGCCCAACTCACTGCAGAATTAAATGTGCACCTCAACTCCAAAACTATTCTTGGGAGCTCCACAAAGTCAATATTCATGGTCGGGCTGCTATAGCCAAACCTTTGGTCACCCATGCCATTGCCAAATATTGGTTTCAATGGTGCCAACAGTGCAAATCTTATGCTGTGAACAATGTGATACATGTATTGTTCTCTCATAAGTCCAACTTCACTGACTTTCCCACATCTGTGGGAGTTACGACGTGGAGAAGCCCCAAAGAGTTTTAACACCTGGACTGTTTCTGCCCAGAGTGAAGCACAAAGGTGGATCAGTAATGGTTTGGGCTGCGATATTATGGCATTTCTTACTGTGCTTGATGGGCAGGTCACTGCCAAGGACTACCAAACCATTCTGGTGAACCATGTGCACCAAATGGTTCAAATATTGTACCCTGAAGGGGGTGTCGTGTATCAGCATGATAATGCACCATTAGACACAGCAAGACTTGTGACAAAATGGTTTGATGAACATGAAAGTGAAGTTGAACATCTCCAATGGCCTGCACCCTGACAGCAACATAATGTCGGCCCAGATCCGGCCCACATCTGGTCCGTGTGTAATCCACATGTATCAGATGTGGGCCAGATCTGGGCCACATTATGTTGCTGTCTGGCCACAGTCACCAGATCTAAACATTTTTGAGCCTCTTTAAGGTACCTGTCCACTGTTCTGGAAGAGGAATGGCTCAAAATCCCTCTGGCCACACTGCAGGTCTTATATCTGTCATTCCCAAGATGAACTGATGCTGTATTGGCTGCAAAAGGAGGCCCAACACCATACTAATAAATTATTTTGGTCTAAAACCAGGTGTTTCAGTTTCATTGTCCATCCCCTGTAATAACAAATTGTGTAACAAATTGTATTATAATCAATATTTTTGAAATATCTTCATAATGATAGGTCGCTGGAGTAACCTCTACAAGCTTCCCTACAACTGGATAGGAACTGGTCATGTGGTCTACAACGGTGCCTTCTATTATAACAGAGCTTTCACCAAAAACATCATCAAATATGATTTGCGCATGCGCTACGTGGCAGCTTGGACTCAGCTTCATGATGCGGTCTATGAGGACACCACGCCCTGGAAATGGCGAGGCCATTCAGACATCGATTTCGCCGTAGACGAGAGTGGCCTCTGGGTGATCTACCCAGCGCTGGATTATGACTACTCGCAACACGAAGTCATCGTCATCAGCAAGCTGGACCCAAGCGACCTCTCCATGAAGAAGGAGACGACATGGAGGACTGGGCTGAAGCGCAACTCATACGGAAACTGTTTCATCGTGTGTGGCGTGCTGTACGCCATTGACGTCTACAACCAGAAAGAGGGCGAGGTTTTATACGCCTACGATACGCACACAAACACGGAGGCCACTCCACGTTTGCCATTCACGAATAAGTACGCCTTTGTTACCCAAGTGGACTACAATCCCAAAGATAAGGTGCTGTATGCATGGGACAATGGCCATCAGCTGACCTACAATATTCACTTTGTTGGCCAATGAAGTTATGGACGCGGTGGGCGTCTTCTTAATTGGGCCTGGTAAATAGGGAAATACACCATTTATAGGAGCACATTGTTTTTTTTTATTGGTATAATGATTGAGATGAGGTGCTAAACTGACTCAGCATTATTTGGGAATATATTTTTACCCTCAACTAAAGAGTTTAAGGACTTGCATGTCTCATTTTTATGTAGTTCATTATCAGTCCCCAAACCTTTACCGCTGTAAATAGGGGTACAGTTAAGGATACTGAACAAATATAAAGTGTAACCTGAATGGTTTGACACAGCTTTATGCCATAATGTTTATTCTTACATTCAACATTCACAAAATGTATAGTAATATCATTTAACAGCAACATAATATCAATTTTTGGGGGGTGGGATGTTAAATGTTATGTAAATTTCATTATTTTAGCTATTTTAGCATTTTGTAAAATATTAAATTTTCATTGTAAATATTTTCAAGAATAAGTTGTGGTACAATATTCTTATTATAAACCTCAGATTTATCATCCCCAGATATTTAAGTTTGTAGTCACTCAACATAAGTGTTTACTTATGATTACTCCTGGATGAGTTACAGTGTTTTGTATGTTGCATTTACAGTATGTGTAAAATTTCACATTTTGTGTAAAATAGTTCAAATAAACTTTCTAAAATCAGTTACTGTGTTTGAATTTGCTAACACACAATGTAATGTTTTGTATACTGTACTTCACTATGTGATATATAATACAGTATGCAACCATACATGATTCAGATACAATAAATCATTGTCACTTGACATACAACTCCTCATCTCCAGATGTCTGACATGTATAAAATGTTGCAATATATGATTGAAGACACGTTTTACATAGTGGGAAATAACTTAAGGTCAGAGTGTACAGTAAGATTTAGATTTATTTTCATTTTTATTCCTTTTACCCCTGTGAAAAAGCAGTACACTTACTTAATACTTATTATGAAAATAATATACTTTAAAAGAATATACATAAGTGCAAACTGAATGTAATGTTTCTGACATTTAATTGCATGTCAACAGCGAACAAATAAAAATGTATAATAAAAAGCAAAAGTCATAACTGCTTTTCAAGTAATCCATAAAGTTTTAAGAAAATAAATATTATCATTGACAAAAATGTATACAAACATACTGTGTTGAGTCCATAAGAAATTAAATTGTTAGTTCACCAAATAATGAAAATAATGTCATTTATTACTCACCCTCATGTTGTTCCACACCCGTAAGACCTTTGTTCATCTTAGGAACACAAATTAAGATATTTTTGATGAAGTCCGATGACTCGGTGAGGCCTGCATAGACCGCAATGCCACCGAACTTATCAAGATCCATAAAGGTACTAAAAACATATTTAAAACAGTTCATGTGACTACAGTGGTTCAACATTAATATTATAAAGTGACGAGTATACTTTTTGTGCACCAAACAAACAAAATAATGACTTTTCAACAATATCTAGTGATGGCCGATTTCAAAACACTGCTTTGAATCTTTTGTTTGAACCAATGAACTCACATGAACTATTTTGAATATGTTTTGAGTACCTTTCTGGATCTTAAGAAGTTTGGTGGCATTGCTGTCTATGGAGGCCTCACTGAGCCGTCAGATTTCATAAAAAATATCTTAATTTTTATTCTGAAGATGAACGAATTTCTTACGGGTGTGGAACGTCATAAGGGTGAGTAATAAATGACATTATTTTCATTCTTGGGTCAACTAACCCTTTAATACAGGTCAATTTGACCCCCCTTTATGCATTCTTGGGGTAGTGATACAAAAAAAAAAATTCATCCTATGACCAAGAAATATGAAAATGACATCGATGAGGGTCAGAAACAAGTTTTTTTTGAAGAATTCATGAAATATCAAATAAATAAATCAAAAATCGAAAAATATTTCAAACATCGCAGCATGCCGGGTCAATTTGACCCCCTTTATGCATTCTAGAAATAATAGGGAGTCATGAAAGTGTACTCTCTTAAAGTACACTTTAATTTCATATTATATTATTTGCAAGTACAGTTTTTTTTAGAATATTCTTTTAAGATTTGAAGTACACTATACAAATGCAAATTCAAATGTAAGTGCACTTTTTCACTAGGGTGAATATCAAGAGTTAAAGGGTTAGCTCGCCCCAAAAGGATAATTCTGTCATCATTAAAGATAATAATTTGAGAAATATCTTTTGCCCACAATGGAAATCGATGGGGTCCAGTTTCGTTTTGGACCCCCTTGACTTTCAATCTATTGACAAAAACAGCAAAAACCACACAGAAAACCCTAGTAACATGCTCAACCCCATTTATAACACTTTTTTCCCAGTCAGAAAATCAGTGGGTGTTTATGCGTAAATGGCATGCAGATTTCTTGTCTTCCAGTTCTGAGGTCACATTCATTCTGTCTGAGCAGGAAAGAGGAAACCCAGATATAAAACCCAGAAGTGTTTTCATGAGGTCATTGTTACATTTGGGAGGTCTGGGTGTGGTGATGATTGACTGACATGACAGGGTGTGTATGCTTAGATGAACTCAGGAGAGGTATAGTATTGTAGGAAGAACAGGGCGGAGGTTCAGCTTTAATGTGCGGGGGGTTCGCATCTGAATTAACCCACAAGACACTTACTCGTGAGCCAAAGCCTTGCACAGCAGAATTCCAAGCCAACATCAGTACTCCATCAATGATAAACCACATTTATCTGTTAGACTGTAGCTCAAATGCCACACTTGGATACTTGCATTTCTTTGTTAATACAGGCATCAATACATAAGACCGCAACCCTAATAAAAGCTGCAGGTTGTCATATTTGGTGCAGGATGTCATTAATATGATTAAACTAAGAAGACAAATGAGCCGTAGCGGGTTAGTGCTGTGTAGCTCCAGTGTCCCAGACCCCCTAAAGGTCCTCTTGGCTCTCCTACAAGTCACTTTGTGTATGGAGAGTCTACTCACCCTTTCCAATACACACCCTAATCCAAATCACCGTGCTGGGACCTCGAGTCATCTATTCCTATAAAAACATTAAATAAACAGATTTTGAAGCCACTGAACACTTAGTCCCAAAGGTACAAGAACTACATGTCAAGATGATTGATAAATTCTTGAATTTTGTACGTCTATTCGCTCAAAAAGGGGATTTCCATTCCTGCCCTGCAGAGGCTTTGACCTTTACTACAGCATAACTGGATTTTGTTGAATTTATTGAGGTTGTTTTCCACAGCAGTCCTTAATTCAGCACTCTCTGAATGCAGTTAAGGCGTACAAAACAAAATCCTGAAGGCCGACCACAAGAGGATTGAAACTCATTATGATAATAACACTGCAAGAAGCCCCCAGAAGTCCTTCACTTACGCAAGACACTGAACAAATAAGCGTTGATTAAGCAATTGCATTCGCAAATGTCTGGCTTTGACTCAAATCATATTTTATGCATTACAATACTGAGAACTTTTTTAAAGCAGTGACTTGATTCCTCTATGGAAACCTATCAAAACAAGAAAATGTGTAAAGTTTGCAACAAGCTATATAGTTAATTAAAAGCCATGTTGGGGAGCAACTAGCTGAAACTTAACTGCATTTCTCAGTAGCTAGTCTGGGAGTAGCCTATCAGCAATCAGCAAACTTGGCTATTGTGGCTATTCCTCTATGTGACATTTTGAAAAAATCCAAATCATTTTAGTGAAGTGATTCTTTCTAAATTGAGTTTTTCTCATATAGCATTGAAAAATGTGAATCGTTTTAGTGACTCTACTCATCCCAAAATATTCTCTCTCTCAGGGAATTGGAAAATCAATCATTGTAATAATCATCCTTGTGAATCGGTTTGTCCTAAACAATTCTTTCTCTGATATGTAGCGCTTGAAATCCAAATCCTGCTAGTGAATCGATTTATCCTAATCTATTCTTTCTCTCATAATCATACCTACTAGGCGAAAAACTGTACAAGGGTAGTATGTCCGAATTCACAGTACTCATAAAGGAGTAGGCAAAAATTACCCAAGCTTTATAATGGTAGTGAATAGGATCAATGAATATGAGCTGAAGAAAGTGCATCCATCCACATCCATCCATCATAAATGTACTCCACACGGCTCCGGGGGGTTAATAAAGGCCTTCTGAAGTGAAGCGATGCGTTTGTGTAAAAAAAAACAACCCAAAAAACATATTTAACAAGTTATGAAGACAAATGTAGATTCTGCCAGACCGCCTTCTGTATTCAATGTACGAAGAAAGTGTAAAACTCTTGCAGTTCAAACCGCTTACGCTATGTCCAGGCCTTGCCTATTTAATGCGAGACACCCCAGGTGAATAGGGTAAAAAAATTAACTAATAGATATCACCATACTTCCCCAGCTGATTGATTGCATTCAAAATTGCAAAAAAAATTTGTGTTACAAGTTTTCTAAAATCTTATGTTTAAATATGCAAATGAGGCATTATCTAATTAAATATGCGTTAATTTGCATACGTTTATAGAACAAAAATCTGAATATTGGATGACCAGGTTCAAAATTTTTTGGACATATTAAATTCAAATGTTTTTACAGAGGGAATTTTAACTATCTCTTTTTATCTCTCCATAATTCAGAAAATACTATCAACAGAAAATAAAAAAAATCATTTTTACCATTTTTTTAGGAATTAAATGTTGTATAAAATTAGGCAAATTATATATCAACAAATCCCTTTGTAAAAACCTTCAGAATATACATAGGAATAAAACTGTAAAGTTTGGTGTATGTAAGTTCTGCTGAAGTGGATATTTCTGACTCAGAGCAGGAGAAAAAACTTATTTTGAGAAAACAGCCTTTAAAGATATTTACTGTAATTGAAATCTATAGACGCAAATAGATAAAGTGCTATAAAATATACACTTAAAAGTGTATTTTGGATATTTTCTTTCCACCAGTCTAAAAAGAAAACTTTATGAAAAGCCAAAAAGAACAAAATCTCAAAATTGACAGGTGCCTGAAAAAACAGTGTTTTTGCCTGTAGTGTCTCCCCTTAACTTACGGAAAAAGCTTAACTGACGCGACACCAGTTCCGTTTTCATAATTTGAATACGGAAGGCGGTCTGGCTATATATTTTACTTCATAACTTGTTAAATATGGATTTTTTTTTTACACAAACGCATCGCTTCACTTCAGAAGGGAAGGCCTTTATTAACTCCCCCGGAGCCATGTGGAGTACGTTTATGATGGATGGATGTGGATGGAAGCACTTTCTTCAGCTCATACTCATTGGACCCGTTCACTGCCATTATAAAGCTCGGATGCATCAGAATATTTATTAATATATCTCCGATCATCAGAAAGAAGTAAGTCATATACACCTAGGATGGCTTGAGGGTGAGTAAAACTTGGGAAGTGAACTAATCTTTTAATGTGGGAAAAAATAAATACTCTGAATTTACTGAATTTACACAAACTGAGAGTGTCAAAAAGTGTGTAGCCCCGCTATCACCTACGTTCAAATTACATTCATACTACACACACTCATACTATATAGAACATACTTTTTTAGCAGTCATGAAGTAATTACTTTCTCAAAATAAGTACCTAGTAGAGAGTATGCGATTTCGGATGCAGCTGAAGTGTTGTAAAGTCAGAACCAATCTAGTGAATTGGCTCATTCTAAGCGATTCTGTCTCATAAGTAGTGTTGGAAAGACTGAATCATTCTACTAAATCACTTTAGTGAATTCATCCTAAATGATTCTTTCTCTCATATGTACCACTGGAAAATCCAAATTAATTTAGTGAGTCAATTCGTCCTAAACAATCTCTCTCTCAGAGCACTGGAAAGTCACACTAATTTTAGTGAGTCGGTTCATCCTAAATGATCCTCTCTTTCATAGCACAAAAAAATTGGTGTATGACATTAAAGTACCGCAAGAGCGATTCAAAAGCATACGGAGCCGTTTGCTTTCTAATAGTTTTTGCAGTACGTTGATGTCATACACTGATCGGCCTGTGCAGCGCCGCTTCAAGTCGAACACACCTATTGGATTCATTACAGTGAATCAATTCATTCAGACAATTCGCATAAATGAACAGACTACAAGAAAATTATTAAATTCAATTTGTGGTATTTTAGTTCTTCCTTTTTTGTTATTCAGTGTAAATGTATTTACTTTTTATGCTGTCACTGTAATTGTTAACAAAATGGTGAAAAAAAAAAAAATAGGTGGTTCGGAGCGTGTATCAAACTGCCAAAGTCACGCCCCCTAGTGGTGAACCATTGAAATTTCGAAACACTTATGACATAACGAAGCCTCCTTTGCTGAAATCACGTGACTTTGGGGCTCCGAACCACTGATTCGAAACAAAAGATTCGTAAAGCTTCGAAGCTTAATGAAGCAGTGTTTTGAAATCCCCCATCACTAGATATTGTTAAATAAAGTTTTTATTTTTTTTTTGGCGCACAAAAAGTATTCTCGTCACTTCATAATATTAAGGTTGAACCACCGTAGTCACATGAACTGTTTTAAATACGTCTTTAGTAGCTTTCTGGGCATTGAAAGTGTCAATTATCTTGCTGGCTATGGAGGCCTCACTAAGCCATCGGATTTCATCAAAAATATCTTAATTTGTGTTCCGAAGATGAACGAAAGTCTTACGGGTGTGGAACAACATGATGGTGAGTAATTAATGACAGAATTTTCATTTTTGGGTGGACTAATCCTTTAACTATTTTTATATATTCTGCTATAAAATACATTAAATAACTTGACTTAGTTTAACTACTTTATAAGTCACAAGCTACAGTTGCAAAATAGATTCCCCAACACTGATTAAAGTCATATGCTGAAAAAAAAATAGTCAATGAGGCTGGACTCTATCAGTAATAGATTTGGTGTGTCCTGTCGTGTAGTGCAAGCTTTGCTAACAAGATGTGAGTGGTATAACCAACCCTAATCAGAAAAGGAGTTGCCCTCGTGACTTCGGTAACACACACACACACAAGCACACACACACACACACGGTGAAAGGGCACTGTAGGAAGCCATTGTAAAAAACACAATGCAGTATTTAGGACTGATAGGTTCAAATGTGAAGAAATGTGAAGAAGAATGCAGAGTTCCCACTCATGATGGCAAGTGAGAGGTTGATGTTCTGATGCTTCATCTTGATAACTGCACAGTCTATATGACACACATCTTCTGTAAAGCTTCAAAATCTTCTGTAATTCAGTTTCATCACTGCCTGATATAAAAAAGCATGCACGGCAGATAGCAGAAATATGTCTCTGACTCTGACCCTGACAAGAAATATGACCGCCCCAAGCCATGCTGTTTGTGAAGAGATGTCTATAGACTCAGAAAATGTCTTGATTGTTCACATAAAAAGTGCACTGTATTTAAGTGGGCCTTTGTGTAACACTTATCAACCACAGTGCTGAGAGTTTCAGCTGCAACAGGAAGCTGAATTAATGCAGTTTGTCTTCATTTAGAGCAAATGTCAGCCTTGGGAAGAGAGTCTAGAGAGAGAATAATGACCCGTATTGTGACAGAAAAAGTTCAACATATTCAGACTGTGATGTAAAGTACAGTCACAAAGGCTAACATACTGCGTTCAAAGTCTCAAACTGAGAGGAAACAGAAATGACAAGAAAGGTTTGCATACAGGAAGCTAAGGACATATTTCTTAAAATGTTGAACCACAAGAGGCACATTCATCACAAAGCAACATTAAAGCACTTAATAAATCAGTGTTGAAAAGCAATAGGAAATAGTTCCCAGGGCAAGTATGTGGTGATATGTATTTATACAGCGGTAAGACATATCACACATTTTTATTTATTTATTTTAGGTAAAATACATTTGTAACTAATGTGAAAAGACGTACACTTTAACATACTTTTAAAAAGAGTACTTATTACAGAAACAATATACTTTAAAAGAGTATATTTAAGTGTGACAGATTGTCAAATTTGCCCTTATTTGGGTGTGAGCAAAAACATGTTGTTTTTGTGTGTGTCCCTTTAAATGTAAATGAGCTGCTGCTCCCGGCCTGCTTTCCAAAAGAGGGCGGAGCCTTAACAGCTCGCACTTCAGTTGCTCAACAACAACAAAGCTGGAGAATCTCACGCAGCAAAAATGACAATTGTCAGTAATGGTGTTCAGCCTTATATTGTTTAAACAGAGCCATACACACCAGGCTAACATTTATGATTGCTATTAAATGCTGTGAATAGTCTAATATTTTTTCTAAAATATCACTCAGACAGAAACGCTCCTTCTTTAGCAATCGAGCTTGCCAGGCTATCCAAGCTAACGAGACTCTAAATAGTGTTCTGTGCAGCCAACGGCAGTTAGCATGCTTTGCTCAAACTTTTGTCATGGTGTTAGAACTGGTACACTGTTGTCGCTTGCGAAAACAAAATGGCGGCGGCATGGGTGGAATTGTGCAGATTAAGGGGAGGTAATATTATAATAAGATCCCCGTCCTACCTCAACAGAGGAGCGAAATCTGAGCGGGTCGTTTTTTCACATGCTTGCAGAGAAAGGTAACCCAGTAACTTTGCTTAAAGGGATAGTTCACCCAAAAATGAAAATTTGATGTTTATCTGCTTACCTCCAGGGAATCCAAGATGTGGATGACTTTGTTTCTTCAGTAGAACACAAATGATGATTTTTAACTCCAACCGTTGCGGTCTGTCAGTCGTATAATGCATGGCAATGGGAACTTCGTCTATAAGAGTAAAAAAAAACATGCACAGACAAATCCAAATTAAACCCTGCGGCTCGTGACGACACATTGATGTCCTAAGACATGAAACGATCGTTTTGTGCGAGAAACCGAACAGTATTTATATCATATTTTTACCTCTAATACACCACTATGTCCAACTGCCTTGAGCATCCTGTGTATGAGATCTGAAAACGCGCTGTGATGTACTTAAATGAGTGCGAGCGATCACTTCCGGCATCAGAGTGCATTATAGTTAAAAATCATAATTTGCGTTCTACTGAAGAAACAAAGTCACCCACATCTTGGATGCCCTGGGGCTAAGCAGATAAACATCAAATTTTCATTTTTGGGTGAACTATCCCTTTAAGCAAAGTTACTGGGTCGTCCTTTTTCACATTTTCTGGGTTGGTAGATGCACCAGGGACCCAATTATAGCACTTAAACATGGAAAAAGTTAGATTTTCATGATTTGTCCACTTTAATATCACATTGTTCGCAAGTACAGTATTTTTAAAATATATACTTTAAGATTTAAAGTACACTATATGCGCATTCATTGCAATAAAGGGAAGTTGTCACAAATAAAACTAATTGGTACTTTCCTAAGAAAAATTCCACATGTGCCATGTACTGTAAAGAGTAACAAATCTACAAACAAGCACAGAACAGATTACTTCCAGACACATACAGAGATGACACACTACGAGAAACACATAAGACAAAACACATAAAACTTAATGATGCAAATACAGTTTTTATTGATTCAGCAGTGTGGGCAATGGCGCTTGAAAGACCAAAACTATGTAACAAAACACGGCGACGGGGTTACCCAGCTGCTCTGTTTAACACAATGGTGTGGCAAACAGCCCAGAAAAATACACACTCAGCACACGCAAACATAAGCTCAATCACCCATCCATCCACACAAACACATGCACACACGAAGCGTGCAGTCAAATGCCAGAATAATCAACTCTCGCGTGCTGTCCAGACTGAGTTCAGCACCATTGAAGACAACGTAATGCTGTAAATAAACCTTGTGATTCAAGTCACTCAGCTTTGAAAGTACCTCTTTCAACATGCAGGGAGTGACGGGGTCAGACAAGCACAATAAACAAGGTACAGAGGTAATATTTTTCAATCAATGTTTCAGAGTTGGCTGATACAATAAGCAAAATAGATGAAACATTTGTTAAAGGTGAAGTGTGTAATTTATCTGTCACTAGTGTCACAGAATGGAATACAATGTGAAAATAATGACTATTTTCAAACATGTTTCCCTTCTGGCTGCGATTGGTCAGAAAACAGATAGCCACACCCCAAAATAATACTATTGGTTGACCTGTAGCTGGGTCAAACTAATTGGGATCCTCGGTTGCACTTTATTTTGATGGTCCACTTTAGATATTCTACTAACTATGAGTAACTTTGGAATTACTTGTCAACTAACTCTCATTAGAGTATTAGTAGACTGTTAGGTTAGGGTTAGGTGTTAGGGTTCAGGTTAGTAGAATAAGTTGACTTGCAGTTGCAAAGTTACTTATAGTCAGTAGATTGTCTGTTGGGGGACCATCAAAATAAAGTGTTAGCAGATAATAAGCAGACAGTCTACTAATACTCTTGACATGTAGTTGCAAAGATACTTATAGTTAATAGAATGTCTAAAGTGGACCATCAAAATAAAGTGTTACAGGATCCTCTAACAATAAGATGTTTTGACAGAACCACAGAGACAGTTGGTGCATCCGAAATTGTATACTGAGTAGGTACTACATTTGAATTAGAATTTACTTTGCAACCATTAAAAAAGTATTTTTTATATAGTATGAATATGCGTAGTATGAATGAAATTTGGACATACTACGTCCGCCATGTTGTTACTGTCACATGACTTACAAGAGTCAGTTGTGTCGATTCACTTCCATTTATAAATCCTCTCCTGTGCCCTCATGGGATAGTAAAGTGTCCATCAAATGCGTACTTTGGAATCTCTGTGGAAGTAGTAGGTCATCCGGGTCCTTTTCGCCTACTGTTTTTTCGAACTCTATGTATTTGGACATACTCTACTGATGTACTGTTTTTCACAAACTATATAGAAGGGAAGTATTCGATTTCAGACGCAGCATATGGCAAGCCGTTTTTACTTTTAATCATTCTCAGGATATGAATTCTTGATATCAACAATTCGGTTCTTGATATCAACAATTCAGTTCTTGATATCAGGAATAACATTTCCACTAGTAACAATGTTAATTCTTGATATCAACAATTAAATTTTCACTAGTTAAAATGCTAATTTTTGATATCAGGAATTACATTTAAAAACTAGAATTCTTGATTTCTGTAATTGTACTAAAATTCAATTGTTGATATCAAGAATTGATTTCTTACTATATTAAAATCATATTTCACATATCAGAAATACAATTCTTACTAGTAAAAATAATAATTTTTGATATCATTAATTACTTTGTTACTAGTGCAAATATCTGTTCTTGATATCAACAATTGACTTGCTACTAGTAACAACGTACATTTTTTATATTAATAATTTGATTGTCACTAGTGACAGTGTTAGTTTCTCATATCATGAATGTGATTGTTACTAAGAAAGCCATTTTAGATATCTGAAATACATTTTCAGATATCAAAAAATAAATTTTTACTAGTAGCAATTCAGTTGTTGATATCAAGAACTGACATTTCAGCTAGTGCCAACTGAATTCTTGATATCACATATTCACATTTTTACTAGTAACAAAGTAATTAATGATATCAAAAAAATATGATTTTTACTAGTAAGAATTGTATTTCTGATATGTGAAATTGGAATTTCTAGTAACTAGTAAGAAATCAATTCTTGATATCAACAATTGAATTTGAATGGCAGTCTATGGTGACATTTCACTAGTGAAAATACAATTACAGATATCAAGAATTCTATTGATTGTTGATATCAAGAATCCTAATTACTAGTGGAAATGTAATTGCTGAAAATTGGCATTGTTACTAGTGGAAATGTAATTCCTGATATCAACCCAGACAGCAACATAGTTTCGGCCCAGATCCGGCCCACATCTGGTCCGCGTGTAATCCACATGTACCAGATGTGGGCCAGATCTGGGCCACCATATGTTGCTGACTGGGAAGAACTGAATTGTTGATATCAAGAATTCATCCTGAGAATGAATAAAAGTCAAAACGGCTTACCATACGCAGCAATCCTTTACACCCTTAGGGGGGAATCAACCTACAAGTGGTCTACTTGTATTTTTTTCTGCATTTTAGTATTTTATATTTAAAAATTGTCCACACAATATCTCAACATTTTCTCTTAAGACCCATTCACACTAAATATATAGTTATCATTATAGTTGTCATTCTTGGTGTGAATGGACCTTTAGAAATTCAGAAGATGACTCAACAAGTGTGCTTATAGATTTGTCAAAATATCTAAAGTCTGCAATCAGCCGCCATTATGAAGTCATTCTCACTATAAACATTCTTACTGAACTAAAAGTGCATTCAGTTTTATCTAAAACAGATTAACATGAATCTTGCAATGTTTTTTTGCTCTGACGTAGTGATGTCTCGCGCAAATAATTCAATGAGTGCTAGACATTAGGCCTACTTCTGTTGTCAGAGCGTGATCAGACCTCACTAAGCGAGTGATGAACGCAGTTGGACATAGTGGTGTATTAGAGGTAAAAAATTATATAAATACTGTTCGGTTTCTCGCACAAACCGATCGTTTCGTGTCTTAGGACATCAATGTGTCATCACGAGCCGCAGGGTTTAATTTGGATTTGTCTGTGCATGTTTATTTGACTCTAATAGATTGTGTTACCATAGACAAGCATTTTATGGCTGACATACGGCAACGGTTGGAGTTAAAAATCATAATTTGTGTTCCCCTGAAGAAACAAAGTCACCTACATCTTGGATGCCCTGGGGGTCAGCAGATAAACATCAAATTTTCATTTTTGGGTGAACTATCCCTTTAAGAACTGCATTAAGTCTCCTGAGCAATTAAAATGACAAAAACATTAACATTAACTTTAAAAAACATTATAGAAATGAATATTGATGCAGCTTTGGACTGTTTGTTTAATATTTTGCTATCAGCAGCCCTGTACAGATGTGTGTTATTCCTTAGCAGAAATGTACTTTCATTTGTTTGGAAAGAAGTGGACAATGTCAAATGTTGAAATATTTTGACTCTGTTTCTTGCTTTTTTTTCTAGATTAAGGAGATTCCAGATTCCTTGAGCCATGAGTAATCGGACTCATATCAAAACGTATCTTTGCTCTAAGGATTGGGAAAATGCTTATAAAAATGCGGTTGTCAACAACAGCTGTTCCCAAGGGCATGTGCTCTGCCATAAAACAAAAATTATTTGTTGGAATGATTCTTTTATTCTCTTGTGCACCACAAATTTCTGATAAAAAGCATTATTTCACTCATGCTGTAAATAAGTATGTTTCTGGACATCTTTTTAAAAAGAAAATCAACATTGAATCTCTAGCAACAAATATTATGCAATAGAGTTTTATTGCACCCAATACTGCTAAATTATTATTACATCTTATTTTAGCTTTTTCGCACTTAAAAATTCACACATTCTATCACTAAAGACTAATTTCCTGTACAAGGTCAGAGTGCGTGTACAATATTCGACAAAAACACTAATCATTTGTTTCCTGTTCTGGCCCTGTTCCTGTCCAGACCCAACATGAGGAAACAGCCCAGTAACCTGAACCCATAACATGCACTTACATTTATTATTCTAACTAATGCCTTTAAGAGTCAGTCAGAAAAAGCCCTGATGACATCACCCAATGCCCCGAGTGATGCTGATACAAGCCATAAAAGGCGGAGGTCTTACGTAAATGAAACCCTTCATCTGGCCAACTGTGTTTTTTAAATGACACACATGAGCAATTATTTTCTTACTTCAGATTTTGTTTATTTTTATTTGTGTGATGCATCACCCAGCTGAGCTGAGAGCTGATTTTTGTGGGAGGGCATTTGTACATTTATACAAGGGAAACTAATTGTCACTAATTGTCACTTTTTACTCCAGTGAATATTTCTTTGGGAAGATTTATTTTAAAAAGATGATTTCACACATACAAAAATGTGAAAAGTACTCTTAAGTTCAAAAGTTTGGTATCACTTTTTTATTACTTTTTAGACTTTTTTGAAAGAAGTTTCTTATGCTCACAAAAACAGAAATATTGTGAAATAAACAGTCATTCTCGATTGCTGTACTAGGTAAGCTACAGAGCAAGTTTACTACATCAGAAAATCCATATATACGGCGCTAATTATGTGATGCAAACATCAAAATGTATTAGTTTACAAATAAAGCTCTATGGTAGACATGTGACGGTATCAAATTTTCATGTTGCAATAATTGCTGAAGCTTTTGTCACCGTATACGGTATTATGGCGATATTGAAATAAATTGCAAAAAAAGTGTTTTCATAGTATAACAGTTTTAAGAACTCTTTCTTATAGCCTAGCAAAAAGAACTCTGAACATTTAAATACAATAATGTAATATTTTATTTCAAAACACAAAATGATAATGTAAAAGGTTTCAAACAGATTAAAGTGCAAAAGAATTATAAAGAACAACAGGTATAAGGTCTCACTGGTGTGATATTTATTTTCAAAGCTTAACATTTCTATAAAAATATAAATATAAAATATAAATTTTTTTCTTATATGTAAAAAAAAAATTAAGTTTGAAAATAAATAGCCTATTAAGTCTTTAAGTATTAAGTATTTGGTGTTGTGATGAACAACTTTGCGAATACAAAAAAACTAAATGGCTGTTTGAAGCATTTTAAATATTGTAGTAGAGCACCTGCTTTGTTTACGGGTTTCCAGGGTAATCACTGCATTTCTGCCAAAGACTATAGAATAACACAAGACGCGTCACTCGTATTGTTTTGAATGGGAGAAAGTGCAATGCGCAATATGGCGGAATAAGTCCTGCCTTCTAAATAAGAGCCAATCGCCGATTGGTAAAGTCATCGCGTCAGTGCCGTTAGAAGCTCCGGTTCCTATAGAAACAGTCAGACGTGCGCCTCCGAAATAAGGCACAAGAGATGCGCATTTAGGACTGTGCATGTGCATTAGCTTGATCCAGCCTGAAGAATACCGTTTTAAGTCATGATTTGAGCGTTTAGAAATAAAATTTATGAGACAGTTGTTGTCAGATTTCATTGGTGATTTCAAATATGAAATTTAATCGAAAGCTTGGCAAACAATTTTGGACTATTTGATGTTTCCCCATTCAAAGAGCTGCACTTGAATGCCCGAGAGGCGTTTCAAAGATGGCCGCTGAGTGAAATGACTTGTCTTAAAGGGACTTTGATTTCTGCTGTTCCATCAGTGCCCTCTGCTGTCAGAGAGTGAATGTGCAATTTTATTCAGCGCATCACCTTTACTCGTTCCACCATGTGCTTCTCGTGCACATTGGGCTTGTTTACATCTGAGTGCACGTGTCCCTTTGACGCAGCATACAGCGGTGTTGTGCATTTTATACGGTTGCTGGGGAAAGTATTCTTAAAATGTATTAAAAAAAAGAAATAATTTTGAATAATTCGTAATAAATAATTATTCACTGTATTTTGAAGAACCCACAACAATATCGTGCATAATGACTATCGTGATATATCGTATTACCGAATATCGGCACATATACTCTAAGGTAAAAATGTTTTGAGGTCTGAATTTTCTGCCATTACTCCAGCATTTAGTGTCACATGATCCTTCAGAAATTATTCCAATATGCTAATCTGGTGCCCAAACAAGCAAACAAAAAAATATATATCATCAGCGTTAAAAACAGTTGTGCGTCTTAATATTTTTTTGGGAAACCATGATACTTTTTTTTTTCAGGATACTTTGACAAACAGAAAGTTCAAAAGAACAGCATTTATTTGAAATAGAAATCGTTTATAAATATTATAAATATATTTTTTCGGTCACTTTTGATCAATTTAATGTGTCCTTGCTGAATAAAAGTTTTTTTTTTATTGTATCGTCCCCCCAACATTTGAACGATATTCTAATTTACAAAAATATAAAATAGTTTATTAATAATACATTTTATAAATGTATAACATTTAAAACACCTGACAACTCACTTATACCTTCATTATATAGTTGAACCTTGTTTGAATTTATGCTAGTGTGGTTTTATTGAGTATAGTTTCTGAATTTTTGTCCTTTTGTAACAACTTGCGTGACAACTTGCTCATCTTTTACTCATATAAAATCTGATCTGCAGGACCAAAAGCTTGGGTAAAATCAAATACACATTTAATTAGTACATTAACCAACCCACCCTCCATAAACTGGGCCAAACACATTGTGTAATATTTCATTTCTCTCTATGACATGCTGAAATTTGATGTGAGTGATATAACAGGATTTAGTGCCTTATGGGTTTGAGAGCAGATTCAGTCAGGCATCTGAAAAATCCTCTGTTTAATCTGAGAATGATAAATTAGCCACAGATGTTTGAGTGGGATACTGTGGGATGAGCGTTATACTCGCCTCCAGAGAACAGGTGATGCCATATGTTGTGAAATCAGATCACCCTGCAACTCTGATGGTTGTGGGCCATATTGTAACTGATTGTTATGCCTCGTTCTGGAACTGACTTTGAAGCCAATGATATTCAGATGCTGCGCCAATGCAAACAAGGAGTAAAAAGGAAGGTTTCGAAAAGCAAACTGTACTATCAGCCGGAACTGAATTGGAGAACGTTGATGTTTGGGGAGAGTGGATAAGGAAAGAATAGTCATATATCATGCCAAAACCCAGGTTAAAAGGATAGTTCACTCAAAAATCAATGGCATTAACTGACCCTCATGTTCCATATCTGTGTGACTTTCTTTTTTCTGGCGAGCCCAAAAGGATAAAATTTGAAGACTGTACTAGTCACTGTCACAGACACGTCTGGCTCCACCGTCCACCAATCACAGCGCACTCAATCACCAGAATACTAATCACCGCCACCTGCACCTCATCATTGCACTCATCACCAGCACCATAAAGAGCACACACACAGAGCACTCCATGTCTGGTCTCGTTTACAGCTACCCACGTAAATGCTTACCTCAAGGACTCCTAGCATCATACCTACCAGTCTCCAGCGTGTCTCCTTCCCTCTGTGTCTCTCGTCTCCTGTGTGTGAGTGCTCTACCTGTCTCCAGCGATCTCCAGCTCCAGCGTTTACAAAGATTTCCATATCTGCAAAAGAAAAGGACAGTAACTATCTCCATTCTAATCATACATTCATCCACCATTCCAGCTCTGTTTACCTGCTCACTGCATTCTGCTCAACTGGTGTCAATAAACTCCCATTACCTGTTCACATCTGTGTCTGACTCCTGTGTACCATAACAGTCACTCTTTTTCATGTAATTACTTTCCATTTGGACTAAGATTTTAATTTTCAAAAGTACACAACATTATCCCCTGGTTTCACAGACAAGGCTTAAGCTAATCCCAGACTAAAATGCATGTTTCAGCTGTTTTAACTGAAAGCAACTGGAACGGACATATTTTAAAATAAATCAGTGCCATTGTTTTTTCTTAAAGGTGCCCTAGAACCCTTTTTCACAAGATGTAATATAAGTCTAAGGTGTCCCCAGAATGTGTCTGTTAAGTTTCAGCTCAAAATACCCCATAGATTTTTTATTCGATTTCTTATCTGCCTATTTTGGGGCATAATAATGCTCGCGCTCCCCGCCCCCAAGCTCGCGACTATAATACATTGCATAAACAAAGTTCACACAGCTAATATAACCCTCAAAATGGATCTTTACAAAGTGTTCGTCATGCAGCATATCAGATTATGTATGGTATTTATTTGGATGTTTACATTTGATTCTGAATGAGTTTTATAGTAGCCTATGTGTGGCTAACGGGGCTAATGCTACACTGTTGGAGAGATTTATAAAGAATGAAGTTGTGTTTATGAATTATACAGACTGCAAGTGTTTAATAATGAAAGTAACGACATGGTTCTTGTCTCCGTGAATACAGTAAGAAACAATGGTAACTTTAACCACATTTAACAGTACATTAGCAAAATGCTAACAACATTTAGAAAGACAATTTACAAATATCACTAAAAATATCATGATATCATGGATTGCTCCATCTGCCATTTTTCGCTATTGTCCTTGCTTGCTTACCTGCATAATGTCTGATGACTCGGCTGTTCTGCTCCAGATGTTAATACTGGCTTGTCTAATGCCTTGAACATGGGCTGGCATTTGCAAATATTGGGGGCGTACATATTAATGATCCCGACTGTTGCGTCACAGTCGGTGTTATGTTGAGATTCGCCTGTTCTTCAGAGGTCTTTTGCACAAATTAAATTTACATAAGAAGGAGGAAACTATGGTGTTTGAGACTCACTGTATGCCATTTCCATGTACAGAACTCTAACTATGCCGAGGTAAATTAAATTTTCAATTCTAGGGCACCTTTAAGATGCACACCAGTAATGTTTTTTTTCTGGTGTACATTTATAAAAGCTACTTAAATATCCTAATTGAACTAAGGTGCAAATATATAATAGCTTTGTGTGAGGAATAGACCAAAATAAGTTATTTACGGATAATCTTCACCTCCAGTCAGCTGTTTAGCACTGCAACAACATAAATGCATCAGTGAGTTAAACTCAAGAACTCAATCAGTCCAATTTGTCAATGAATCATTCAGATTTTCTAAGATTAAATCACAGGGGCCCATCATTGTGATCTGGGCCTCCTGTACTCAGTCCCACTTTTCCCCACACTATCAACACTTCCCCCAGTTGAATCTACACTTGTTTAAAAGTATAATTTTCTTTATTAAACTGTATTCTGAGATAATATAATATTACCGTCAAAGAGGGCGGAGCCCCAGAGCCACACCTATCTATTACGTGATCACCACAGATGTTCAAAGGTCTTTACCAGCCAGAGCAAACTTTTCTGGAAAGTTCACTTTGGCAAGCTGTTTCGAACTCCTGAAACAAAATCCAAACAAATTTCGTTTTGGCCTGATTTAGTTTGAAATTGTCACATCAGTTCGTTCTTCGATTTTACTGGAAGTATATTGGAGCCTTTAAGTATAAAAAACAGTGCACTTTGTAATAATGTCAAATTAAAAGTTTTACATTTAAAGGACATTTTAAATCACATTAAAGTATATTTTAGTTTACCACAAATGCTCATCAGTACATTCGACAGTACACTTTAACCATATTTCAAAGACAATAGAAGTAATTAAGAACTTATAGGCTATATAAATGTACTTAAGTCCTACTTAAGTGTGTAAAAAAGTGCTCTAAAGTTCAGTTAACTACATTTAATATAAATTTAAACTATAACACATTTTCATTTAATTTTAAATAACGTAATTAAGTGTCTGTAAACACTACATTCAGTTCACTTGAAGGATTAGTTCATTTTCAAATGAAAATTAGCCCAAGCTTTACTCACCCTCAAGCCATCCTAGGTGTATATGATTTCTTTCTGATGAACATAATCGGAGATATTTTAATAAATATCCTGACGCATCCAAGCTTTATAATGGCAGTGAACGATACCAATGAGTATGAGCTGAGGAAATTGCTTACATGCACATACATTCATCATAAACGTACTCCACACGGCTGCAGGGGGTTAATAAAGGCCTTCTGAAGTGAAGCGATGCATTTGTGTAAAAAAAAATCCATATTAACAAGTTATGAACTAAAATATCTAGCTTCCACCAGACTGCCTTCCGTATTGTACTTACGAACAAAGTGTAAACTGGCATCGCGTCAGTTAAGTTTTTCCGTAAGTTGAATATGGAAGGTGTAGGACGTAGCGTAAGCTTTTTGAAATGCAAGAGTTTTACAGTTTCTTCGAACATTGAATATGTAAGGTGGCGGAAGCTATATATTTTACTTCATAATTTGTTAAATATGGATATATTTTTTTTTACACAAACACATCGCTTCTCTTCAGAAGGCCTTTATTAACCCCCCGGAGCCGTGTGGAGTACATTTATGATGGATGAATGTGGATGGATGGATGGATGGAAGCACTTTCTTCAGCTCATACTCATTTGGTAATGGTTACTGCCGTTATAAAGCTCAGATGCGTCAGGATATTTATTAATATAACTCTGATTGTGTTCATCAGAAAGAAGAAAGTCATATACACCTAGGATGGCTTGAGGGTGAGTAAAGCTTGGAGTAATTTTCATTTGAAAGTGAACTAATCTTTTAAGTATATTATTTTCATTTTTAAAGTATGCTAAAGTATACTATTTTTCACAAGTGATGACTTTAGATGACTTGAAATATAGCGCACTAGTCATAAAGATGACTTTTAATGAAGGTGATCTATAACTTAACATAAAAACATTGGAACTGATGCAGCTTATACGCCTCATTTATAAACACAAAGTTATAAAGCTCTGAAACTCTAGTATCTCTATTTCACTCACACACCTCCTCCACTGGCTGAGGTGGACAGCAGTATCCACATGTGTTGGGTAGAAAGATAAAGAGCCAATATAAAAGTGGATTTACTGGTGTCTTCCACAGAGCAGATGTTGGCAGGGTAAGACTCCATTTTACTTGTAAAAGTCGAGCGGGAAGACAAAGAGCCAGGGCAAATTCCTAGACGCTCATTCCATGGAATTGCCTGTATGGTTTTTATGAAGGAAATAGCAGCATCTCTGAATCCAGGAGCACCAGAGAGTTATTTCGAGAGTGGATGCATTATAATGGATACATAGGCCTTTCATGGATACATTGTCTTTCATTGTTTGTCTTAATGAGGGGAAAGCCATGAAAGAGCTGTGAAGTTGTTCTTTGATTACACCTGTTTTTTATCACTGGACTGCCGACTGTAGCAAATATGCATTGATTTTTTTAAGGAGTCACTGCACTGAGGCTGCCGAGAAGATGAATGTGAACAAGCATAAATTTAAAACAATGTGACAATTTGAAATATGTGCTGTTCGTGTACTGTTTATTAAATATGCTCCACTTAGCCAACGACAACCACTTCATTTTCAGCGCTACTCAAAATCCAGCTTCAAACCATGTTAAAATGTATCTGTCATAATAAACCTCGCATGTTTGAAAGCTGGACCTGTATCCAGTGATCCAAAGGATTTGAAATATACAGAATGTTTTGAATGTGAGAGAAATATGAATTAACCTTGATCTGATAACAGTCTATCTGTAGGATTAAAAGCTAAAATTTCCAGTTAACATTAAAGTCAATGTTAAAAAACATGTTCAACATATTTTACTTGCAAAATGTGACATTTTTGTAGAGTGAATTAGTATATTCAAGGAAAATGGGTATAACACTTGATTTTATTAAAGGTGCCCTAGAACCCTTTTTCACAAGATGTTATTGTATGTTATATAGCTGTTTGCAATACAAACAAACAAAGCTGTTTGCTTTCTATGTATTGTGTCTTTATTTGTTTTATGACTATCATTCTACTGTACGGTGTCCTTGAGTGTTTTGAAAGGAGCCTTTAAATAAAATGTATTATTATTATTATTATTAATATAAGTCTAAGGTGTCCCCTGAATGTGTCTGTGAAGTTTCAGCTCAAAATACCCCATAGATTTTTTATTAGTCAATTTTTTAACTGCCTATTTTAGGGCATAATTAGTAATGCACCGTTTCTGTGTGTGTCCCCTTTAAATGCTCGCGCTCCCCACCCCCGAGCTCGCAACTCTACAATACATTGCATAAACAAAGTTCACACAGCTAATATAACCCTCAAAATGGATCTTTACAAAGTGTTCGTCATGCAGCATATCAGATCATGTAAGTATAGTATTTATTTGGATGTTTACATTTGATTCTGAATGAGTTTGATAGTAGCCTATGTGTGGCTAACGGGGCTAATGCTACACTGTTGGAGAGATTTATAAAGAATGAAGTTGTGTTTATGAATTATACAGACTGCAAGTGTTTAATAATGAAAATAATGACATGGTTCTTGTCTCCGTGAATACAGTATGAAACAATGGTAACTTTAACCACATTTAACAGTACATTAGCAACATGCTAACAAAACAATTTACAAATATCACTAAAAATATCATGATATCATGGATCATGTCAATTATTATTGCTCCATCTGCCATTTTTCGCTATTGTCCTTGCTTGCTTACCTGCATAATGTCTGATGACTCGGCTGTTCTGCTCCAGACATTAATACTGGCTTGTCTAATGCCTTGAACATGGGCTGGCATATGCAAATATTGGGGGCGTACATATTAATGATCCCGACTGTTGCGTCACAGTCAGTGTTATGTTGAGATTCGCCTGTTCTTCAGAGGTCTTTTGCAAAAATCAAATTTACATAAGAAGGAGGAAACTATGGTGTTTGAGACTCACTGTATGCCATTTCCATGTACAGAACTCTAATTATTTAACTATGCCGAGGTAAATTAAATTTTCAATTCTAGGGCACCTTTAAGGAGTTGAAAAATGCAAGAAAACTTTGTAAAGTCGACTGAAAAGAAAATGTTTTCTCAAAGTTCTGATCTTTTGTTAAGAAAACGACAAAGATTTAAAATGTGCACTGATAATTTGTGTACAATAACACCAGGAAAATGCATTTCATTGAAGTCCATTTTATTAAATCAGTTTTGCAAATATTTTAGGAAATATACTTTTTAAAGATTAGTCAATGGCATGAGCCAAACATAATATTCATACATAAACAACAATATTCTAAATAATAATTATCCTATGAGTTTCCGTAAGAAAAGTGTGATTATATCACATAATATTACTAAATTCACAAGTCGGTCTTGATGAATTGAAACTTAATGGTGGCTTAGTATGACCCTTTAAGATACCCTTAAACCTTCAATGAAGTATGTTTTAAATCATGTAGGGCAGCGATTCCCATTCATGTCCCTTGAGGCTCTGAGCTTGAGAACCTCCAGGGTAGGAATAGGAAACAATGTTATGGGCTTATGAGCTCCTTTCTGACCCTGAACATACTGGATATTGAATCTATTCAAGGAGGTCAGTTGAGAGAGCCTAATGTGCTTCAGACCTCAAACTGAGTTTTGAAAAATGAAATGGACATTCATAAGAGATCTATATCTTAAGCCTAAGGCTGTAATATGTGCTGCTTGAATTTCTACAGCACCGAACTGTTTGTTTGAGATGATATTAAAGTCGATATAGTGAGTGTTCTTTGCATTCCTCACCCTGAGACTTCGGTCAGTGAATCCAACGCCAACTGTCTTCTTTGATCCATCTGAAATGTAGAGGAAGAATGAGTGAGCCGCTGACACAGCGAGCGTAAACTGTGCAATAGGGTTCTCGTTGATGTTATCCAACACAAACACAAAACCAAGCAAATCACATTAAAAAAGAATGTGTGCTATCATGCTTTACTGCTAAACTAATAAAGAAGATCACTGAAGAACTGTTAGTATCTTTTTTCGCTGCCAGTGGGCAGTTTCAATGCATCATGGTACTGATACTACACATGATCGCATATTTATATAGCAGCAAGCCTGGCTCCATATGTGAAAATCAACAGAAGAGTGCAGAAAAGAAAGAGCATTTGGATGTAAAGCAAAAACTTGACCCCCTGGATAAAGTGTACTGTAAGTCCATCCATAATATGTTGAGACATTCATTTCATAATACTAATGTTAGTGTTGGCTAATGTTGGGACTGTTGCCATTAAATAAAGAGCAAAGAGAGAGAGACATTTGGAAAAAAAATATATACAATATTTCTCTTTTATTCATTTTATTGAATACATATATTTTATTTTTCTTTAAATATATATATTTTAAAATAATCAGTTTATATTTGATCTAGGGTGTTGAAAGAATAAAACCAGACCTTAAAATAATTAAAACACATGTCCTTCATTGTAAAACCCATCAGACGGAGAGATTTTGTTATGCTTGCTAGTTGAAATGCCAACATTTAAAACTCATATTCCAGTATAACTATTCAAACTCGTTTTGCAAGCGTACTCTCAAAAGAGATGACATCACTTGAACTGCAAGGTAATGTACGTTTGTGGAATTGACATAATTCAGCTTCCCCAAAGGATCATGGGGGCTTGCACTGGCCAGTGTGCTGAAAGACAGTTTTGTAGAGTAAATGAAACTCAAGATTTGAGACTTAAGAATAAGATAAAAGACTTAACATTCAAATCACAATTCAGACTTTAGACTATCAGGCCACTTACTCATAATCGGAATAGATGGACAAAGCATTATTTTTATTGGAATCAAAGGTACATGCTATTGGAATGAATACACATGCTTATAAATCGAAAACATGCTTTTCTTTAGCTAGCAGCCATCATCATGCCCTGACAGTTTAACAATGGGCGGGAGGCTGGGAAGGGGAATGAACGGGCAGAATGTTAATCCATATGCGATGTGTTTCGCAATCTTTAGATGGTGTTTTTATAGTTCTCTGAAGCTTTTGATTGACAATATGCACAAAATGTGGATTACAGATGCATAAATATTTGTCTGGAATAGGTTCTGAAATCATGGAAAAGCTGAGCATTCTGATTTGAAACGGTGCCCTGGTTTAACACTGAAACATATAATTACATAGAGCTCATACAAGGTTTTGTTGTTGTATCCACTGACAACATAATGGGTCTTGCTCATTCACCTTTGCCACCAGACACTAAACAAAAAACAAACCAAAGCTGCAAGTTCCCTAGGAAACTCCAAAGATGGTCAAACCTTCAACAAAGAGACATCTGTACTTTTGAACTGGAGTTTAAAACTCTGTATAAAAGCAGAAGAACCACTTTGGACCTAAACTTTATTGGCAGGTAAGAGTGCAACCTTCTCAACTAAACAGATTTTGAAGCCTGTATGGAAATCTTCCTACACATTTCCCTGTTTCTCAAAGGAACCGGAGGGGTTTTCATGAACAATCCCTTTTCAGGGTTGGGCCGCATTAAATAGAACATATCTCTTTGGTTGGTGGATCATTTAAGGGTTTACAGATGTTGTGAATTTTGTGGGTGCATGAGATGGTGTAATGAAGGCCCTTCTCCATATATTTCTGCCTATTCCACACATCACAGACTAGATACATTGTCAAACTTGGCTTCTGATTGTGAGCTGCTTGTGTAAACAATGCAACCCTTGTGAAAAGGAAGTGCACTTATTGTGTTGACTGTCCACTTAAGTCTAAAAAGTATATTTTTAAAGATAATATAATATTATTATTGAAATAAAAGGTCACTTATGTGTATTTTTAAAAAGAACATGACTGTTTTTTAACACACTTAAGCAAACGTTTAAAAAAGCGCACTTTGTAATAATGTTAAATTAAAAGTTTTACCTCAAAGTAAAATCATTATGTTTTAATAATCTTTTGTCGTGCGTTAAAAAACGTTTATTTTGATGTGTTGACTAAAGGACATGTACTTGATTAACTGTAGTTTTACATTTAAAATGAATGTATTTTTTAAATTGCACCTTCATCATTACAAATGTGTAATTACATAATAATAAATGTGTAATTACATATTAATAAATGTGTAATTACATATTAATAATACATGACATACAAGTTTCAATAGAAATGACATGAAAATATATTTTAGTTGCCAAAATGCTTGTCAGTACACTTTGAACCTATTTTAATGTCCATAGTAATTATCGAATTACATTACTAATTACTTATAGAGTTGCAGATATAGAGTTGTCAAGAGTACCGACTTCGGTACCAAACGGTACTGAAATTAAAAAAATTTGATGCTTTGAGCGCTGTCGAGTGGATTCGTAAACACCTCTGATTGGCCATTGTGTTGACGCGCTCATCCCGCTCATATGTCTGTGATTGGTTACAGTGATCAACGCTCGGGAGCATTTGAAAGTACATGGAAGTGTTTGAATTTGAAAGTTTTTTGAAAGTGGGAGCGGGTGTATCTGTGTAAGCGCTCAGTGAAGAGCGTCATTGATGACTATTAACAACGTTTTTGTAGCGTTGATCATTGAAGCCAATCACAGACATGTCAGATGAGTGTGTCAACACAATGGCCAATCAGAGGCATTTACGAATCTGCTCAACAGAGCTCAAAGCGTCACATTTTTAAAATTTCAGTATCAACTGGTACCTAAGTCAGTACTTTTGACAACTCTAATTACATATAATATAAATTTAGACTATACTTTTCATTTCATCACAAAAAAATACCCTGAATTTAAGTCTCTGAAAACATTACATTCAGTTCGCACTTAAGCATATTGTTTTAAGGCATATTATTGTAAGTACTCTTTTTACAAGTATGCTAATCAATGCAAGGTAAACCATTAGACAGTATATGATGAGCATATGGATGCATGCAAAACATTAAAAGCAGCTAAAAAAAGTTTATTTGGGAAAGCTGTTGTTTATCATGTTTGACATATAATGAATAGAAACACTTAGCTCGTCTGAACATCTTGCTAAAACATGTGGCACAGACAGAAAAATAAACCTGCACAACTTGAGCTAATTAAAGACTAATGATGAAGCCCTTATTGGTGTTACTGTTGACTTCACATTCCATATGCCATCCAGAAGCCTTTTCATCATGGGATTAGAGATTAACTGACTGTCTAAAATCATAAAACATCAAAACGCTGAGCAAGAGGGTTGGACACAGAGAGCACATTGGTTTCATGCAGGCAGCAGATGCAGCTGGGACTTACATTCCTTAAATGAGTCATACTGACAGCACGGACTGACAGATAATCCAGGTTTAGCAGGGTCATTCCTCATTCTAGTACATTTTCATGACCCCATTCTATGTCTTGATACATTGGATAAAATATTAAATATGAAAGGCACACTTTTAAAATATAGAAATCATTTTAGTTTTCTATTATCACCATAAGACAATTAAGTTTTATCAAATTTTTGCCATGTTCCTGGGTGCTGCACTAACTTTTTAACATAAAAATCAAGAAATTAATTAAATATTTCAGGTAATTTTTAATATTTTCCATTTCTCTAATCAAAATGTTTGAAATTAATGATTTTTTTTACATTTTATTTGGTAATCATTTTAAAGGTTTTTCACTTTCAATCTATTGCATTCCCCCAAGAAACTTTGCATTCTCTAACAAAAGTTCTGCGTTCCCCAAAGAAACTTGCGCTCACTCTCAAAAGCATTGAAATGTAGTTTTTCCTCCATCTTATTTTATTTCCATCACCAGTTTTACAATCGCTTGCAAACATTTTGTGACAGAACGCAAATGTTTGGTAAGAAGTAGCCATACAATGGAGTCTTTCCTATCCCATGAGGCAAGGGAGGGAGTTGTGAATGGCAACGAAACTGACGCTGGTACATCAATGGCAGCATATGTCCAGATAACATTCACATTCATACTATACCAGGGTTCCTCAAATTCGGTCCTGGAGGGCCACTGCCCTACAGAGTTTAGTTCCAACCCCAATCACACACCTGAACAAGCTAGTCAATGTCTTCAGAGTTACTGAATAAACTCTGCAGGACAGTGGCCCTCCAGGGCTGGATTTGAGGAAGCCTGTACTACATACTATAGGATATGATAATGGTAAAATTTCAAAAGGTGGTTCAAAATATCAAAAATCATTTCAAGTTGATGTCTTCATGTAAGTTCACTCTTAATCTCTCACTAAGCAATGGGTAAATTTAGCTCTTTATTTTCATCCTGTTGGGTTGCATCATGTTTATATTCTTTCTATTGTGTAAATAATCAAGTGATCATTAATAAAGTTGAGTTTGACCAGAATATATTTCTTGAAGTCTGGTATACCCTTTCATAGAAATATGCTATTAAAGGCAGAGTTTGTTAAAGTAGCAGTACATACAGACCCAGCACATTTTACATTAAGATTTATGTTCATAATTGACTGCGTTTTCTCCCTCGTTCTTTCTTCTTACTAGGTGTAACTTGTAAGCAATCATTTCAGATTGAGTGAGGTGCCCCATGTTGACCCATGAACATAAATGGGCACAGCCATGCGATGCATTTCTGTCCCGTGAGACGTTTCAGAGACCACACAGGATCCATCAGAACAGCAGGCTCAATGGCATGGAACTCTATATTGAAACAAGGACTACAGCTCCAAGTCACAAACCAGAGAGGGGTCCCACCTCTTAAAACATTTCCAATACATCAACATGGATCATCTTCTCCAAACACTGGTGCCTATAGCAACAGCATGTTTCAGGGGAGGACCCTTAAAAATTCAAGAAATCTCTCAGAGAAAACCTCTAAGAAATCATTCGCAGCCAAAAAAGCTCTGCTCATAGGTAACTATTTATCAGTGCTTTGTGAGCAAAATGTTTAAAAAAGAAATATATTTAAACACTACATTACACATGCTTAATGGGATTTTGTACACCAATTAAACAGATGTGGTGTATATTATATTATATTATATTATATTAGCATGGGGCAGTTGAATGCTTGCTTCTGATTGGTTGAGGAAAGTTCCAGGTCTGTCAAACTGAAAAGTTTGGTGAAGTTAAAAGACGCAGGAGAGTAGTATCCAATTGCAGTGATCATGTATTGAAAAAAACCCCCACCAAAACACAAGGAACAGAATATCTAGGAACTCAGGAAAAGGAAAAAGAATAAGACACCCCCTCCCAATACCCTCCCAATACCCTCCCAATACCCTCCCAATACCCTCCCAATACCCTCCCAATACCCTCCCAATACTCTCCCAAAACCCTCCAAAAAAAAAAAAAAAAAATACAAATAAAGCCATGGAATGAAAAGACCTGACTATAAACACACAAAGCACTGGGGTTTATATACACACAGGGTAATAGACTAACAAGACACACCTGGACACAATCAGGGAACTAATCAACAAGAAAACTACAAAGGGACTACAAAATAGAGTACAGGGAACCAAAAGTCAAACAAAAAGACACAAAGCAAAAGCATGAGAACACAAACAAAACAAAGAACCTATGACACAAACGCTTTATACTGTAGTTAGTTCCATATCACTTTGTCATATTATTTCAGCTATTTCAAAAGTCCTTACAACCTAAAACAGCATATGAACCAAATCCCACAAAGATATCGACCAAACAAATAAATATAACTAACAATGGGATAAAAATGTTTCCATTCCAATACCCATTTTTTGCAATTAAAAGTAGGGCAATTTCAGAGAGGCTAGCAATAGCAAGCTAGCGTTGAAAGCATAACACTGTGTCACGACGCGACACAACGATGCGATAAAAGGTATTTTTTCCATGTTAATCTGAGTTTTTGTCCAAACCAGCCGCGACAGTGATGCGGCTGGAACAGCAACATAAAACATGGCAATGATAATATCAGGTACTGTTTATGTGCTTTATTTAATGTTAAAAGCATCTAATGTGAGTTTGAATATTCTGTGTTCCCAGTTTTTTAGCTGTAATGAAAACAACACTGGCTAATTCACCTCAGAACTTGAAAATAAGTAGATGGGCACAAGAAAGTTCAAACTGTCAACTCTATGCGAACAAACAAGTGTATTCTATGACAAAGATTGGTTCAATCACTCCGTATGTACTTTAAATAATGTTTAAATGGTGTGATATTTATGAATTTTAACATGTACTTGCTCATTTCATTGTGTCTGCTGTGCTCTTGCTGAGAGAGCCCGCCCACACTCTCTTCTGATTGGCTGTGGTTTTTGATTGATTTTATCGCTTCTCATTGTCGCATCGCATCTAGTGTGGACAGTCAAATTGCTCGTCGCTGGAATCTTATCGCATCACGTCTGGTTAGGACACGGTGTAAGATACATGTTACATATACATACTGTAAAAAATTATTTTCATGATTTGTTCACAACATTTTTTCTTTTGTTAAATCAACTTCAATAATTAATGTGGTTCAGATAACATAATATTTTCAGTTTCTGTTGATTAAACTAGTCGCCTTCATTGTATTAACTCAAATTTTTAATTTCAATGAACAACATTTTAAGGCAACCAGGTAACTAACTTTTTTAAGTTAAACCAATAATTCTTTTTTACAGTGCAGGCACTTAGGACTTTGCATCATTGCATTATTGCATCCAATTATTCCTTACTTATTGTATATTATGCAAGGGGAAATCAGCTACAGTCAGTCAGCTTGTGATACTGATATACAGGGGTGTGAAAAAGTGCTTGCCTCCTTCCTGATTTTTTATTTTTTTACATGTTTGTCACACTTTAATGTTTCAGATCATCAAACAAATTTAAATATGAATCAAAGATAACACAAGTAAACACAACATGCAGTTTTTAAATGAAGGTTTTTATTATGAAGGGAAAACAAAATCCAAACCCACATGGCCCTGTGTGAAAAAGTGCTTGCCCCCTAAACCTAATAACTGGTTGGGCCACCCTTAGCAGCAACAACTGCAATCAAGCGTTTGCGATAACTTGCAATGAGTCTGTTACAGCGCTGTGGAGGAATTTTGGCCCACTCATCTTTGCAGAATTGTTGTAATTCAGCCACATTGGAGGGTTTTCGAACATGAACTGCCTTTTTAAGGTCATGCCACAGCATCTCAATTGGATTGAGGTCAGGACTTTGACTAGGCCACTCCAAAGTCTTCATTTTGTTTTCTTCAGCCATTCAGAGGTGGACTTGCTGGTGTGTTTTGGATCATTGTCCTGCTGCAGAACCCAAGTTCGCTTCAGCTTGAGGCCATGAACAGATGGCTGGACATTGTCCTTCAGGATTTTTTGGTAGACAGCAGAATTCATGGTTCCATTTATCACAGCATGTCTTCCAGGTCCTGAAGCAGCAAAACAGCCCCAGACCATCACACCACCACCACCACCATATTTTACTGTTGGTATGATGTTCTTTTTCTAAAAATGCTGTGTTACATTTACGCCACACGTAATGGGACACACACCTTCCAAAAAGTTCAACATTTGTCTCGTCAGTCCACAGAGTATTTTCCCAAAAGTCTTGGGGATCATCAAGATGTTTTCTGGTAAAACTGAGACAAGCCTTTATGTTCTTTTTGCTCAGCAGCGGTTTTTGTCTTAGAACTCTGCCATGCAGGCCATTTTTGACCAGTCTCTTTCTTATGGTGGAGTCATGAACACTGACCTTAACTGAGGCAAGTGAGGCCTGCAGTTCTTTGGATGTTGTTGTGGGGTCTTTTGTGACCTCTTGGATGAGTCGTTGCTGCGCTCTTGGGGTAATTTTGGTCGGCTAGCCACTCCTGGGAAGGTTCACCACTGTTCTATGTTTTTGCCATTTGTGGATAATGTCTCTCACTGTGGTTCGCTGGAGTCCCAAAGCTTTAGAAATGGCTTTATAACCTTTTCCAGACTGATAGATCTCACTTTCTTTCTCATTTGTTCCTGAATTTCTTTGGATCTCAACATTATGTGTAGCTTTTGAGGATCTTTTGGTCTATTTCACTTTGTCAGGCAGGTCCTATTTAAGTGATTTAAGTGAACAGGTAAGGGGGAAAAAAAGTGAGAACATTGCATGGGGCGGGGCACAGATTTTTTTTTTTAAAGTTATTTGCTTTACATGCTTATTTGTAGTTATTTTTTATCCAAAACTGTAATTTTTCATTAAATTTTTTTTACATATTGTTGCAACATTTGACCAAAATCAACATTTGGTTAAAATCTCATGTTATAAAAGACGAAGTGCTATGCAGGATGTTTAAGACAATATTGGCTGATTAGACTGCAATACTGTTTGAAGTGAAGAAGTGAAGTGAAGTGACATGTGGCCAAGTATGGTGACCCATACTCGGAATTTGTGCTCTGCATTTAACCCATCCAAGTGCACACACACACCGTGAACACACACCCGGAGCAGTGGGCAGCCATTGCTGCGGCGCCCGGGGAGCAGTTGGGGGTACGGTGCCTTGCTCAAGGGTCTCACCTCAGTCGTGGTATTGAGGGTGGGGAGAGCGCTGGA